>CM062815.1:957754990-958354990 GCA_031772625.1 Pinus tabuliformis
TTTCTACCACTCCTCCTTCACACAACCTGATATTGGACTGTCCTGAATCTCCATCCTCTCCGGTCGAATCCGGCTCACATCATTATCACCTGAGACCCCGTGCACGGTCTCGCATATTAGGTCTGGGATCATCCCCTGGTCGTCATCGCAAGCTAAAGCGAGGCAGACCTTCACAAATTTCTTCAGCAAAGCTAAATGCTGTTGTGGATGTTGCCATGGGGCGACAGTTTACTATTGAACGGGCACTTAGAGCTATTGAGCCCATGACCTGCGGTGCCCCATGATCTGGCTCTCCTACAACTGCAGGGGACTAGCCAACCCTAAAAAACGTTTGGCTCTGAAAAGACTCTTGCATGAAGCTAGGTGTGATATCATTTTTCTTCAAGAAACTCTGTGTACATCCGAGGTGGCGGTGAGATGTCTACAAGCTTTGCTTCCTGGATGGGTTTTACATGGACTGGATCCGTGTGGTCGATCTGGAGGACTGCTCATTGGTATAAACCCAAGGAAATGTAGGCCACTCTCTGTCTGGGGGGTTAGAGGCTTCCTCGGCATGGATATAATCATGGGTGACCTGGGCATCCCAATCAGAATTATCAATATTTATGGGCCTAATCAGAATCGACTACCTTACTGGCAAGGCTTCCTAAATGGCAACCATATCACACAGAATACAGTGATAGGGGGAGATTTCAACTTCTCATTGGGGGTTGGAGAATCCTGGGGTCAACATGCTCAGTGTGATCCTATTGCGGATCAAATGCAAATGATACTAGACGCACATCACCTTGTGGATATACCCATGAACAAGAAGCTTCCTACATGGCACAATCAGTGCAAAGGAGAGGCCGCTCTGGGGAGGCGACTGGACAGATTTATGATGCATGAGGAACTGATACAATTGTTTCCCTTATACAGACAATGGGTCAGCTCAGGGGGGCTATCAGATCACCACCCGATTCTTCTTTAGATCAGTGACAAGAAATCAAAGCCGCGTTCTCCCTTTAAATTCTTTGCTGGCTTTCTCCAAGAGCCGGAATACAGCAAGATGGTCACGGATTTCTGGGCATCACAGCCCCCACTGCGGGATCAGAGGAAAGCGCTTGATTTTTGTGAGAGACTCAAGATGCTCAAAGTAATGACCGAGACCTGGGCGCGATCAAAGAGGAACAGAGACGAACAGATTCTGAAGGATACAGAAGCTCAGATAGCTTTATTGACTGATGAGAGAGGGACTGGCTATCATTCTGATGCTTCCAAAACACTTCTAAACCAGCTGCTTGGGCAAAAAGCAAAGATATTGCAAGAAAAGGAGGAGCTATGGAGACTTAAAAGCAGAGCCATTTGGCTCAAAGCTGGGGACAGTAATACAAAATACTTTCACAACCTTGCCAACGGCAGAAAGGCATCAAACACCATTTAGAGGCTACCAAGGGAACCAGATGGATGGGCTACCACACACCAGCAACTTGCTAGCCTGGGGGTAACACACTTCAAGCATCTCTACACGGCGCCGAATGTTGTAAATCTACCAGATATCATTAGACTTGCAAAAAAGTTCCCTCGTTTTGTTGGACAGGAAGATATTGAAGACCTCACTAATCCGGTCACTATACAAGAGCTGGAAAGTACACTTAAATGGTTTAAGAAAGATAAGAGCCCGGGGCCAGATGGCTGGCCTGTGGAATTCTACCTGGCTTTTTATGATCTGCTGGGTGAGGACCTTTTAGAAGTTGTTGAGGAAAGCAGGATCTCGGGGCACATACATCCGCCTATGAACCAGACCTTCATTGCCTTGATTCCCAAATCCGATGACCCCACATCCTTCAATGATTTTCGCCCTATCTCCCTCTGTAATTGCCTCTACAAAATCATTGCCAAAATCATAGCCAACCGCATTAAACCTATCCTGTCCTCACATATATCAGCAGAACAATTTGCTTTCCTCCAAAATCGCCACATCCAAGAGGCCATAGGCACTGCCCAGGAAGCTTTACACTCCATCAAGTTGAAGAACCTCAAAGGTGTGTCTCTAAAGATTGATCTTGCAAAGGCTTTTGATAAGGTAAATTGGCTATACCTTAAGATGATTCTTACACATCTGGGTTTTCCCCATCTGTTTATAAACTGGATTATGGGGTGTGTATCTTCTGTCTCCTTTTCCATTCTTATAAATGGTGCAGCCTCTGCCCGTTTTTATATCAACAGGGGAATCAGGCAAGGCTGCCCACTTTCCCCCCTACTTTTTCTGATTGTTATGGAGGGACTGAGTAGGCTCATTGAGGATGCAAAAAGGAATGGGGAACTCAGTGGTCTAAAAATTACTGAACAGTACTCCCTTACCCACCTATTGTTCGTCGACGACATACTAATCTTTCTCAATGGTAGCGTCCGAGACAGCATTGCATTAAATGATATTCTTCTACTCTTCTGTAAAGCCACGGGCATGGAAATCAACAGGGACAAATCCACTAGATCATTGATGAGATGCACACAACAGGAAACTCAGTTGGCAATCCAGTTCTTCCCCTTCTTGGAAAATAACTTGCTGGAAGGAATCAAATACCTCGGATTCATATTAAGGCCGGATGGATATAAATCTGAACACTGGTCGTGGCTTATTAACAAAATTGAAAAAAGGATCACCTGCTGGCATCATCGTTTACTGTCAAAAGCTGGTAGGTTATTGTTGATCAAATCAGTACTTGAGGCCACACCAGTTTACTGGATGTCCCTTACATGGATTCCAAAAGGCATTCTTCAAAAAATTCAACAAATATGTAACAGGTTCTTGTGGAATGGTAATAAAAAGGGAAAGATATTTGCTTGGACAAGATGGTCCCTCGTTTCCATGCCAAAGAAATGGGGTGGGTGGGGTCTAAAATCCCTTTCAGAATTTGCACAAGCTTTAACAGCAAAACAGGGCTGGTCACTCCTCAAGATGGACAGCTTATGGGCAGAAGTAATACACCAAAAATACATTTGGCCTTCCAACATCATAGAATGGCTTCGCAGACCATCTTGGAACTATCAGGGCATTTCCGCGATCTGGAGGGCCACACTAAAAGCTTTGCCACTCATCAAGGATAATCTTTTATGGAAAATTGGCAATGGAGCACAAGTCCGTATAGGCTTAGACCCGTGGCCTGGTTCAGGGAACGCACACCTCCTGCCGAAAGGTCTGATCGGACACCTCAACAACGGGGGCATTAAATACCTGGCACAGATTGGTGATCCTCATCGATCAACCATTTTCACACAGGCATGGGTCACGGATCAACAGTGGCACTTGACAGATGAATGGACTAAACATTGGCAAAGATACATTCAGGCACTTTCCGAATCACACATAAAGCTTCATGAAAAGGAAGATGAACTAATATGGGCACCTGCTAAATCTGGTATATATGCACCAAAGCTTGGCTACTTAAAGATCATCGAGGCCAAGAAGCCTGATATTCAAAAAAACTGGTGGACGGATATCTGGCAACTTCAAGCTCAGCCAAGGGCCAAACTTCTAATGTGGAACATTTTAGCAAACAAGCTTCCAACAGGCACTACTCTCAAAAACCAGGCTTTTGCTGGACCTACTTGGTGCGTACTCTGCAGAAAGGAGGAGGAATCTACGCCCCACCTATTCCTCACCTGCGAAGTCACAATGGAAATTTGGCAGCAGGTCAAACAGACCCTCAATATAACCACTGTCTGGCACGCAGTAGATATACCCTCAGCCTGGGATCAGTGGTGGACTGCGGTGGCTACGGAAAAGGCAAGAAATCTACTGCTAGTGGTGTCCTGGTTCATTTGGAACAAGCGCAATGACATCATTTTTGAGGATGGCAGGGTTAACTGGCAGCTACTTCCGCCATCCATTTGCGCAGCATACACAGAAATTCCATTTGAAAACAAAACGAATCCTCCCAGGCATATCATGCCCGAAAACATTAACAGGGATATGCCTTGGGCTTACTTCGATGGGGCAGCACCGGCGCATGGTTGCGGAGGGGGTATTCTATTTCATCTAACAGAAACACATTATTTTCACCTGAGATTAGGACTCGGCCCAGGTACCAATAATCATGCTGAGCTAATTACACTGAGACATCTTCTATATTTTGCACTATCCAAAAATTGTCGACAAGTTCAAATTTTTGGGGACTCAAAGATTGTGATTGATTGGGCAAATAATAAATCTATCTGTCATACATATTCTTTGAAACACATCTTGGAAGAAATTGTTTTTTTAAAAACACATTTTGACCGGATCACTGTTTCTCATATCTACAGGGAAAGAAATGCAACTGCTGACCGGCTCTCGAAAGAAGCGGCGGATCGTCCTCTAGGCGATTGGATGATTGAAAAATTCAATCCAGAGGGGATGCACAGATTCTATCATCGTCCCTATATCGACGGCCTACAACAAGGGGACATCCTCCCCATCTGAAATTTTTGATCTACATGTCCAATTTTTTGTATATATCAGCGTAGCTCTGATCGGCGCTATAGTTTTTTCACGGCACGAGGTTATATACCTCAAAACTCTGCTTATTTATGAATATCTATGTGATACTGTTATATATTTTTATTGGATACAACTCCACCGTATCCATAGTGACACCTACAGGACAGTTTTATATGTAAATTTTGGAACAGTGGTAAAGCCACACTACTGCATATGCCTTGGCATCAACAGCATGTAATCTCTATTATCTCTCTTTAATAGAAATTACGAACTCTATTTTCCTCGAAAAAAAAAAAAGAATATATGTGCGTGTTGTTTTTAATATTTATGGTTATACATTTAGGAGTTGTATTTATGGTTATAAATTTGGGAGTTATGTTTGATAAATAATTAATTTATAACAAATTTAAACTTTAATCTAGTTTAAACCTTCTTCTTTTTTAACTGAAACGGGTATGTTTTTTTATTTATTTGAAGGTAGATGGTTGGGCCAAAGCCTAAACAACCAAGAGTACAGTTCTCCTTATCCTCTTTCTTATGCTAGGATGGATTACAATTCTGTCAAGAGAAGCAAGATTGGTATGATATCTCGTCATTAATGTTGAGTTGTCCCTTCTGAAGAGCGCACCCTTTATTTGCCATGAGGTCTGCTTCACTGTTCGAATTCCTTAGAATGTGGTAGAATTTGTAGGTGTCGAATTCAAGGAGGGTTCTCTTTAATCTGCTGAGTCTCCAAATGCTTGAAAGTCTTTGATGCCTCTTTCCCTTGCAATTTGGCATGCTTTGAGGAGAGCTAGAATCTCTGCTTGATTGTTGGTTTTTTGCCCAATACCCCAGCAAAAGCAATCCCTTCTTGAGCCATCCGGAGAGTACATAATACCCCCTGCTCCAGCAGCACCGGGGTTCCCTTTGGAAGCCCCATCAAAGAAAATCAAGGTTAGATGTTGTTGCCTCCACCAATCTTGGAAAGTGATGTCAGAATCTCTTTTTCGCCATTCAGGGTTTGCAATGGGGGGGACCAAGGGGAGCTTTCGAGGCAGAGGGGAAAGAGAATCCAACCATCTCTTTTCTTCAGGAAGGAGAGTGAGGTCTTCTTTAAAGTAAGATTGTTGGACTGCTTCTAAAAGGAGGGATTTTGCTTTGGTTGCTACTTTCAAGGGAGTATAAGAGATTTCTTTGAAAATCTGTTCATTCCGGGTCAACCAAATTTGCCAACATACGTATTTGGGGATGGCGATCCAAATTTTGTTCCATACAAATTTAGTGGGAATGTTGTGGGGATATAGGTGGCTCCATGAGGCAAATAACTCTTCTACAAAATCATGGTCCGGGGGGCAATCTGGAGTTCATGGAGAATGTAGCCCCATACTTCTTTAGCAAAATAGCAGTCAATAAAGAGGTGTTTAGTTGTTTCAGTATTACTTCTGCAGAGGGCACATCTATGCGGTCCTGCGTAGCTTCTCTTGGCCAGATTTTCTCCTGTTAGGACTCTGTTATGCACCAAAATCCAAAAAAAAAAAATGACTTTGGGAAGACCTCCAGGATCCCATACTTTTTTCCAGAAACTGGGCAGATGATTGCTAATTTTTGTTGGGTGAAGGGCGTTGTAACCAGCAACTGTGGTATACCTTCCTGAGTGTCCCCATCCCCATGCGTCCTTCATGCTTCGATGAACTGGTGTTGCCTCTTCAAGCAATTCAATGAGCCAATTTTGTTGTTGCAAGAGTCTAACAGGGACGTCGTGGAAGTCCCAGCAGCACCAATTGCCTTTGTTGTCCCACCTAGAAAGATCGTAGACGCTATTGATGCCAGCGCGTTGGAGCCACTCCTTTATATCTACGATGTCTTCAGAATCAGATAGCAGAGCACGATCCATAATGCGATCGTCCCACAAAGAGGTTTTCTTTCCATTTCCAGGCACGCGATACACCTTCTCTCTGAAGAAGTGTAGACTTTTTCGGCATAAATTCCAGGTTTGGGAGCAGTTAACTGAGATGCAGGCTTGCAGATTCCATAGCACAGGACCATCTGCATACTTGTGCAAGAGTGATTGACTGACCGGGTGTTGTGGATCACAATGCAATTTCCACAGGATTTTTCCACCAAGCACAAGGTTAACCATCGCAGGATCGCGAATCTGTAAACCGCCCTCTGTGATGTCTCTTTTGACTGTGTCCCAGTTGATCAGGTGAATTTTTTCCTGATTCCCTTTCCCCCCTTGCCATAGAAAATCCCTCAGGAGTTTAGATATTTGATCCATCACATTTTTAGGAGCAAGAAGAAAAGCAGCTTGGTAAATTGGCAACACAGACAGCAGAGTTTTAATAAGAATTACTTTTCCTCCTTTTGTTAACCAGTAGCCTCCCCAAGATGAGATTTTTGTTTTGATTTTGTTGATAATGTCGCTCCACAGATCCCTTTTGTTAATTCCATTTGTAATGGGAAAACCTAGGTATTTGATCTTGTCCCATTTTGCATAGGCTTTAAAGCCCAAGATCTGAGATATGCTCATGAGCTCTTGCTGTTCCATATTCCAGCCATAAATTTCACTCTTTCTTTCACTTACTAAGGCTCTTGTTACCCTGCAATAGCATTTTAGGACTGAGTCAAACGCCATTGCAATTCTGAGAGAGGCTCCTCCGAGAAGAATAGAGTCATCCGCAAATAGGGCATGGTTTAAGGGATCTATGCCATGGGAAATTCTGAGGCCAAGTAGTGACCCAGCGTCTCTCTCAGCAGTGAGCTTTCTGCTCAGAGATTCAGCTAGCATAATGTACAGAAAAGGAGAGAAGGGGCAGCCCTGCCTAAGGCCTCTCTGGGCATGAAAGAAGCTAATAGGGCGCCCATTAACCAGGGGGGAAATCCAAGGGTTACCAATACAGGCTTTTATAAGATTCACAAACTGGTTCGAGAACCCGAAGGAGCGTAAGACTTTGATGAGGAAGGTGTGATTAACCCTATCAAAAGCATTCGCCATGTCTAGTTTTATCAACATTCCTTTTTCTTTTCGCTGTTTACTTGAGTGAATTGTCTCCTGCACTTGGATGACATTATCCAAGATGTGTCTACCTTCAACAAATCCTCCTTGGGAGGAGGAGATGAGCCTTTTGAGTAATGGTTTAATTCTGTTTGCCAGGAGCTTGGCCAAAATTTTGTAGGAGGCATTACATAGAGATATGGGTCTGAATCTGGCAAAGGTTTCTAGGTTGGCCTCTTTTGGAATTAGTGCGAGGTAGGTGGAATTGGTTCCTCCTCCTATCTTAGCTTTCTTCTGGAACCCTCTTATCATTTTCTGGAGGTCATATTTAATGGTATCCCAGCAGATCTTGTAGAAGTGGATGGTGAACCTGTCAGGCCTAGGAGCCTTATCAGGTTCCATAGACCAAATAACATTAATTATTTCTTCCTCCGTGAAGGGTTTGATGAGAGCATGATTGTCTTCTAAGCTGACAAGGAAAGGGATGTTTGAGAGGAGCTCCACTGAGTCTTCCTCGCTACCTTGTGTCCCTGCAGTAAAAAGCTTTTTGAAGTGACTTTCTGCTGCCTCTTTTATTTGTGCAAACCCTTTGCAGTTCTGCCCTTCTTCAATTGTGATTTTTGAAATATGATTGCATGAGAATCTAGCTCTATATTGGTGATGAAAGAAAGAGGTGTTTCGATCCCCACCCTTCAACCACAAGCTACATGATTTGATTCTCTAGTACTCTTCTTCCATTCTAAAGGAGCGGAAGGAAGAGCGTTGGGCTTCTACCTCTTTGCCTATCATCTCTGAGGTGATATCCTTGTGTTCCATTTCAACTTGCATGTCCTCCAAAGTCTGCACTATTTCTTTCCTTTGGCTGGTTGGATTTGGAGTGGGTTTTTTTATCCATTCTTTCAAGGCTTGTTTTGCTGCCTTGAGCTTTTGCTCCCAAACATAACATGGTGATCTTGAGATTGGTTTGGCCCAAGATTCTTTCATTGTTTCCATGAAACCATCCCTTTCAATCCAGAGGGGGCTAAAGCGAAAAGGAAGAGGACCCAAGTCTTCTTCATCCTCCAGGAGCAGTTGAATGGGCTTATGGTCTGAAGTTAATTTGGGGAGGATTTTTGTATTGATTATCTTGTTGTTCATCATCAGCGAGCTTTGAACTAAGAATTTGTCCAGACGAGCAGATATGTGTTCCTCCCTTGTCCTGTTATTTGTCCATGTATAGAGACCTCTTATTGGGCTAAAATCAAGGAGGTCCCATTGTTGGATGAGATCTTCCACAAAAGGCAGCAAATGGTCTCTACTGTTGTTGCCCCCTCTCTTTTCTTTGGGCTTCAGAACTATGTTCAGATCTCCAACAAGGATTATGTTATTGGGGTTATGTTGCTCTAAGAATGCTAGGAGGGAATTCCAACATTCTCTTTTTTCAGAGTAAAGAACTGGAACATAAAGATTGAAGAGTGAGATAGTCAACTTACTTGCACAATGCTTTAATTCTGTGAAGATCCAGTGTTGAGTTTCGAAGGAGTTGTTCAGGTGGAAGAGATCTTTTGTCCATAGGGTAGCCAGCCCCCCTGAAGAGCCCCTTGAGCTTACTGCTTTGCCTGCATTTTTCTTCCACTTCACCTTACTGATGTCGAGGAGGGCTTGCCCTTCGATTTTTGTCTCTTGGAGCATGAGAATATTTGGTGGTTCGATTTTCAGTAGATCCTTGACTGCTTCTATTTTCATGTGGGTCCCCAGACCTCTACAGTTCCAAGAGACAAGACGCATTATTTACCAGATGGGGGGAGGGATCCTCCCTTAGGAGGCCTTGTTCTAGTATTTCTCCCAATAGACATCTCTATCGTGGGCTGGCTACCTTGAGTTTTAAGTCTTTCAGCCTCCTCCTCCCTTGCTTCTTTATGGGATTTCCTTCCGGCTCTTTTTGATGGACGCTCGTAGATCTCGTCCTCCAATGATCCTGAGCTATCTGTTGGCTTTTTCCTTGTGACTTCTGCATACGAGGGATTGGAGGGGCTGCCTTTGGAAGCCTCTGGGTGGCCTGCTTCTTCGTCTTCTTTGTTGGAGTTGGATGTTCCTTCCTGGTCTACGTTTTCTAGGATTATTTCTGAGGGTTGGGCCTAACTGCTTTCTTTTTCATTTCGGTTTGGACCCCTTTCTTCGGTGGGTTTGGAGCTGTTGGGGGCCTCCTTTTGAGTGACTTTCCCTCTACCTTTTTTTTGCTGTGATGCTTTCTGGACTAGGGTCCATTGCTCACCATTATGCATATATGCTTGTTCCTCGGCCTTTTTCTTGCAGTTTTTTGTGAAATGGTCGTGACCATGGCAGTGTCTACATTTAAAAGGGAGTTGTTCGTAATCTAGTTCTTGAACATGCGTCCATCCGGCGACCATTAGCTTGATTGCTTCTGGCAGTCCCTCCTCCAGATCGACTTCGACACATATGCGGGCACACGAATACTGATCTTTTTTTACTGCTTGGTCTATGTATTTTCCTAGAGCATTGTTGATTAGCTGAAGAGACTTTTGGTTCCAGCAGTGGAGGGGAAGATGGGGCAAACGCACCCAGACAGGAACAACTGATGGAACATCCTGAGCAGGGTCAAAATCGGGCGACCATTTGTTCAGATATAATCCTTGTGGACCCATAAAATATGGTCTGTTCCTGAAGATTAAGCTTTTGTCCTCTATACTTTTGAAGATGAAAATGAAGTAGCCCTTGCCCACAAAGTAGCTTTTTATGGCCTCTTTGGTTAACGGGATCCAGTTTCTCTGAACCCACTCTTCAAAAGATTTTGGTGAAGGCCAGAGGCTAGTGAACTGGCCTATGAGGCCTCTCTCTGCAAGATTCAGAGCTGCTCTGCATGTTTCTTCTTCCGGGAGTGCAACAGAGGGTATGTTGTCCATTTTCTTCACGAATTTCTGTTGCATGGCGGAAGGGGTTCTCTTAATGCAAGTTGCTATCATCGTTTTGAAAGCCAAAACCTCTGGGGGGAGGGGGGGGGGAGGCGGACCCCTGCTGGAGTCCATTGGAGAGCCAAGGGGCTCAAGAGCTGCTGTGCGCAGCAGCCACAGGGGGTGCGCAGAGCAGAGGTGGCAGACCTAGTTTGCAGCAGAGAGGTAGCGCGTGCGATCCGCTTGGTTAAAAAAATATACATTAGTTTAAACTTTAATTCATATTATAAAACCATCATTATATGAAATCATAATGTCAAATTGATGGCTCCTGAATATATATGTAATTAAATTGATTCTGAGTTTGATATTCGTAAATAGTTATAAATAAATAATACATTGAGAACTACAAAGAAAAGTAATATTAATTAATAAAAATATAAAATAACAAAAATATTGGAACATGTAAAAAGTAATTTAAGAGTGCTAAGGGTATACAAACTTCCAGCACTTTCTTAATTAAATTCTTAATTAAAAGAATTGTCAGACTATTCTATAAATACATATCCATATTACCTTTTTGCCGAGGCAATGTACCACAAAACAATCGAAGGATGTACAAGCGTGAGTCGAAGGACAGAACAAGCGTGTGAGGAACAAGCGTGCGAGGAACAAGCGTACGAGGATGACTGGAACAGGTCTACAAGGACAGTTGGCGTATGGCCTCGACCACGGTAACCTTCGTGGTGACTGCGGTGGCCACACCTAAAACCAAAAATTTGGTATGAAAACTATTAAACCTAAAGTTAACATTGTGGAAACGATAAAATTTTAGCCAATATTTTTTGTACCACGGAATCTGAAGTAATGATTACTAAATAAGAGTCCCTCTCTTTTGCACCAATCAGAAATTAAATAAATTTAAATTCATAATTTTAAAAAATAAATTATTTATAAATTCTAATGTCCACTTTATAATTTATTCACAAATTTTTGGTCAAAATGAATTTAATTGAAAGGTCAACGAATTTGAATACCTTATACCCTAGCCTGCCGCAGGATAATAAGTATACATTATAAAAAAAATAGAATAAACTTATTTTAAATATGAAAACATCATTAAAAAAAATAAAAAAATTAACCATAAATTTTTTTATTACTTAAAAAGGTAAGGCTAAGATATATTTATGTTTTTTAATTAAAAATTAAACTATACATTTTTTATTACTTAAAAAGTTAAGGTTACGATATATTTATGTTTTTTTAATTAATATTGGAGATTTTTTTTTTTAATTTATATTATGGATAATGGGTTACACATTTTATTCCTATCAAATTATTAAAAATAAAGGTTATATTTTGTTTGTTTGGAAATTAAATCGATGTATAAATTTTTTTGTTTATAAGACGAAATTTCTTATTCAAGTACATCTCATTACTTTATGTAGATACATGCACACAAATTTATATATAATTAATTGAGTTTAGTTTGGGCAGTTGAGAAGAGGAACTTTATCCTCCTCAGATAAAATTAATTTTTGTCAATGACATATTGAATTCTTGATGAGTATATGGTTGTATTGACTTTGAGTATAAAAGAATCCAATTTTACTCGAGTTCATTTGAAATATAAACAAATTATCATATCACCTTTTAATACAATATTTATACAGCACCTGTATATTATAAATAAGTTAATAGTTAGTTATAGATGATTGACAATGAATTAAAATATATGAAGAAAATATTTATGTTCTCTAGCTTTTAATGCACAAATGTTGTTGAGCTTTTAATGTATAAATGTGGCACAATGAAGAAATAGAGAATAAGAAAATTTTAAGGTATTATGAAGAGGCCATTAAACTCAATTTCAAATATTGGAAATGCCTTTTTTAGTATATAACATAAAGAATAAAATCATGTTATTAAAATAAAAATGAATTTTAATAAGTTTCATAGTAAAATAATTTGGCGCAGAAATCCTAAAACACTATGGGATCATAAAATTTGTTATTTTTTATACTAAAAACATAAAAATTACACTCTTAAAATGTTTTGTATAATCTTATATTAAATCTTAATTTCAAAATATTTATAAATTTTCATATTAATAAAAATGTTTTATTTATAAATCTTTATCTTGATAAAAATATTTATATAATCTATATTAAATCGTAAGTTTTAAATATTTATAATTCTAGCTTATATAAATAATTTATAACTCATCCAGAATTAACCCAACAAAAATAAGTTCTCAAATTCAATATATAATTGAAATCCAAAAAATAATATTCAAATTAAAATAAAAATAGTATTTAAAGTTAGATACAATATAACATTAAATTGTCATTTTTTAATAAAATTATACAGTGTATGTAGATTTTATTCCATCAAAACACCATTCAACTAAATCACATATACCTATGCTTAGGGCTAAGTACTATAAAGATAAACTTTTGTGGAGGGTCATAAACTATTTTTGATAAATTATTCAACGAGTTCAAAGTTGAGATTGGATAAATCTTCAACGTATAAAATAAAACAAATAATGATTGGAATTGTACCATAAGGCAACTTTGGCATATTAAGAGAATAATTTTCCATGATAAGGATTCCTTGCTCTACCCCATTTTTTATTATTCGTATTCCTTTTCTAAATTTATAAATGAGCATCATTATGATTATTTACTTTATCTTAACCTTGAGCCTTCCAAGGGTTAGGATAATCAATCTTTTTAGGTGGTTGCAAAGGATGATAAATGTTATCCATAAATTGGGTATAATCGAGGAAGAGAAACTTCTTTGATATTCAATGTTTGTATTTTTTTTCTTTTGTATTAAAAAAATGTAGTTAAAAGAGCAGATGTATAAATGGAAAGAAAGTTATTTTTTCATGAAGATAAATGTTAATCTTCTTAATTGTGATATAATTATAAGAATTGTTGCATAAAAGATTGTGTTGAAGAAAATGTTTTAATTTTAATTTTTTGTTTTATAAAAATATATATAATAATGTTAATCTTAATATGTCTAGTATCTAACGTGCATGGTTAGTTGAGATAGAAGACTTTGATTTTTAAAGAATGAATGAGATTTTATAATGTTTTCCGTTTATGTTATCTAGTTTAAGTTGTTGATCTTTGAGGAAGGAACATTTGATTTGCATTAGGTTATGGTAGTGGGTTGTAGAAATAAGTCAAGGTTTTATATGCTTAATAATTAATTTAAAGCAGTTGTTGACAGTTAACTAAGATGTGATGTTATCATAGTGTAAAAGATTTTGTAAAAAAGATCGGAAAACAACTACTTATGAATTTGTTGCTCAAGAAACTTTGAACTAAGTTGCAAGTATCGTATGAGCTTGGATTCCTTGCCAACTAGGTATAGTAGGAGTGGTGAGAGGAAGAACTATTATCCTTCCAACATGGATTCAATAATCACATATAGCAAAAAAAAGAATTGGCGTTCCTCCATATTGTGGTGATTGGAGTTGAGATTGAAATTTATTACTGTGATGTCTAAAGACAATAAAGAGCTAACTAAAGAGAGATCTCAACAATACCTTTTTTCTATCCAATAGGAAAAATTGGTTTAGAAGATTACAAATCATCATATTAGTGTGTTATTGAAATTGATACAACTTAAAGTCTAGGAAATGATAATACTTAGAAGAAAGCCAAATTACGAATTATAACAATAATTTATTTATAACTTAAAAGAGAAGAGAACTTGTACCCTTTTTACACTACATATTTATACAATATCAAATTTAAAATTGATTCTTAACCAAAATACCACATTAATACAATTGATTCTTTACCAAAATACCACATTAATACAATTGATTCTTTACCAAAATACCACATTAAGACATTAGATTGAGACATTCAAATAAATACTATACCATTTGTAAAAATTGAACCATAAAATTTCAAGAAAGAGATTGTGCACTTATGGATGTTACTTTTGAGAAATTTGTCATATTATTAAAAAGCTAATTTATCTCATATTGTTTTATAATTAGATTTATCCATTTTCCAACTTGTTAATGCATAAATATAATTTGTAGTTTCATCAATAAAACTTTGCTTCATATTTTTTGGTATTAAGACGAGGATCATGATTAAGATAGTTATCTTTTGATTGATTTAAATATAGTTCAAGTTTCAAGAAATAGCATTGTTTTTTTATTAATGCCCCTAGGGGCAAGTTCTTTTGGCAATCATTGTGACATAAAAACGTTATGTAAATTTGAGGTTTGAGGTTTAAATTCCCTTATTTATTGTGTGGGTCATTCTTGGGGGTGTATATGGGTTCATCTAGAGATTATAGCAGTGGGATTGGAATCGATCTTGTATCAGGCAAGTGCGAGCTTGACCCAATTATCAAATCCTCTAGAATAAAAAACAAAACAAACAACATTATTTTTATTAACATCCAACCTTTTAATTTAAATAAAATTAAAATTTGTGAAAATATTAATTTAAAAAAATTAGATCGAAAATCACATTTATATTAACACTAATATTAATTATATTATTTTTTATTAAACTTCTATTGAATCTAAATCAAATTATTAATTATTAATAAAACCATTAATCATCCATAATTAATCACCTTTTGTAATTTACTAATTTTTATATTACCCCATCCACAATATTAATATGCATGAAAAGTGTGTGAAGCATCCTCTAAAGTTCCACATTGTCAATTTTTAAACATTATTTCTTAGCCTAGAAGATCCTACACAAATATGGACAAGGAATATGAAAGGATGCTTTTTTCACAAAAAGAGTATATCTATAAGGACAATGACCGGGGTCCCTTTAGTGGCCAAAATTTATAATGCTTGTACTACTAGAGACCAGAATATCTCATTGGAATCTAAACCCTATTACTATTTATCTTTTCCATAAGAAAGGATGGTGATTTTGTACATCGAAGAGCTCTCCAAAACCAATCTATCTCTCGGACTTTGGCATTTCCACTTTCTCTTTAATCTCTTTATGGTGCATTTGGTTGGGGTGTGGTATTTCCAATTACATTATTTTTTATTTAGTTTGTTAATTCGCGTATAATTTAAATAGTTAATTTTAAATGAAATATAATTGTTTTTAAAAGAAAAATTGCAATTTTTATTAAGTGAAGACTGAAAATTATATATTATAGATGCAGAAAAGTATATTTATAAAAATTCTGTTTGACTAATAATTATTTCGAAAAACAAAAACCATATCTAAAATCATATAGAGTTGTGATATTTATTAAAATAACTAATAAAAAAGGAAAGAGTGGATAGTTGTTTATAACTACAATTATCTAATATACAAAAAGTAAATACAATTAGATAGGGTTCAAAGAAAAGTCTTTTCACATTATTGACATAAATTACAAGAGAAGTCAAAAAGGAAAGAGTGGATGGTTGTTTATAACTACAATTATCTAATATACAAAAAGTAAATACAACTAGATAGGGTTCAGAGAGAAGTCTTTTCACATTATTGACATAAATTACAAGAGAAGTCAAAAAGGAAAGAGTGGATGGTTGTTTATAACTACAATTATCTAATATACAAATTTGGAGAGAAGTCTTTTCACATTATTGACATAAATTACAAGAGAAGTCATTATGTTTAAACACTGAGTGAAAATCAAAATAGCTTCCCATTAGTGTGAGAGAATCTTACAAAATAAAAAACATATGATTTGTGAAAAAGATGATGCATAGTCCTTAGTCTTGAGCATTGACCACCTGCAATCCATAATGAATTATAAATATATCAATAACACACACACACACATTTGTTTTATAGTTCACGGGATTTTGGATAGATGGTGATCGGGTGCTTCGTTAAGGCACTCCTTGATGTGAAGTCATCGGTTCAATTCCCCGCCCTGATCGGGGTGATATATTGGACATGATGGTGATATATTGGACATGATGAAGATGTAGTCCTGCCAAAAAAAAAAAGAAGAAAAGACAAAAAAATTTATAAATTCTCACAATATATTAAAAAAATTTAGGTAGAATATTAATTTTAGTTTGGGTGATTTACTATTTTAAGTTATATTTAATTCTTATAAATTGTTGTAACTTTTAAGTGAGTGATTTATTTTACTTTGGTAGCTTTTATCATATTTATTCTCCATTATGTAAATTTTCTTATAATGTCTAGGGAGGACAATTATGAGGGGATCATTTTTTATTTGGAGGTAAATATAGAAATAGACTTTGTTTTGGATTTAGGCATTGCTATTAATAACAAAGCTAAAACATTGGTCATTTTCCAAGGTTTATATTTACTTTAATATAGAGCAAGGGATGTAATGCATCATTATAGTTGGTGACTCCTCAATCTTTATAAAGTCCCCCTTCAAATGCCCTGCACCTTAATGTCCTTGCCTACTTCATCTAGTTAAATGAATGATAGATTCATCTCCTTATATATATACTTTGAAGTGTTGAGAGAACATAATACAAGTACTTATATTCTTATAGGCATGGGAGTTCTTCCTTATACTACTTTGCCATGATATTAATCAACATTAAACCCGTAATGAATATTATGCACAAGTGTCAATTTTGATGGGCTCAAACAAAATATGGGTTATGGTAATTAATTTGTTGCACTTCGTGATACTACTAGTTATTGTTGCTTCTAACTAATATGACCATATCAATCTAATCCCTTTCATGTGTGGTTTTCTTTAGATTGAAGGGTGGATTGGGAGAGTGGACTCTTCCCTTCCCCTTGCTTTTGTTTTTTTTGCTTTTGCCTTATCAACCCTTTTTGGTTGTCTCAACCTAATGAATATGACATCTAATTTTTTAAACTCTCCTTAGTGAGTCTTAATGCTCTAAGTGACACACATTTGATTGGGGGTATTGTTCCTTTTGCTTTCAACACATCTATTTGGGATGAAGAAAGTATAAGGGCCCAATGTAATCCCAAATTGAAATTGGAAGTTGTGGAAGTTGATTTATTCCTCATAGTGTAATATGGAATGGGCACATGTTTAGACGAGGACAATAAGGAAAACAATGTGCTCAAAACTGCTTGTTTATAATGCTTTGTCATGTTATTTGTTAGTAGGGTAATTTGTTAGATAATATACCTACAATGTTAATTTGTATAATTAGTAGGTACAAAAAAAATGCAACAAGGACTTTGTCATTTGCTTATAGATTATGACCATCTTTTTATTAGTTTGTATTACAAGGTTGTTTAGTCCAACTATGACATTATTTCTGATATAAACATACTCATTATTATGAACAAAAGGAACTCTTATAACACTTTATCTTCCTCGTCACCATTTCGACTCTTTAATGTTGCTTAGATGTTTGAATGTGTTTCCCCACTATTCAAGTTCCTTTCATGGCCTTTCATATCCTAGTGGTTTATCATGTTGTCATGCACACTTATCACATTCATGTCAACATCGTCATTCTTTTTGCATCATTTTACTTGTTGCATGCTTCCCAATGCCACACTCAAACTACATGTTACAAATTCAATCCATCGTGTTGGGAAAAATTCTCAGATGGGAGGGTGAATTAGTATTTTAAAAACTCACCTAAACTTTTCTTGTCTTATTCAGATTTATGTACGTGACTATTATGCAGACAACTAGCGTATATCCAGTTAACTAACTTTTCAGTTAATTCATCATTTTTTTAACTTGAACTAGTGTACCAATACTTCATTAGGCATTAATTAAACAGTAACCATGTGTAGTAATAATAGAATAAACCATCACACATAAGAAACACATGAATACCAATATTTTTAGGTGGAAACCCAATGTGGGAGAAAATTACCACCATTTTTGTCATCTTTGTCTTCATATTTTATTATAATGAAAAACTTCTTACAATCTTGTATTGGCATAGACTCATACCAACACGTAGGCACCCACCTGCAAAAGTCTACAACCTTCTCTCGTTCTCCAACACCCACTAGAAAGGAGCTCCAACCCCGTGATCTCTTTTACTGGCACCCACTGGAAGGGAGCTCCAACCCCCTGATCAGATTTACCAGCTACCACAGGAAGAAAGCTTCGACTTCCTTACTGAAGGATCCAACCCTCAACACCTTTGTGGACCATGTTTTATAATATTTCATACAGGATCCACCTAAACCAAAACATCAGATCTGTAGGCCACGTTCCATCAAATTTTCAGTCTAGACCCACTACCATCATTTAAGCCTGGTATCAAATAACAAACTGAAACCAATCACTGTATCAAATCACTAGACCAACTTAATCGCCAAATCATTGAATATACCAATTACTAAATCTCAAACAACCAAAGCAGCTAAATCATCTCAATTCATTGTATAATATGCATCAGAATGTCAGCCTACTTACTGTTCATCATAAATACTAGATCATACTCACGTATATACACTCTTTCTCTTCAGATAACCCTTATACAAATCTCAAAACATTGAACCCTGAAACTGAATAATTGTATTACTGAAATCAATCATTGAAACACATAGTGGCCTTGTCACAGATCTCTAAACCAAATAGAGATCATCTCATAACAACATCATTACTATTCAACATTTCATAACATAATCAGTTCAACCTCAACCACCACTGTCAAACACAAATCATCATGAAAGATTGTATCGATAGACAACAACAAACACAACAAGACTGATCAGACATCATTTACAGCAAAACCCTGGCATATGTATGTGACCCTTATAAGACACTTTTGTGTATGTATGTGCCTTTCAAAAAGCATACCTGCGTACAGATCTTTCCATAATGTAGAAACGATACGCGACTACCCAGAAGAAAATCTACATATGTGCGCAATCTTTCTAAAGAAAAACATGCGTACAAATCAATAAATACTAAATCATACCTTCGCTGCACAACATAACATCAGTCAAACCCAAATCTCAACATTCACTGTAAAATATACACATCATAGCATCATCATCATAGATCTATCAACCCATAAGCATAATATTCAATGTATAGTGATTTCAAATCTATAAGATCTGATCCATCATCACACTCCCGGGTGCACACTTTTTTCAGATCAAACAATCCATAAATAACCCATATCATGCACACTTAGTACTTTGATCTCCATCTCCTTATATAGCTTAGGCCTTAGCCAATTCCGTAGTTATGTCAATGGTATTCTTTGACAGGATCAAATCTTCATTTCCGCGCTCATTACTATGGGCTAATATCATGGTAAAGACCCCTTAGTATTTAGAATACCATTGTGCGGAAACTATACACGACTTTTCTTCACCAAACCTGCGTATGTACATGACTTTGCTTCATAGAACCCGCATATACTTCCTCAAACTTCATCTTTATCATTCCTCTGTCTCTAAACTGATATTCCTTTGTCCAAACTTTTTGTCGCATCTGTACTGGCCTGAATACTCATCCTGCTACCATCATGTTGACATCTTTATTAAGTAATTTTCCATCAAGAACAACACATTTGTCATAATGTTAACAATCTCCCCCTTTGGACTTGATGGCAACCACTTTGGTGTTTGGTCACCACCACCTGTAGATACCTGTAAACACATCTGTAGATATACCAAGTTTCTCTCCCAAGTCACCAAGCATTCTCCAAACACCAAGCTTCTCTCCCCCTTTGACATCAAGGGAAAAGGGTTGACCAATGTTGAATGAAGGTTTCTCTCCCTTTGTTGACATGAGTGTTGTAGATCTGATCTGTTGAGTATGAACATTGAATACTAACCATTCTTCCCCTGAGCACACAACGAATTTTTTGAATATATACAAAGAATTACATGACTCTATGACTCAACCAGATATGACCTTCTATCACCAATGGCTCATGTTTACATTGATCACCCAACACAATGGGGTTACATATTTGACTCAATATTACATCACATTCCAAAAATTATGGGATTACATTACTTGACCACAATAGTCCATACATGACTGAATTTTACAATGATTTATAACATAGATCTTTACATGACCTTTACATCAAGACATATACGGCATTTATAACCAAGACCAAATACCTCAATAAGACTATGATAGTCATCAGCAATTATCATACACCATATGGGATTTACACCATAAGCATCTATTAGCAGCAACGTGAACAACAACATGCATATCAATTTGTAAGACAAGACAATATAGCTTTCATATCATCAACCTGTGACCAAGTATGCAACATCGACAACATAAGGTTTTTTCGTAGAGATTTGTTATCAACTCGTCCTCTTGACCTCATCAAGGTCAACTTGCTCTTTCCCTTAGTAGGGAGAGCCTCAATCCAAGTTCATCAAAGGCATATGGATCTTTTGTAGCATAACAACATATCCTTTCATGCATCAATCAACATATGTGAGAACTAAGCATATCATCATGAAGTAAGATATGGAAAAGTAGCATAATTCCTTAACATCATCAATATGTGACTAAATATGCCATGTCTTCAAGTATCATTTAGCAAATGTAGCAGTAGTATTAATAACCATGTCTTCATGAACCGTGCAGTAACATCATTCTCATGGCCCGTTTTCTTCATGCAAGAAGAACCATCACACCAACACCACTTCATCAACATGGAACTTAAGTAATCATCCATAAGATCATTATCTATAATTCACCCATCAATGATATTTCATGACATAGAGATAGTAGTATGTATCTAGCTTCTCATCAATGAGAAAAGTCATCAATAGAAAACCATGAGCTCACCATCATTTATCAAACTTTGTTAGTAACTGGTGGCTTCTATCTCTACCAACACAGGCATTGGTGCAAGGGAACAACAAGTCGTTTTTCCAGTTTCAATTTCTGCAAACACAGGCGTTGGTGCAAGGGAACAACAAGCCGTTTTTTTCCCAGTCACGCAGTCTGTAAAAACATAATTTAAAGACCACTTTTGCAACTCCCAAACCAAGGATTTTTTTGGAAAATTGCTTTAAAGTTACCAAATAGACCCTGCTTTGCACAAAACCCAGATGGCGGAATTTCGAATTTCATCTTCCTTTGATCATAAATTGACCCGCAAGTTTGATGACAATTTTCCCTTACGAATTTCCCTTCTTCTGTTGGCTTGATACAAAGTGCTCTGTATTCTCGAACCTGTAACATAAATGGCTCTTTCCAATACACAATATTGGACGCAAAAGCATTGGATTAAAGGATTAACTGAAATGTGATTCTCTAGGTTCTCATTTAAATGTAAATAATAGAGAGAATACAATGCACGAATTACTCACTATACACAATAATTTCTCTAGGAAATATATTAAAGAGTAAAGACCAAAACAATTTCAAACTCCAGATATTAATATGATTGTTAACAAGCCTCACAAATGCTCATACAATTAAATATCTCATACACACTTACAAATTTGACTTGCTGATAAAAAACCACTTGTCTAAGAAATGTTGTTCAATTAACTTCAATCTCACACAGAGAACAAAACTATCATGCCCCAATACACACTCCAAAATCTTTCATAAAAATGTTCCTCTCTTTTCTCTTCCAAAAAAAAAAAAAATTGTTCAAGAAATGAGTTCACAAATGTGAACCAATTTCCCTTAGCTCTAACTCCCTACTAGCTATAAAATCATTTCTTTTAACTAGATGTTCCTAACTAATCTTAACTAAATATAAAAAAAAATTCACAAATAAACTTTAAAATGTTCTAGCCTTGGCATGTGATCAATCCATCACATTGCTAGGCTCTTGGTCTGACTTTAATAACTTATCATTTTTATGTGCTCGGCCTAATGCACCTGCATCAGACTCCCCAAGAAAGAAAATTTTTATGAGCTCCTGCTCATAAGATCTTCTATAGAATGACCTGCTTTCTGTAGTGTTGCTTCATCCATCCAAGTAGAATCCTCCATCGGACGGTCTTTCCACTTCATAAGATATTCCAAGTATTCTCTCCTTCTGGTCTTCTTGGAAACACATGCATCCAAAATCTATTCAGCCTCTAAACTCTTTGCCACATACATTTGTTTCAACCATTGTTATTCCTTTCCTTCATCCTCGTTAATATTCCCAGAAGCTTGATCTACATCTCCAACTGTGTAGGAATACAAATCTGCTACATTAAATATGGGTGAAATGCCAGTTCCTGGAGGTAACTCCAGCTCATAATCATTTGCTAAAAACTTGTAGAGGACCTTACAAGGTCCTATCTTCTTCATTTTCAATTTGTTATATTCTCCCCTTGGAAACCTCTCTTTTCTTAGGTGAGCTAGGACCACATCTCCCACTTCAAAGTTTACCTCTTTCCTGTGTAAATATTCTCATTGCTTGTAGATATTGCTTGTATCTTGTAATCTTTGTTTTACTTGCTCGTTCAGCTCATGATTATTGCAAAATCATCTCCATTAGCACTTTCTATGCTCAAGCTTTCCCAAATCTCTTAGCTCACAAATTCCCCTCAGATGCATATCGTACAAGATCTGAAATGGACTTTTTCTTGTGCTCCTATTTGGTGAGTCATTATAGGAAAAATCAACTTGGCTTAGCACATGATCCCATTGCTTTGGTCAGTCACCTACTAAACTCCTCAACAAATTACCCAAACTCATGTTTACAACCTCTGTTTGCCCATCAATCTGTGGATGATAGGCTGAGCTAAAATTTAGCTTAGTGCCAAGTTTTTTCCACGAGGTCCTCTAGAAATGTCTGGTGAATCTTGTGTCCCTGTCAGAGTATACCTTTTGGCAAACCATGCAACCAAACAATCTCATGAAAAAACAAATTTGCCACATTGGTAGCATCACTAGTTTTGGAACACGGAATGAAATGAGCCATCTTAGTAAATCTATCCACAACTATAAGGATTGAATCATTACCTTGTTGAGTTCTCAGTAAACCCAGAACAAAGTCCATACTCACCGAATCCCAAGGTCTGTTGGGAATGGGTAATGGCATGTATAGTCCAGCATTCTGACTTCTCCCTTTCGCATGTTGACATACCCTACACTTACTCACGTACCTTTGTACATCTACCTTCATCTTAGGCCAAAAATAGAAGTGACTCAATTTCCCAAGTGTTTTCTCAACACCAAAGTGTCCAACCAACCTGCCATTATGCTTTTCTTGGACCAAGTTTTCCCTCATTGAGCAATTGGGAATACATAGTTGATTGTTCTTGAACAATAGCCCATCCTGCAACATAAACTCTTTCCATGGAATAATGTCCCTATTGACTAGATTCTTACACGCCGCAAAGCTTCTTTAAAATCAACATCAATGTCATACAAGTCCTTTAAATAATCAAAGGCTAAAATTTGTATTTGACTTTCCTACATGATTAAGCAACTCCTACTTAAGGCATCGACAAACTTATTTTCCTTCCCACTAATGTGCTTCAAAACAAAAGTGAAATTTTGAAGGAACTCCACCCACTTTGCATGTTTATGATTTAACTTATGTTGTTGCATAATGTATTGTAAGGCAGAATTATCCGTGTATAGAACAAACTCCTTAGACATCAAGTAATGCCTCCAATGCTTCAAAGCTTGAACCACTGCATAAAATTCTTTGTCGTAGGAAGAGTATTTCTGTTTTGACTCATTTAACTTCTCGTTGAAATATGAAATGGGCTTATCTTCTTGGCTCAATACAACTCCAATGATTGTCCCACTAGCATCACATCTTACTTGAAAGGGCTGATTGAAGTCTGGAAACTTCAACATCGGCTTCTCAGTGATCTTCTTCAATAGTTGAATTTATATATATATATATATATATAGATATATATATATAGATATATATATATAGATATATATATTTGTTGTTATCCAATAAAATGGCTGCCTATTCTTCTTGATGGTGTCAATGATAGGTGCACAAATGCCACTAAAATTAATGATAATTTTTTTATAGAAGCTAGCTAAGCCATGAAAACTTCTCAACCCAAAAATGTTCTTAGGTGAGGGCCAATTTACAATTGCCTCTATCTTCTCCGGATCCATTTTCAAGCCATCCTTAGAAATAAGAAAACCCAAATATGCAAGCTTACTCTTCATAAAAGAACACTTGTTAATCAATAACTTTTCTTGTTGCAATATCTCTAAAACATACTTCAAATGTCTCAAGAGCTCTTCTTTAGTTTGACTGAAAACTAAAATGTCATCCAAGTAAACAATGATTAACTGACCAATGAACTCCTTCAAGACTTCATTCATCAGCCACATAAAGGTACTGGATGCATTTGACAAGCCAAATGGCATGACCATCCACTCGTACAAGCCTTCATTAGTCTTAAAAGTTGTCTTCCACTCATCTCCTTCTCTGATCCGAATTTGATGATAACCACTTTTCAGGTCAATCTTTGAGAAGTAAGTTTCCCCACACAAGAAATCCATCATATCATCCATCCGTGGCAATGGAAACCTGTAACAAATGGTGATCTTGTTGATTTCTCTAGAGTCAGTGCACATTCTCCATTCTCCACCCTTCTTTGGACTTAGTACTGTAGGTATGGCACACAGACTCAAACTTTCTCTTATTAGTCCTTTGTCCAACAATCCTTGGACTTGCTTCCTCACTTCCTTGTTCTCTTTAGGTGTCATTCGATATGCAGCCTTGCTCGGAAGACTTTCTCCTGATATCAAGTCTATGTGATGACTAATGCTTATTTTGGGTGGCAACTCACTTGGAAATTCATCAACTACAATATCATGAAACTCATGCGACAACTCTTGAACTTCAATACGTAAATCTACAATTTCAGTGTGCATAAGTACTACCTTTGGCTTGCAAACCACTGCATAGCTCACCTCTTCTTCTTCCATCTACTGTATAAATTCATTTCCACTAAGCAGCAATGCTTTTGGGTTGCTTGTTTCAGTTGTACCTTCCTCTTTCAATGGTACACGAGTGTGCTTGATGTCATCCTTTTCGAACTTATAACAATTGCTTGCTCCATCATGTGTCACCTTCCTATCATACTACCATGGGCGACCCAAAAGAATGTGACAAGCATCCATTAGCATTATGTCACATAACACCTTGTCTTTATACCTGCCTATCTGAAACTCAACTTCAATTTGTTCATGCACCAACAATTGGTGTCCTTTTTGCAACCATGATACCTTATAATGTGTGGGGTGCTTAATCTTTTCCAATCCCAATTTTTCCACTATTTCTTGGGAGACTAGATTGTCCATACTTCCGTTGTCAATCACCAATCTGCAACATTTGCCTTTTGCCTTACACATTGTCTTGAATAAGGATTTCCTTTGGGCTGGTTTAGTAGTCTCCTTTGCTGCTTTTAACAGGACTTTATGCATCATCAACACCTCTCCAGTGTCTGGCACATTCTCTCCCTAAGGTACTTGTGCCTCTGCTGCTTCGGTTTGAGATATGTATGCACCTCGATGTCTCGTATTTTCATTCTTAGGACATTCAAAAGTTCAGTGACCCAATTTGTTACATATTTAACACCGACAGACAGTCTCTCTGCCTCTTCCTCTACCTCTACCTCTCTGATAAGGTCTTCCTCCTCTACTGTCACCTTCTTTCTCTGACTGCCCTTGTTGATTTGAGTTTCCTTCATCATTATTTTGCATTGGAAGCTTTCCTATTCCATTTGTCTGTCCTTTCCCTTCGGAAAAACCACATCGTCTGCCAAAGCTTTGCTTCCTAGCTATCTTTTCTTTTGCCTTCAAGGCGCACTGGTATGATTCCTCTATTGTCCTTAGAGAAATTATGTTAATTTCATCTTGGATATCTAGCCTCAAACCATTGATATACCTTGTTGTCTTCTCTAAGGTATCTTCTACATAGCATGCTCTCAAATTCACCTTGTGAAACTCTTCGGTGTAGTCCCTCGTTGTCATTATCTTTTGTTTAAGGTTTTGCATATGTTTGTAAAGAGTTAGTTGGTAATCATTTGGCAATAACTTACTCTTCATCTTTGCCACCATTCTATCCCAACTCTTGATCAATGGTTTGTCCTGCTTCCTTCTTTTAGCCTGTACATTGTCCCACCATAGTGCAACATGGCCTTTCAACCTTGTCACAACAAACTTGACTCTCTTATCATTGTCAATTTCCTCATACTCAAAATACGTGTCCATCTCAGATTCTCATCTTTTAAACTATCATTGTAAATAGAGATTTCAGGCTTTGGCCTTGAACTTGAGCCCAATACTGCTCTCAACAACCTAATTCAGTAGCTTCTTCAGCAAGCGTTTCTCTTCTTCTTCAAGTTCCTCTTCAACCTCACTAACATCTCCACCTTAAGGACCCCGTTGTCTCCCTAATTCCAAGGCTTCTAACCGAACTTGCAGTTTCCTTTTCTCTTCCTAGAGTTTTGCATTACCCGCGGGTCTGCCTCCTTGACCTTGTGCCCTTCCTACTCACCTATTCATCTCTCTAAATTGTAGATACCAACAACATTAAGGCTCTAATACCACAAATTGATGGCTCTATCTCTGCAAACACATGCGTTGTTACAAGGGAACAACAAGTCATCTTTTCAGTTTCAATTTCTGCAAACACAGGCATTGGTGCAAGGGAACAACAAGTCATTTTTTCAGTTTCAATTTCTGCAAACACAGGCATTGGTGCAAGGGAACAAAAAGTTGATTTTTTTCCTAGTCACACAGTCTATAAAAACATAGTTTAAAGATCACTTCGGAACTCCTCAACCAAGGATTTTTTGGAAAATCACTCGCAATTTACTAAATAGACCTTGCTCTACATAAACCCAAATTGCAGAATTTTGAATCTCATCTTCCTTTGATTAGAAATTGACCTGTAATTTTGATGATGGTTTTCCCTTACGAATTTCCCTTCTTTTGTTGGCTTGATACAGAGTGCTCTGTATTCTCGAACCTGTAACATAAATGGCTCTTTCCAATACACAATATTGGACGCAAAAGCACTGGATTAAAGGATTAACTGAAATGTGATTCTTTAGGTTCTCATTTAAATGTAAATAACAGAGAGAATACAATGCACAAATTACTCACTATACATGGTAATTTCTCTAGGAAATATATTAAAGAGTAAAGACCAAAACAATTTCAAACTCCAAATATTAATATGACTATTAACAAGCCTCACAAATGCTCATACAATTAAATATCTCATACACACTTACAAATTCGACTTGCTAATAAAAAAACCACTTGTCTAAGAAATGTTGTTCAATTAACTTCAATCTCACATAGAGAACAAAACTCTCCTGCCCCAATACACACTCCAAAATCTTTCATAAAAATGTTCCTCTCTTTTTTTTTTCCAAAAAAAAAAAAACTATCCAAGAAATGAGTTCACGGATGTGAACCAATTTCCCTTAGCTCTAACTCCCTACTAGCTATAAAATCATTTCTTTTAACTAGATGTTCCTAACTAATCTTAACTAAATATAAAAAACTTTTCACAAATAAACTTTAAAATGTTCTAGCCTTGGCATGTGACTAATCCTTCACATTACTAGACTCTTGGTCTGACTTTAATAACTTATCATTTTTATGTCCTTGGCCAAATGCACCTGCATTAGTAACTCATCTCCTTGATAATATCAAGAGCAATAATCCTGAAACAATATACCATGTGCAACATATCAATTACATGTGAGAACCAAGTACTATAGGAATCATCATCCATAATTGCACCATATGAAACTTATGCACTTGTGAAGGAATAACGACAGCAACATAAAAGTAATGAGTGACACTCATCATCATCAAATAATGAGGTTGTATAATCAATCTCTATTTATCTCCTTGAACTTATGAAGATCAACATGTAAGCAACATAACATATGTACCATATGCATCATCAAAAGAATCTTCTATCATCATAAATCTGATCAGTAGCATCATAACAACTATGTGGCTCAAGCAATATATAAGTATCATCCATGATTTCATCATAGGCAACCCATGACAGCAGCATAGCATGATGCAACATATAGTCATCATTCAAAAACTTCAGCAACATGAGTATCTTCAGCAACATCATTAATATAAGCATCATTATGTAACAAGAAATTCTCAAGCAATCATAATGCCAACAATGCACTATTAGAAGCATAACAAATGCTCCCCCTGAACTTGTGCCAACTATTCACTGTTAGGTCTGATCACATCAACTCATCCATCAGTAAGGTCATCAAAGCAACTTCATCAATCAGTAAATCCATGTCATATTGTAGTAACTCATAAACTATTATAAGCCAATACCATTTCTAAGTAGCATCCACTGACTGTAACCAACCAAAGTCAGAACCAAAAAGCCAAATAATAACTAACTGAAGCATATCAGAACTTCTCCCTAGGAAAATCCTATTGTTTCTTCATCATAGAGAAACATATGCGACTGTCCTTCAAAGGATCCGTGTACATAAAGTAAAATGTTGAATTTTCATAACCACAGCTTCCTCTGAGCTTGTATTGTTTGTACTTGTTCATTGTTACTACATCAGATGTACTGTTAGTAATCATGAATATTAAAACAACCATGGGAATCATCATCAACATATGTATTGCTCCCCTTGATATTATACATCACTGATCCTGAGGACCTGATAATCATCTTTTGTTCTCATGAGGTCATGTACCTCACATCACTTCTGCAGTGATTGTTAGAAGTATTCTTTTAAGAATAATGGACTATAATGGGCATCATCTTCTTTTACTCTGAGTCTGAATACTCTTCATATCTACGAGAATTCAATTCTTTAAGCACATATAATTTGTCTGGGTCTCTATATCCTCTTGCAATGACCTTTCCAGATTCTTCATCTATAACTTTGCATTTGGTTGATGTAAACACAATTACATTTCCTTTATCTACCATTTGACCTACACTTAGAATATTTTTTTTTCGACCTAGAACTAATAAAGTATCAATTGCTTCTCTATGTTTATTAATTTTGGCTCTACCTTTTCCCAAAACTTTTGTTGGAGCATTATTTCCAAGAATAACCTTACCATATTGGTTTTTATTGAGAGACTCCATCTTACTCTTATCTCTAGTCATGTGATGAGAGCGTCCAATGTGTATGTAGCATTCATCTTCTTCTTCAAATGAGCAGAGAGCAAGACCACACCTTATATATTCTTCTTCTTTCTACTTATTATGAGAAATGTTGGTGGGTCCATCTTTTCAGGTCTTCTAACATCAATATTCTTATCTAATTGCTTGCTATGTTGTCTGAGGCTATCCATAGATTTGTTCCTGCATTATTTTGTTACAAGCCCAAACTTGTTACAAGCATATCATCTTATACAAGCAGAGGAATCATAATATTTTTGTTTAATATTCCTTCTATTGCAATCAATAGTGTAGAAAATCTTGTAGATTCACAAGATCATGCAATTTACTAAAGCACGGGGCAAGAATCTACTTCTACTTTCAATAATAGCAAGAGGAAGACAAATCATTGGCACATAACACAATAAATATCTGGGAAAGCCACAGCTCAAAACCCCCACTATCTATATTGCATTAAATCAGAAATCCAAGATGATAATACAATGCTTGTTCTCACAAGAACAATCCCAGCACTTAGTATGATCAATCTCCCAGCTCACAAAAAAGCTCAATCCAATCTCTAGCCTCTTCTGCTGCTCTCCAAGCCCCTATTTCCTTGCATAATTCCTATGGATGAATAGTCCATATTAATGGGAATCGAGTGCATACAAAACTGCGCAATCCACACTAGGTTCAGTTCTCGATTGCATGCATGATCTATACAACTCAATAAAGCATACAATTGATAGTACATTGTCTCTTCAATCTAGTCTCAACTGGGTCTTTCTCATAATCGACATGCATGAGTTTCTAATGAGGGAAACTTCAGTTAACTGGAGTAGCACTAGTGAATGCATTAATGCACTAACTGACTGCTAACTCTCTATTAGTTCCACAAACAATTTGGAACTAATTTAACTTAACTAAACTCAATAAACTAAGTTATCTAATTACCACTCACAATTAAACTCATATTGGACCCCAAAAATTTAGGGAGAACATATACATGACTTCAGAAAGACTTCCAACTTGAAATGCCTAAGCTAAGTAAGTTAATTAAACTTAATTAACTATTTACAAGTTGCTATGATAATATAATTTGATTTTAATTCTTAGTTTAATTCAAGGACAAATTAAACTGGAATTTCTAGATTCTATTTTTAACATTTCTTGTTGCTATTTTCAACACTCCCTCTCAACAAGGAAGGAATTCAACTCGATCTCAATCTTGAACCTTTGGAATGTTCTGCATGCAACACTTCTCTTTAGTGTTGTTGCTACAACAACTCCAAAAACAAAAAAACAAAAACAAAAAAAATCCATCCAACCTAAATCAATATGATGCACCTATCATCAAATTCTTTGACTGCTATTACCTCTATCGACTGAAAACTTTGCGCTTTTGTTGAATTTGCCTTTCTGCACTGTTATCAACCCCTCTCTACACTCTTTAGTATCTGACTGCTCTAGCCTATGTCACTTCGATCTCTAACTGCATCAATCCCACTGATTCCTCCTGCTACTATGTACTTTGGGCTCCCATAGAAAGGTACAATCCATGAGATAAAACCTCTCAATGGACCTTGCCCAATTCAACCCTCTTGGGACTAGCACTTCACATCGCCCCACCTCACACCTGGAGGTATGGATGCATGTGCTTCCTTTGCCCACTTGGCTCGAATTTTCCCCATACTGGAGGTCTCTACATGAATGGACGCTTCCACTCGGTCTCCTCTCTGCTTCTCCAATTGTGGTTGCTCCACAACTGTCTGAGACCGCTTCTTCTCTGCTTGAGTGGATCTCTCCACTCGGTCTCCTCTCAGCTTCTCTAGTTGTGGCTGCTCCACAACTTCTTGAAGCTACTTCTGAGGCTGCATGTTGAGAGGTAATTTAATCTCCCACTCAACCACCAAGTCTCTAACCTTTGCATTGCTCCTCAAGGCTTTGCATGCATCTTAAACCTCAATAGCATACAGTTTCTTGACCCATGAACCGATTTGTTTCACCTGTCCCGTGGCGATGTGTCTAAGGAAAACCTTTCCCTTACTAAAAACCACATCATAGCCACGGTCTTCCAATACTGCGACTGAAACAAGATTCTTCTTTAGTCCTGGAACATACATCACATCTGTGATCTTAAGAGGGGAGCTAGACTCCCTCTGAAAGGTAACCGTATCGATCTCGGTAGCTCTATACCTCTCATCATCTCCAAACTCTATGCTTTGCTTGAGGTCTTTCACCTCAAAATCACTAAAGAGATCTTTATTCCCCGTCATATGGAATGAGGCACCACTGTCAAGATACCAGATGCCTCCCATGACAATGTTAGCCATGCATGCAATGAGAGTGAAATCAAGTTCGAATTGTGAAGCTAGAGCTTCACCTGCTACTGCTACTATCGATTCCTTCTTGATTCCTTTCTTCTATGGGCAGTTCTTGGCATAGTGCCCATGCTCGTGATAGTGAAAACACTTGACTTTCGTCAAGTCCATCTTCTTTCCACCCTCCACACCTTGGGACTCCTTTCCCTTGGCCTCCTTTGCCTTACCCGCTAAGGAAAAATCCTCTTCCACTTCCTTGGAAGAGGTCCCATCTCTGATGTTCCTCCTTATCTCCTACTCAATCAAATCTGACTACAGTCGTTCCCAATCTAGCAACTTCTCCCAACCATTGACAGAGTCCTTATAACTATGCCAACTCTTTGGGAGTCCTAGAAGAGCAAGACTCACCATATCATCATCGGAAACCATGATCCCAACACTTCCAAGTTGATCATGACATTGAGTGAACTTGATAAAGTAATTTGGAATTGAGTCGCCCGCCTCCATCTTGATTTTTCGAAGTTTATCTTTTAGTGCCAACTTCCTTTGGTCACTGTTGTTCTGGAAAAGGTCCTTCAATGCTTTCCACATAGCATGCAGAGTTTCCTTCCCATGGAGACTCGAGACAATGTGGTCTCGAACTCCCTCAAGGATTATCTACCTCGCCCTTGCCACACACTTATTCCATTCGGCCAGATTCTAAGCATCTGATGTTGGTGGCTTAGGAATATCCCAATCAATGAATTCCTTCAAGCCATTATCCTCCAACACGGCCTCCATCCTGTCCTTCCAAGCTATATAATTTGTGCTGCCATCCAAGGCATACTCGAGCTGCAAACCATAGAAAACCATTTGTCGATCCTGAAGTATGTATTGCAAATTCGAATTTCACTTGTAACCTTGAACTCAAAACTTCAAAGTCTCCTCTAGTATATTGTTCTCAGCTCCGATAGCATGTAGAAAATCTTGTAGATTCACAAGCTCATGCAATTTACTAAAGCACAGGAAAATAATATACTTTTACTTTCAACCAACGGAAGCCAATAGATTGATGAAAACAATAATAACAATAGGAAGATAAATCAATAGCACATAACACAATAAATATTTGGGGAAAGTCACAACTCAAAGCCCCCACTATCTATATTGCATTAAATCAAAAATCCAAGATGATAATACAATGCTTGTTCTCACAAGAACAATCCCAACACTTAGTATGATCAATCTCCCAACTCACAAGCAAGCTCAAGCCAATCTCTAGCCTCTTTTGCTGCTCTCCAAGCCCCTATTTCCTTGCACAATTCCTATGGTTGAATAGCCCATATTAATGGGAATCCAGTGCATCCAAAACTGTGCAATCCACACTAGGTTCAATTCCTGATTGCATGCATGATCTATACAACTTAGTAAATCATACAATTGATAGTACATTGTCCCTGCACTCTAGTCTCAACTGGGTCTTTCTCAGAATCGACATGCATGATTTTTTGATGAGGGAATCTTCAGTTAACTGGAGTAGCACTAGTGAATGCATTAGTGCACCAACTGGCTATTAACTCTCTATTAGTTCCACAAATAGTTTGGAACTAATTTAACTTAACTTAACTCAGTAAACTGAGTTATCTAATTACAACTCACAATTAAACTCATATTGGACCCCTAAAATTTAGGGAGAACATATACATGACTTCAGAAAGACTTCCAACTCGAAATTCCTAAGCTAATTAATTTACTTAAACTTAATTAAATATTTACAATTTTCTATGAGAATATAATTTGATTTTAATGCTTAGTTTCATTCAAGGACAAATTAAACTGAAATTTATGGATTCTATTTTTAGCATTTCTTGTTGCTATTTTCAACAAATAGCTTTGTGACCAAATATATTGCAAGCAAAACAATATCCCTTAAAGAAGCCTGAGTACCTGGAAGTTGATGATATTTCTGTGAAGCGGTTATTTTCTTGTGATTGAAACAATATACTTCTGTAATTGGCTGCAACGTGTCCATAATTATGACATATAAAACATTCAACATTATTGATCAGAGGAGAGAATCGATTAACATTTTTATAATTAGGAGTAAATGATTTTCTTTGAAGATTCACTTTCCTTGGTTGTTGATTAGGTTGACTTCTTATCTCTTTGTTGAGCATTTCAAGTTTTGCATTGTTACCCTTTAAATTCCTTACATCAGCTTATGAACTAGATTCTCCTTCAACAGTTTCATGAAAACCAAGACCATATTTGATGGTAGGAGACCTTTGACTACTAATAATATTATCCAAAATCTTAGTACTATCTTGAAATCTCAAATGTTTATCTTTTTCTTCTAATTTACCTTTTAGAATGTTTACCTCAACCTCCATTTTTTTATATTGCTTTTCCTTTTCTAGATACTGCTTTTTCATATCTTCTTCAACCCTTCTTCCTTCTTCCACTTGCTCTAATTTTACAGTCTCTTCTTTCAACCCATTCTCGTGTTCTTCAAATGCTTGAAGTAGTTCTTCATTTTGCTTATCTAATTTTTCAAGATCTTCTCTTGGAGAGACGATCTCAACTTGAAGGCCTTCACAATATTGTTTAGATTCCATAACAGCATTTACTGATTTAATATGATCCTTGTTATCATATGCTTGCAACTTATCTTTAAGATTAACAATATTTTTCAAAGCAAGATCAAGTTTTGTTCTAAGATCAAAAATTTCTTCTAACTTGTCTTCTTCTGAATCAACAACTCCATCTGACATAACAAAGGTTGTTTTGTTATCATGTTCATTTTTTGACACATTGTTAGGGATAGTATTACCTAGTAGTTCCCCTGATGAGCAACCTTCCTTTGGGTTTTCTTCATGGATTGCTTGTAGCTTATCCCATAGTTGCTTTGCAGTTACATAATGCATAACCTTATTCAATTTTGAATCATGTATGCTATTAATGATGTCACTTAATGCCTTATTGTTCTTTTGCACTTCCTCGTCTGATGGAGGAATTTTGGTGTAGCCATTGCATACTAAATACCAAACATCATGGTTCATTAGATTAGACTTCATCTTTTCTTTCCATTGGTGACAATTATCATTGCTTAGCATAGGTATGCCTTCAATGTCCATTATTTACGACTTACCTTGGTCTTCTGCTTCTAGGGCCAACATTTTTGAATTTGTTTTTTCTTTAGAGTGCTTACTTACACTTTTACCCATGAGTGTGAGTTCAATTGTTTCATTGTCATCATAACTATCATTCTTGAATAGACAAGGAAATGGACCATAGTTATAATAAAAGATCATACCTGATAATTCTTTGTTACCGTCTTCTTCATTCTTGATCAATAGAAAGCGGGTTGCTCCCAAACCTGAATATGTGTTGACATCTATAATGGTTACTGCATATGATATATCACTATCACAGTTTTCTGAATCCCTCCTTCGAGCTATCTTCTTCTTTTCCATCATCTTGACGTATCTCCTTAAAGCGATCAATCTTCTTCTGAAGGACCTACTTCAATACCAATTGTTGGGAAAATTACTTTAGGGGGGAAGGGTGGGAGGTGAATCAATATTTTAAAAACTCACTTAAACTTTTCTTTTCTTATTCAGGTTTCTGTACACGACTATAATGAATTAAACCTGCATATGTATGCGACTATTATGCAGACAACTATTGTATATCTAGTTAACTAACTTTTCAGTTAACTCATCATTTGTTTAACTTGAACCAGTGTATCAGTACTTCATTAGGCATTAATTAAACAGTAACCATGTGCAGTAAGAACATAATAAATCATCACACGTAAGCAACACATCAACACACATGACCACCAGGATTTTCAGGTGGAAACACAATGTGTTAGAAAACAGTCATTGATGTCGTCTCTATCTTCATCTTTTATTATAATGAAAAATTTCTTACAATCTTGTATTAGCGCAGACTCATACCAGCATGCAAGCACACACCTGCAGAAGGCTACAACCTTTTCCCATTCTCCATCACCCACTGGAAGGGATCTCCAACCCCCTGATCTCATTTATCGGCACCCACCGGAAGGGAGCTCCAACCCCCTGATCAGATTTACCAGCTACCATTGGAAGGAAGCTTTAACCTCCTTACTGGAGACTCCAACCCTCAACATCCTCGTGGACCAAGTTTCATAATATTTCATACTAGATCCACCTAAACCAAAACATAATATCGATAGGCCACGTTTCATCAAATTTTTATACTGGACCCACTACCATCATTTAAGCCCAATATCAAATAACAAACTGAAACCAATCACTGTATCAAATCAATGAACCAACTTAATCACCAAATCATTGAATAAACCAATTACTGAATCTCAAATAACCAAAGCAGCTAGATCATCTCAATTCATTATATACTCTTCATCAGAATGTCAGACCACTTATTGTTCATCACAAAAACCAGATCCTATCACTGCAAACCCTGGTCAATATCATGTTAGAATATATATGCTACTACTGTGAGACATAACCGCGTATATATGCTCTTTCTCTTTCAGATAACCCGCATACAGATCTCAAAACACTAAACCTTGAAACTGAATCACTACACTACTGAAATCAATCACTAAAACACATATTGGCCTTGTCACATATCTCTAAACCAAACAAATCATCTCATGACAACATCATTACTATTCAACATTTCATAATGTAATCAGTTCAACCTCAACCACCATTGTCAAACACAGATCATCATGAAAGACTTCATCGACAGACAACAACAAACACAACAAGACTAATCAGACATCATATACAACAAAACCTTAGCATATGTATGTGACCCTTATAAGACACTTCCGCGTATGTACGCACCTTTCAAGAAGCATACTTGTGTACAAATCTATCCATACTACATAATCGATACACGACTACCCAGAAGCATATTTGTGTATGTACGCGATCTTTTTGAAGAAAACCTGCATACATATATGTGACTACTGAATCATATCTTTGCTGCACAACAAAACATTAGTTAAACCCAAATCTCGACATACACTGTAAAAGACACACATCATAACATCATCATCATAGATCTATCAACCCATAAGCAGATTATTCAATGTGTAGTCATTTCAGATCTATAAGATTTGATCCATCATCACACTCCCGAGTGTACACTTATTTCAGATTAAACAAATTATCAATAACCCATATCATGCACACTTAAGACTTTGATCTCCATCTCCTTATATAGCTTAGGCCTTAGCCAATACCTTTGGCTAATTTCGTAGTTATTCCGATGGTATTCTTTAACAGGATCAAATCTCCATTGTCGTGCTCATTACTATGGGCCAATACCATGGCAAAGACCAATGGTATTGAGAATACACGGTGTGGAAATTGTACGCGACTTTTCTTCACCAAACTTGCATATGTACATGACTCTCCTTCGCAGAATTTGCATATACTTCCTCAAACTTCATCTTTATCATTCCTCTGTCTCTGAACTGATATTCCTTTGTCCAATCTTTATGTCACATATGTTCTAGCTTGAATACTCATCCTACTACCATCATGTTGAGATCTTTATTAAGTAGGTTGCTATCAAGGACAATACATTTGTGATAATGCCAACACATCACACCCATAATTTATCATCCCACCATGTTCATATGTCTCACTTCAAGGTTGTGCTATAGGGTGTGGTTGTTGCATAAAGGAGTAAGTCAATAAGTGGACAAATTAACCTCCTTTCCAATGAATACTCCCCACCAAAGTTGGTAAGAATTTTGTCAAAAGTTAGTTCCATCTGATTGATGAAAACTTCTACTAGTGAAATTTACTCCCAAGGGTTTTGGACCATTTAATGATAATCCAAATGACTAGAATGTCGAAAAAATTAGTTGATTAGGGTAAAAAATTATTGTATCATAAAAATGGATTAGTTAGAAAAGGTTGGGTTTTTCCACTTGTTAACTCTCTATTTGTGTAAATACCCTTGCATCACTTTATAGCATAAATAATTAACATAAACATTGCAACTGGCATGTCGTTTTGTTGTACAAGGTCAATTCATGTTCTATATAGCATCAAGAATTGGTACATGCATTCCAACTCATGTACCACTAAACTCTGTAAAACCAATTCATCTTCTTGGTAATACAAAGAATTAACACAAGCATAACAATATATGCACCATTGAGCTTTATAAAACCAATTTATTGTGTCAAGAGGCACTCTATAGCCCAACATTTGGTAGATGTTGTGGTGTTAGTAAAAATCATAATGTGCATATCGTAGTAAAATAAATTTAAATAAGTATAAACATTTTTTTTACCCATTACATCAAAGTTCATCATGTCAGTGGAGGGAATTGAACCTAGGTGGGGAGGATTCCAATCATTCCTATCAACCACCCAAGTTAAACCCAAATGACAAATTTAACTAGAAACATATAATTAGAAATAAGAATATTTGTTGTCAGCGCATAGGTAAGTCTTATTGTTTATCAGGTCATTGTAGAATCTTGTGTGTCATGGTTCTGAGCTGCAGTCAGTTTGAGAATTCAATGGAATGTGCACCAGTAGCGTGGAAATCTTGTGATGATATAGTGGTTTTCAAGTTTGGGGATCAAGGTATTGTGTCTAGTCCTTATTCTTGCTTTATAGGTCGAGGATCTTTCAGTTGTTGTCATAAGTGTTCCCCCCGAGCAGTGCTCATGCCTCCTATACAGAGAATGAGTAGCAGGAGAGGTGGAGGAGGCAATTTTACTATAGGGCATAAAAGGGTTCGTCCTTTTGCTTATGACTATGTGGCTAATTTCTTTAATGCAGTTCCTCCAGAGGTGAGGAAAGAAATTCTATTGTTGGAATGTAAAGAGGTAGGGGATCACCCTTATCATTCAAATTCTAAATTGGTTGGCAAAGATATAAAATGAGTTCTTTCTCTTGGAAGATTCAGGAGTAGGAGACTACATTTTCTGAATTATACGACTTTACATCAACAAATGGCTACCCTGTTGCCGTTGATTTTCAAAGACAAACAGGTGGAAAATTACAATTTCTTCTCCTCATTGAAAGACATTAAATGCATGCTTCATAATCAAAGGTTACACTTAGACCAGCCTAGATCCATCTTAACTTCGGATCTATCAAGCGCCAAGAGGGATCAAATTTGTTAAACACACATATGGCAGAGACAAACTAGGAAAGATAAGCATGAGATTGTATTTCTTATTCACAATGATACATATTTATAATACATAGGAGTGACCCTTGGTTTCATATTCCAAGTGGTCCCTTGGACTCCTTTTGGTTGTTCAGTTTCCACACCAACCCTTAGAGGATTAGGTGTCCAACATTCCCCCCTTAATCTGAAGGGTTATGTGTGAGTCCAAGAAGAGAGCTCTAATACAAAATATGCAAAAATGCATGGCAGCACTAGGTTGAATGTGCTCTCTGAAATGTTGGTATAAGATAGGTGGTTTAAGGATGACCACTAACACTAGAATGCTTAGTGCAGTTCCCAGAACTCTTCCAAGTCTGGCATGAAGTTCAAGTCTTCTGCTAGAGGAAGTTCTCCTCATGTTTTGAAGAGGGAAACCTTCAACCTTGAAAGGGAGGTCTCACCCCGCATAAAAGGGAGAACCTCAACCTGAAAAGGGAGGTCTCAACTTGTGATGGTTCAAGGATGACCAACAACTCTGGAATGCTTAATGCAATTCCTGGGACTCTTCTGAAACTGGCAAGAAGTTGAAGTCGAGGAAGTGTCCCCAATTCTTTGAAGAGGTATCACCGACTGAAGGCATGCTCAAGGGCATCTTTGTCTCTGGATACAACTTTGAATCTAGTATGGCAGGTTATGGTTCAAGCTCGCGTGATGTGGCTTTGAAGCTTGTAGGTGACAATCATTTCCCCCCCTGTCAGATACAAGGCGAGAAGATGAAGAGATCTCAACTGCAAGATTTTTCAATATTTGAGAACAAATCCTGTTGTATGAGCGAAATATCTTCTTGGTTGTTGAAGCCCATTGCCAAGAAGCGATCCATCCAAGATGAATCATTGTTCTTGCAAGATGTTTGTTTTTGAAGCATCTGTTTGAAGAATGACTGGTTTTATGACAATACTTACATGGATGAAGATCAAAACAATGATCTTTCATATGGCCAACTCGGTCACTGTGTTGGTATTTCACACTCTGTTGTTGTTGCTGTGGAAGAGGGGCAGAAGTTGAGGGTGAACTGTCATGAAGGAATCCAACACTCTGAAACTGGATGGGCTTTGAGTAATCTGGAATATGAAAGGACACATCCTTCTCATATCCAAGACCTGTTATGTGCTTGTTATGGACAAGCTCTTCCCAAGGTCTGATGATTGGCTTGGGAAGTGTAGGCTGGACTTCTAAATCTGCATTCACATCTGCTCTTGAATCAACCTCAACTTTACTGTCTTGATTAGTTTCTGCATGTTGATGGGAGTTTGTGTCAATGTTTTGAACAGAAACAAGTTCAGAATGATGACTATACTTCTGTAATTCTTCCTACTGCAGTTGAGATTCAAGCTACAAAAAATCAATCTGTTCTTGTGCATTTTGCAGAGAGGTTTGAATATCTGTGAGAGTGTCTTTACTGACTTTAAGTGTGCTTTCAATAGTAGACATAATTAGAGTTCTCAATAACTCTAATAAAGTGGTAATTTTAGCCATTTTATAAACAACTCAAACTCAACAAAAAAGGAGATTCAAAAAACTTGGATGCTTGAGCTTGTTATACTGCCTCACAATAATGACCAAGGGAAACTCCAAAAAAATCAAGCTCGATGTGCCCAAAACATGAGTGAGACTTTGATGGTGACTGCAATTTTTTTTTTAAATGATAACCAATTTTTTTTTTTGAAAGACTTCCAACTAAAGAATTCCCAAAGGACAAGCCCTACTACTCAAATTATGGACGACCCAACTCAGAATACAGAACTAACTTGGAATTTTAGCAAAGGGATAAATAACTAGCTCCAAATACTCTCTTTAATGAAGAATTCTTGTAAAAACCATATACAGAAACAATACCGAAAACTGAAATCTTCAGGGACTAATGCAGTTTGTTTTAACAAAATATACCCAGCGCTGAATGTGGGCAAATTGTACCAAGAATCTGAAATTTTATGAGGTAGTTGAATTCCCAGGGATCCTCTAACAATCTATCTTGACAAGGAAATAATCCTCCCCTTTCTTAGGTTGTGCAACATGACCATATCTAATGCAAGGTTTCTCAAAACTTCTCGTGTCTAATCTCCTAGTCGATCAAAGAATCCAGAGGAACCAAGTGCTACCATGTTGGCTAGAGTGATATTGGAAGTGATGACACTTGCTACAAACACTTCGGATGAAGGGTGCACTGCTGTCGACTTTCAAACGCCACCCATTTATTCTCCGGATGTTCGGCCTGGCAGACCTATAGATACAACAACTGTGATTTCTGAGCAGTTGTTTAGCATCCTTGCGAGTTATGGGGATATCAAATTAAAGGAACTATCAATACCAAAGGTACAAGCAACTTGGATGGCATACTTGGATATATACTATCTCGATGCTGATGGTTCTATGTTTGATGTTGCTTTGCTTGCAGCTATTGGTGCCTTTGCACACTTGCGGTTTCCAGCTGTTTCTACGACAATAGACAGTGGTAAGAGCGACAACTAACTTGACAATTTGATGAAGTATACTGTCATACCACTCCTTCAAACTCACCCACAAAGCATTAACTTCTTGTTTAACTACATTGTAATATATTTGCAGGTGTTTCTATGCATGTACGTTGTCCTTGAGAGATCCATACTTCCAGCGTCTAGCGAATTCCTTCACTTGGCATTCGATCTATAAGATTATGAAATGCCAATAGCAATGAAACTTCAATACGCTCAGCAATTATTCCTTGTGAATTCCAATCATGGTTCAGATTAGCAGTGCGCAATTCAAAATGTTTTTCTAGAATTATATTGGCTGCAGAGGATCGTTGATTTGTTGAGCAAGGGTACTTCATTAAAATGTCCTCCTAAATTTTGGTTAGGACAACAAATTCTATTTCAAAGATGTGCCTTCAAACTTTAGTGAGAAAATTTCTACAATATATCTTGAATCCCTCAGTCATAACCACGTTCTGGTCTTCAAACATCCCAGCGTATACCTTTGACGAATGCATAAAACAATAACCCAAAAGAGTCAAGCCAAAATAGATTCGACCTCCGAGTAAGACATTTAGTACTCTACTTAGGCCGCAGAAAGATTATCTCTCATAATAGTGCTTTATTTCTATCAGTGAAAAAAACCCAGAAACCTTCAAAAAATTTCGACCTCCTAAAATAATAATCATGTTGAACAAAGCCGATATTTCCAAAATGGAGGTGTCATATTCAATCAACAAAGATAACATATTTACAAATATACAAACAATTTACGGATCCAAACAAAAAAAAAATAATCTGATCCGTAGAAGAAATATGTTATATACCTAGGGGGGATAATATGGGGTACCAAGGGAGGTACCCAAGGTAATAATGTAATAATGGGATGGGCCATAGTAATAAATAAGGTGGTTAACCCATATCATGTAAGGGACCACAAGTAGTTAATAATAATGTGCATGTACGTTGTCCTTGAGAGATCCACACTTCCAGCGTCTAGCGAATTCCTTCACTTGGCATTCGATCTATAAGATTATGAAATGCCAATAGCAATGAAACTTCAATACGCTCAGCAATTATTCCTTGCAAATTCCATTCATGGTTCAGATTAGCAGTGCGCAAGTCAAAATGTTTTTCTAGAATTATATTGGCCGCAGAGGATCGTTGATTTGTTGAGCAAGGGTACTTCATTAAAATGTCCTCCTAAATTTTGGTTAGGGCAACAAATTCTGTTTCAAAGATGTGCCTTCAAACTTTAGTGAGAAAATTTCTACAATATATCTTGAATCCCTCAGTCATAACCATGTTCTGGTCTTCAAACATCCCAGCGTATACCTTTGACGAATGCATAAAACAATAACCCAAAAGAGTCAAGCCAAAATAGATTCGACCTCCGAGTAAGACATTTAGTACTCTACTTAGGCCGCAAAAATATTATCTCTCATAATAGTGCTTTATTTCTATCAGTGAAAAAAAACCCAGAAACCTTCAAAAAATTTCGACCTCCTAAAATAATAATCATGTTGCACAAAGCTGATATTTCCAAAATGGAGGTGTCATATTCAATCAACAAAGATAACATATTTACAAATATACAAACAATTTACGGATCCAAACAGAAAAGAAAATGATCTGATCCGTAGAAGAAATATGTTATATACCTAGGGGGGATAATATGGGGTACCAAGGGAGGTACCCAAGGTAATAATGTAATAATGGGATGGGCCATAGTAATAAATAAGGTGGTTAACTCATATCATGTAAGGGACCACAAGTAGTTAATAATAATGTAATAGGCCCATGGTATTAGTTGATGGTATGAGGGAACCATGGTAATGACCCATGGTATTGTATGTATGAGGCCTATATAGAGGCTAGAGACTCCGTGTCAAGAAAGAGTGAAGGATTATTGTATGAACAGGCATATGGCTTGTGGAGTGTTCTCCTTCCTTAAGGAGTGAATGTAAGGTGTTGCCCTACCTTAAAGGTTTGATCAATAAAGAGAATCATTTCTATCTATATTCAATATTATTATTCTTGGGTTTATTTCTGTTATCATATATTTCTGGGTTAGATCTACAACAAGTGGTGTCAGAGCACTTTCTTGGGCACAAAAGTGGAGATTTTTTTTTAATTTTTTGCAGGATTTCGGGGGCGGCGAGTTTGCAGATCAGATCTATATGTTTTGGTGCAAGATCTGAAAAATCTAATTGCAGATCTGTATTATTCGTGAAAAAATAGTCGATTTCAAAAAAAAAATCGGTTGAATTGGAGTCCGGATGAAGGAGATATCGCTGATTTAAAAATCAGTGGGGTTGCAGACAATTTTTCGGGGCAACGAAGTTGTGGCGCAGATCTAGACGTCTTGGCACAAGATCTGCAAAATCTAATTGCAGATCTGGATTCTTTGTGAAAAAATACCCAATTTCAAAAAAAAATCAGTCGAATCGGAGTCCGGATGAGGGAGATATCGCTGATTTAAAATCGGCTCTTTTTTAAGAAATTTTGGGTGACGGCGGGAGAGTTGCAGCATAGATTTGAAATTCTAGTGTCTGGATCAAGATTTCTATCACATGGGTAGATGCAGAATGATTGTTCCATTTCTGAAAACAGGTCATAATAGGGATTCTGAGCAATATTGACAGAATTGTGACAAATTCAAATTTTCACCATTTTTTTTCAAAACCCTCTTCATGGCTTCTAGCAAGGTTCTATTATTTACAGGAAAAGATAATGGTCCTACTATTGAAGAATACATAAAAAAACAGAAGTGGTTATGGAACAACAATTGGAAATGGTGGATAGTGCAGAACTTTAGAGATGAGGAAACCACATGGTGGGGATTACTCAACCAAAAGAAGTGTTCCAACCTGCCCGATGAAGAATTTGAAAAATTACTTTTAGACAGATGGTCTCATGCTAGAAAACAAGATAAGGAGAAACATGTGGGGTTATTTCCTACTGGTATATCCTTATTGCAGGTTCATGGATTAATTCAGAAAGAGAAGATCATTGTTTCTATCAATCCTAGTTGTAAACATAATTTTATCAATGTTAATTTGGCAAAAAAATTGCAAGTTCCAGCAAAACAAATTGAAAATACACAGGTTGATGATGAGGATGTTCAAATTTATAAGGATTTGAAGCTTTCTATGGATAAGTATGTGTTTCATGGTGATTTTTATACTTCAGAGATGGATAATATGGATGTTGTTTTGGGATATCCTTGGATGGAATCTGTGGGTACTATCAATATTAATGTGCAGAAGAAATTCCTGAAGCTCTGGTATAAAAAGAAGAAAATTACATTACAGGATATTTCCATCAATAAACAGGTAGAGTCCACGGAGGTTGACGCAGAAGATGTTCCAGGGACTGACATATCAGATGATGAGCAGTTGATGATCGACCATCAAACACAAACAGAGGCTGAAGACGAAAAGGTAACAGGCACTGACACATCTGATGAGGGTTCAGTGGTTGAAGTCATATTGGAAGAGAAGACACCACAACAGGCACCACAGCAGGGTGAATTAAAGAAAAAGACATCGTGGATTAAAACATCAACATATCATCACCCACATCACCCCGCAAGACAACCATCAAGATGGAAACCAAGTAGTCACAAGGACAACAACCCCCGTATGACGGATAGCGATGAGAGAAGATCCACCTACTACACATCAACACAGAAGAGCTGCCACGGTCAACTTCCATCTCAAGCGAGCAAGACACCAGCGAGATCGAGGGTTCACCTTTCTCTTGGATGGCTAGACGCACATGCGTGGTACCAGTGGACTACTCTTTTGAGTAGATCTTATTATTTGTGTTCTTCCCATGTTTCGTCCCCGAAACATGCTAAGGGGGGTGGAGTGTTATATACGTAGGGGGGATAATATGGGGTACCAAGGGAGGTACCCAAGGTAATAATGTAATAATGGGATGGGCCATAGTAATAAATAAGGTGGTTAACCCATATCATGTAAGGGACCACAAGTAGTTAATAATAATGTAATGGGCCCATGGTATTAGTTGATGGTATGAGGGAACCATGGTAATGACCCATGGTATTGTATGTATGAGGCCTATATAGAGGCTAGAGACTCTGTGTCAAGAAAGAGTGAAGGATTATTGTATGAACAGGCATATGGCTTGTGGAGTGTTCTCCTTCCTTAAGGAGTGAATGTATGGTGTTGCCCTACCTTAAGGGTTTAATCAATAAAGAGAATCATTTCTATCTATTTCAATCTTATTATTCTTGGGTTTATTTCTATTATCTTATATTTTCAGATCAGATCTATAACAAGTGGTATCAGAGCTACAACAAAATATCACTGCAAAAAGAAGCGATTGAGCTGATTTCCACATAGCTGGAAGACTGTATTCCATTTGAATCAATTGCATGTCAGGCTACAGAAATATTCAACAGAGCCATTCATTCACGCGCAGAGAATCACCATCGTTCAGAGTTAGGAATTTGTGCTAGCAGAAGGCAGATGTGTCAGGCACGTTTTTTTCTATTTGGGTCAATGGTTAGAGAACCCAGCACAAATCTAGCTGAGAGAGGTCAGCCGAATAGTGTGTAGCATGAAATAGGCATGCACACAACAATGGAAGTTCTATCAGCACGCATGCAGAATTGACATGCACAGAGAGACCACAATTAGTGGCTCAAATTTGAGCAGGGCAGAAATTCGCTTGCAGCTCTTATACCATGTTAAACACACATATGGCAGAGACAAAATAGGAAAGATAAGCATGAGATTGTATTTCTTATTCACAATGATACATATTTATAATACATAGGAGTGACCCTTAGTTTCATATTCCAAGTGGTCCCTTGGACTCCTTTTGGTTGTTCAGCTTCCACACCAACCCTTAGAGGATTAGGTGTCCAACAAAATCTCTCAAGGTGAAAACCTTTTTTTTTAGTGCAAAACTTGAGGAAAGGTTTGCACCTCAAGAGATTTGATCCTTCTCGGCGCTTGATAGATCCGAGTTAAGACGAATCTAGGTTGTTTTAGTCATGTGCGGTCATACAAAATTTGTTGAACATCTAATTATTTTTATCATTTTAAATATGCTAAATATGTCTAAGATGAATTTGGTCAATTTAATTTTAACTTTGCTTAGTTACCTCAGTTTGTTGAGATGAGAGAGACTACTTAGTAACTTGAATGACGAAAAATGATGAATTAAAAATTTTAAGTGCAAAGTGATAATGTAACAATGTTGAATGATAGAAAATGTGAATAATAAGAATATAGTCAATTACAAACAATCTTCATTGTGATCAATCTGAAACTATTTTCTTCTATTGTTCTTATTGTCATGCATATTAGTTATTTTCTATTACGATGTTTGAATGCAAAGTGATTAACAATGTTGAATGATGGAAAATGGGAATAATAAGAATGCAGCCAATTACAAATAGTTTACAGTTTTACGAAATGTTGAATGATGGAAAATGGGAATAATAAGAATGTAGTCAATTGCAGATAGTTTACAGTTTCAAGAAGAAGACATTTTGGGTAAGTGAACATTCTATCTAGGATGAAAATTCAAGTATTGTATTTATGGTTGAATTACTGTAACACGGAAGTCAATTCACATCATGAATAATGTTTGCATGCTTACACTCAGAGAGTGTGTGTATGTTTTGGGGGTGAAATAAAGATATAGATGGAGGGGGGAGAGAGGGAAGAAGAGAGAGAAAAATATAGGGAGGGAGGAAGATATATAAATATGGAGAGAGAAGTGTTAGAGAGAGAGAGAAGGGGAAGAGAGATAGAGGGAGTGGAAAAGGGGGAGAGAGAAAGAGAGATAGATAGATATGGAGAGAGAGAGTGTATGTTTTGGGGGTGAGATAAAGAGATAAAGAAGGAGAGACAATGTGAGATAGAGATATAGATGGAGGGGGTAGATATGTTCTTACATTGAAATCAATGCACACTATTAATATAATTACTTTGAAATTAATGTACATCATATATTTAGTTGCATCAAATCAGAAATCAATGTCCACATTGAAATCAATGCATCTAGTGCAAACAATCAAATAGGATTAGAAATCAACATCTACACTAAAATCAATGTATGTAGTGCAAACAATCAAATAGGATTAGAAACCAACATCTACACTAAAATAAATGCATCCACTACAAGCAATAAAATAGGATCAAAAATCAATATCTACACCGAAACTAAGTCATCCAGTGTAAGCAATCAAATAAGAGTATAAATCAACATCTACACTGAAATCAATGCATCTAGTGCAAGGTATTAAATAGGATCAAAAATTGACATCTACACTAAAACCAATGCATCGAGAGCAAGCAATCAAATAGGAGTAGAAATAAACATCTACACTGAAATCAAAGCATCTAGTGTAAGGTATTAAATAGGATTATAGATCGACATCTACATTGAAATCAATGCATCTACTGCAAGCCATCATTAGGGATTAGAAATCAATAACTACACTGGAATCATACATCTATCAATATCTACATTGAAACCGATGCATCTTGTGCAAGCAATCAAATAGGAGTAGAAATCAAAATCTACACTAAAAGCAATGCATCTAGTGTAAGGTATTAAATAGGATTCTAAATCGACATCCACACTAAAATCAACCCATCTAGTGCAAGAGATCAAATACGATTAGAAATCAATATCTACACTAAAACCAATGCATCTTGTGCAAGCAATCAAATAGGAGTAGAAATCAACATCTACACTGAAATCAATGCATCTAATGTAAGGTATTAAATAGGATTAGAAATCAACACCTACAGTTATATCAATGCATCTAGTGCAAACGACCAAATAGGATTAGAAATCAACAACTACACTGAAATCATACATCAATTTTAGTGAAAAACCAAAATATTTATGACTTTCTAGATTTAACTTCTATGTCTGAATTTGTCGTTATGTGTCACTTTCTTCTTCCCTCTCTCTCAACCTTTCATTCTGTGTTTATCTCCCTCCCTCTATCCTTCTCTCTCCCCACCTCCCTTTCTCCTCCATCTCTCTCTCTCCACCTCTCCCTCCATTTCTCTATCTTTATCTTATTCCCTCTCCCCCTGCCATCTATATCTATACCTCCCTCCATCTCTCCTTATTTGTCTCTATGTTTCAACCCCTAAATACATCTCTCTCTCTCTCTCTCTTTTGCCCCATCCATCTATATCTCTATCTCCCTCTGTTTCTCCACCTGCATATCTCTACATCATCCTGCATACACACTCTCTCCCTCCATATATATATATTTCTCCCTCTTCCTTCCCTGTTTATATATTCCCTCTCTCTCTCTCTTCATATCCATCTCTTTGTCTCCATCCCTCTCTTTTCTTCTCTCTTCTGCTCTCTCCCCCCCCCCCCCAACTATATCTCTATCTCCCCTTGTCTCTCCTTCTCACGCCCAAACTATACTCTCTCTCTCTCTTGCTCTCCTCTCTCCCTCACCATCTCTCTATCTCTCCCTTTTCACTCCCTCTCCCTCTCCACCTTTCTCTCTCTATGTCTTTCTTCCCCTTCCAACTTCATCTCTCGCTCCTCTATCTCAAGTCATCTCTCTCTTCCTTCCTCTCTCTCTATTTCTCTCCCACCTCCCTCTGTCTCTCTACCCCCATCACACACACACTCTCTCTTTCTCTCTCCACCCTCCAACTCTATCACTATCTCCCCCCTCTCTCTTCACCCTCCAACTCTGTCACTGTCTCCCTCTCTCTCTCCGCCCCCATCACACACACACTCTCTCTCTCTCCACCCTCCAACTCTGTCACTATCTCTGTCTCTTTCTCCTTCTTGCTCCCCCCCTCCATATCTATGTCTCCATGTCTCCCTATTCCCCTTCCTTCCCCATCTCTATCCTCTCCTTTTCTCTCCCTTCCATTGTATGCTCTCTTCCTCATTCCATCTTCATATCTCCCTTATCACTCCCTCTCTCTCTCCACTTCTATCTCTCTATGTCTTTGTTCTTCCCTCACTCTCTTTCCCCCTTCCAACTCCATATCTTTCTCCCCCCCCCCTTCCCCTCTCTCTCAAGTCCCCTTTCTTTTCTTTCCTCTCTCTCCCTTTCTCTCCCACCTCCCCTTGACTCTCCCCCCATCACACACACACTCTCTCTCCACCCTCCAACTCTGTCACTATCTCCCTCTCTCTCTCCCCCTCCCCCCCCTCCATATCTATATCTCCATGTCTCTCTCTTCCCCTTCTTTCCCTATCTGTATCCTCTCTTTTTCTCCCCCTTCCCTCATCTTCTCTCTCCTTCATTCCATCTTCATCTCTCCCTTATCACTCCATCTCTCTCTCCACCTCTATCTCTGAATGTCTTTGTTCTTCCCTCCCTCTCTTCCCCCCTCCAAATCCATCTCTCTCCCTCCCTCTCTTCCCCCCTACAAATCCATCTCTCTCCCTCCCTCTCTCTCTCTTCCTTCCTCTTTCCTTGTCTCTCCCACCTTTATGTGTCTCTACCCCACTCTATCCCCCCTCCACCTCACACTCTCTCTCTTAAATATGTTCCCATTGTATTTTATTTAAGAAAGTATCTTAAAAAAAACATAATTGGTTGTAAAATATTAAACCTATATTTTGGATCAATCGTCAAAGAAAATACAAAAATAAAAGACTTAAAATAATCATGCATTATCTTTCCTCTATCATTCTTAGTCACTTTTTTTTCTCTCTTTGTTTGGATCTTTGGTTAAAATGCATCGTTCCTTGTTCTTTATAATATTATTTATATTATATAAAGTTTATATTTGTATATATAAAACTATTCTTGTTTTTAATTTATTAAAACCTCGATTTAATCTTTATGAAAATGTTTTTAGTAGTCACGAGGATGGTGGGTTTAGATATACCTCAAAAGTAATTATAACTTTTTTGCTTTTAGATTTAATTAAAAAATGTTATAAAATTACATTAAAATAAAGTATTGTAAAAAATTTTGATTTTGAAATAAGCTATGGTTTTAGGGCATGTGGTATTGATAAGTCAATGGCCATGGTATTAGCCCATGGTATTGTAACAGAATAATTAAAAGCCTAAATCCATAACATAATAATCAAAAGTTGGTATTGATAAACCATGGTATTAGCCCATGGTGTTATGATTTTTTTCCCTCCTCTCCCTCTCTGTGTGGTATTGACCCATGGTATTGTAAAAAAGTCTATTTAGAAGTTAATAATATTCATGGTAAATATTATTTGTATCCATTTGAATTTCTCCCCAACTATTCATTACAAAATTCAATTTACCATGGAGTTATTTTTACCAAAAATTCCATGGACTTAAACTAGGAATTTTTTTTGGTAATTTTGTAAATATCATATATGTATGAGCTTAATTAAATATAGTTTAACTATTATTTATGTTGTGGTAATATTATTATTTTCACTACACTCACCCATATAACACTCACTCATCTAACACTTACACATATAACATATCACATCTAATGCTCACTCATCTAACGCTCTCACATCCATCGTAAATTGGGTCCATCGTAAATTGGGTTGCAGAGCGCCTCTCGGCGCAATAATTTGAATTATCATTTGGCCTGTGTAGAAGGCTTTCTTGTGAGGGATTTTGCCTCTGGTGATCTCACAGACCCTTATGGTGATAATGGTTAGGCGCTGGCTACAATATCTTCTTTTGATCATGACTATAGATGGTAGGATTTCATGTCTTTTTTGTAATCAATTTTGGCATGCAAAGTCTAAGGTATGGCTTCTTCATGAGGTTCCTCATTATGTTTTGGTTCCTCACTACATTGTTCAAGAACATATTTCTGGTTAACAATCTAGCTTATATTGTGGAGAGTATCTTCTCTGTCAAGTTTTCCAGTTATCACCGTGGATTAGTTGGTGTTATCGTTGGCTTTGTGTGTTTATGTATTATGCACTTAACTTGTGAGAAAACCATAATATCATAAATACGAAACAATATAGGCTGAAACACATAAATGTCACATAAATTGAAATAAGATGCAAAGATATTGTATTATTCATAAGCATAATACAATGTTCATTTGCCTCTTCGAGGGGGCAACCTCCAACAGAGAAAAGCTCAATTACAATAAGACTTGATGATTCTTCCCTTACTATCTAAGATTATTTATAGTTTAATGACATCCAAAACCCTCACTACTAGTGGTCCCTTGCATAACACGGGTTAAAAACTCTATTTATTAACTCTAACCCATTTATCACTAATTGTAGTCCCTTTTCTATAATGCAAGTCAACCAATTACAATTATTATTAATGCGGATAACCGCTTACGGGCTTTATTGACTCAACTAACTAACTATGACTCTGACTAGGCCCCTTGGGCTTATTACATAAATAAGTGGTTAGGTTTGGACCCTAACATCCCCCCCATCAAAAGCAGCCTTGTCCTTAAGGCTGAAGCTACGGAAACTACTGAAGAATAGTTAGTGGTTGGTTCCCATGTCACATTTTTTGGAGAGGTGTCTTTCCACTTGATGAGGACTTCCTTGATCTTGCAATCACGAATATGTCTTTTGCGAATATCGAGGACATGTTCTGGTTGGAGCCAAAGTGAGCCTTCCTCATCCAATTCTGACAAACTTGTTTGAACCCTACAATTGTTCCCCACAACTTTCTTGAGGCATGATACATGGAAGACCAGGTGGATTTTTGAAGTAGTTGGCAAGGCCAGTTTGTAAGAGATTGCTCCTATACTATGAAGTACCTCATAAGGGCCATAGAATTTTGGTGCTAGTTTCTAGCAACCCTTTTCTTTAAGAAAGGTATGCTTATATGGTTGGAGTCGCAGGAACACCTGGTCACCTACTTGAAATGACCGCTCGAAACAATGTTGGTCATCTTGTTGCTTCATTTTGTTCTGAGCTTGATGTAGATTATCTTTGAGATGATCGATCATGGTGACACAGTTTTGTAGGAGCTGATTAACTGCCTATGCTTTGGAACATCTGGGGATATAAGAAGATGGTGAAGGTGGGAGTTGGCCATGCATGGCCTCATATGGCATCATATTGGTGACTTCATGATAGTTAGTATTATACCATCATTCAGTTAAAGGCAACCATTGTACCCAATGATGTTGCTTGTCTGAAGTGAAGCACCGCAGATAAGTCTCCAAACATTTGTTGATTGCTTTTGTTTGAGCATATTGTTGGGCTAATTTATTAACATAAATTAACACAAGTATTTAATTATCAATCCGGGTTTGTAAAACTTGGAGGCAAGTCCACTATATATGGATATCAGATATAATAAAAAATAAAAGACAAGTTTTCAAAAACTAAAAAAGTGCACATTAGAAATATAGCCTACACTAACAATTCCAATTCACCTTGCAATGAAGGAAAGCTGAAATGGCTCTTAACTTAAGAGGTCCAATTCTTCCTCAATTATTACTTGATGAACAGAAATTAGAAACCATGAACTCTCAATAGCCAGGAGGCTCTTAACTTAAGAGACCTTTGGTATTTCCCATCGTAATTCATTCACTATAATGCTATCAATTGAAGACTGAAAATACATTAAAAAAACTGCTTGCATGTAATCAAGGAAAAACCTAGTTTCAATCCACCAATTTAATAGAATGAGTGCTCAACTTGAACACCTTGTTATTCCATCTTACTAAAGTGATGAAAAAACTAAGATTCAATAAAATAAATCATCACATGTCAACCATAAACCAATCTGAAGCAAAGCACATAAACAAGTTCTAAGATAACCAAATTATGGAAACTTAAACTAGTCTAACAAGAAGTGTACTTAGCTTGGAGTGGGGGCCCTCCACCCTTGCTTTGCACATTTGAAGGTTGATATCAGAAGCTGAAACTTCAGTCACACATCCACATTATTGAACAACAAAATAGCAGTAGAACGGGTTCTTCAAATTAGCTTCAAACTCCAAAGTGTCTCAGCATAAAATTATACAAAAGTTACATATCATAAGCCTTCAAAGTCTTGGCTTAAATAGAAGTTTATAAAACAAACTGATCTAAAGTCTCTCTAACAATCATATCTATTCATATCCATCAACCTATGTTGAACTCATTCAATCCATCTCAAGAAATATGAACAATCCCATGAAATCACAAAACTGCCCTATTTCCTAGGGATTTTCTGGGTGACTAGTCATGTTTGACCAGCCTTGACCGGACCTAATAAAGCTTGTTTTGACCGAACCAAGCTTTCCATTCATGCATCGAGCTCGAGTCCAAGTGTCCTGCAAATATTTCATCCACATAGCTATTGCGGGAATTTTTGATTCTGTCCAAAATTGCACTTGAAACTCAATTTTCATAAAAACTTCTAGAAATTGCAAAATTAAAATTAAACACCTGAATATGCATAAAATACATCAAAATGAGATGGAAGTGATGGAAAATGGATGGAAAATATAAGGATTAAATAAGTTTACTTAAGCACAAAAGACCAACTGAGGGCCAACATCTCCCCCTTGCTGATCTTCAAGCATGCCCTCATGCTTGTTTCTTCCTTTTGACCTTTTACTTTTATATGCTGACTGACCTGCTGATGTACCTGTGGCTCTGACCCTTGACGATGAAGTTTTTCCTTGAGCTACCTGTAAAAGGATATCTATGCCTTCATGTACTTCTCCTTTCTTGTAGATGACATTCTTTACTTTTTCTCCTTTTCTTCCCTTTGTTTTTCTAAAAAGAAATTTCATCATTTCTCTTTGATGTGTTGCTCTTTGTAATATTCTTCACCTATCAGTGGAAAAATTATGGCTTGGGCTATGTATTTTGGAGTGATGGGAACAAGAATGTCTCCGATGTGTGATGAGGTTTCACCATCAACATACAAATTCAAAAACTTTACACTATTCCTCCTCTGATGATAAAATGCCAATATATCATTCTGGATGAGCAGCTTCAGAGAAGACAACAAATAAAACTTGAATTTTGTAATACATTCTGACACAGGATTCATGTCCCTCTCAAATTAGCAATATCAACAACTTTACTTAAAGGAGCCAATATCCAGTTGCCCTTACATTTCACTAAAAGAAGCCAATTTTTTTTTTTATGTCCAGGCATTCACTTTCAATTTAGCCATTGGTTTACCCACGCAATATGCAAAATAGGGTTCGAAATAACCATAAAAATATCCCAAATAGAAATGAATTTGAGAAAACTGCCTGCATGGTGCACAATTAGGCTCATTCTGAAAAAAACCCATGTTTTCGTTTTTTAAATTTCATTTTATTTTGCTTAGAAAAAGCAATGAAAAATAGTGGCTTCTTAAAATTTTCAAATTTCAGAACTAGATGTTTTGTTTCTCATAAAAAGCTCTATTTTGATGACTAAAAAAACTTTATTAATGTTCTGGAAAATACCATTTCTTCCTTCAGAAAATGACCTCGGGATCACTGCCCTTGAATTCTGAAAATGAAATTTGAAAAGTTCTGAATTTACCCACTGGCTTTTTCAATATTGAAATCAATTTTCTAAGTTTACTGCCTCTTCAGAAAATCAGATTTAGGGAAGAAATTAATTTCCTGTGTGTTTTGCAACCGTCATCATGCAATTCGAACTGAATTAATGTGACTGGAGTTTTGTGTTGGTTATCACCCACCTGGAGCTGGAGCTTGAACGTAGATCTTTGATGCCACTATGCAATTGAAACTCTGACTGCCACCAACACTTGCCAACTCAGGGTATATTACATTGTCAGCTGAGATTTTACACTTCCAGTTACTTAAATGCAAATTTCAGACTTTGGATATTATTAAAAAAATCAAACGGATTGCATTTTATTACCTATGCAAACTCAACTTTCCATCTCTGCTCTGGGAATTTACGATTTATTTTTTTTACCAACAATTTAACTCCAACACTCAAACATTTCATAGTTGAGTCACCGAATTCGCTCAGCAACAATGCAGTGCAAGTTCTGTTTTGGATCACATAGGCTATGTGTTTATCCTACTCAAAGTCCTGAGTTCATGCAACCAATATTTATGAACAAGCTCTTCGTGGAAGATGCACAAACATTTATCTCCTGTTATCCCTTAGTTTCATTAACTTCACTGTTTGTACATTTGATTCTTGCATCTATAAACCTCTGTTTAACTGAAGTCATGGTGATTTTTCTGGGCATACCTGGCTGCTTGTAGAAGGATTGTGAATGCTGGACTCGTGGACTGCTTAGTTGCGATCCATATTACCCTTATCTCATTCAATCTCCATTTTGAATGCCTTAGCTTGTTGACTGGTGGCATAAACAAAGAAATAGTCATTTAAATGACAGGCAGTTCTTAACAAAGAGTTCGGCGATCATGATCCCGACTTTACCTCTGTGATCTTCTTCAAAATAGAAGCAAATCAAATCTCGTCTTACCTAAAATTTCCCACGAGATTCCGGGCAACAATCTGGCGCTATCTCTGTTGATTTATCCTACTTATCTCTCCACAGACTCAGCTATTTTTATCCTTACCTCCTCTGTCAAAATGTTTAACGCTTTTCAATCCTCTTGCTACTATTCACCTGAGCTCTCAAGGGCGATGATGGCAGACAAATGCATTTAGAAAATGGCAGAATGTTTTTGAGAGGGCGTAGAGGTTTCATTTTTGTTTGAGAGAGGTTTTGTTTCTTGACCGTTTTCCAATTTTTATCGTGCTTTGACTAATAAGCCGTAAGCACATCTTATTGGATGATGCCTCTGTGGCTGTCCTTTGACCAGTTGCCACCTACCGTTGCATTATTATGCTCTAGGCTGCTTTCATCATTCAAATTCCCATTTAATTACAGGTTTGTCTTCATGCAGGTCGTGGCCATCCTTCTGTATGCCAACACACCATCCTTTGGACTGTTGATCGTATCAGCCACTACCATCTTTGCCATACAAGTTTATTACTCGTTGCGTTGGGTTTCATCATAACCTTGTTTGCATTCTCGCCACTACCCACGACTTCATTACATATATGAACCATATACGTTGAAATCATTTTGATTTAATGGTTTCCATATGCGCATGTTTGTTATAATTATATCCCCATCTCTTTACGTTATGATATCATTGCATGTTTATTATGATATCATTACATATTTCCATTATGCGCATAAAGTTTTTGTACTTAGAGCATTTCCCTCTTGTATTTCTTTGCAACATATTTTATAATGCGCATATATTTTTTTGTTTACACAATATATCTTATAATTTTAAAATGACCACCTAGGTCATGTTTAAAATTATCTCCATGTACTAATGTTTGATTCATTTGTGCAGGTTCCATCTTGTTACATTCGCTTTAATCCCTTTTTGCTTTGAGGAAAAATACTCAGGGGTATAGGCTTAGGGTTAAGGGGATGAAATGAATATAGGATGTCTTTAGATTATGGAATGCAAGGGTTATATGATGTACATAAATATAAGATGATACTTAGGATAGTGGGTAGAGGTAATGAAATGGATGGAAAATATATACTTCAAGTACTAATCTCAATTTTAACAAAGTCTAAAAATTTCTACAAAAAATTGAATTTACAAGAGAAAAATTGTGCACTTACTATACTTGTACTTTTCTAATAGTATTGGATGAATGCTGTTGTTCTTTAACAATATTGGATGAAGTTGTCTTGATCGAATATCATAGATAGATAGAAACATAGAGCTTATTTATGCTTCCTGTTCTATGTTCTTCATTGATTCTGGTCCATTGATTGTTGATGTCGTTCAGGTCCCTCTGCAATTGATTCATAATAACTCAGGTCCCTTTTGTCATGTACATTTTTATGCAATATATACATGTTTTTGCTAACATTTCAGGTCCCAACTGCTATTGATTTCAAAAATATTTCAGGTCCCAACTGCTATTGATTTAAAAAATATTTCAGGTCCCAAATGCCAACAATAAAAGTTCCGTCGTCAATTCAGCTGCACAATTAAGTTTCTTTTGCGACCTTCTCCCTTACTTATGGGAAGACTTGTCCTCAAGTCTTGTTTATTTTGGAGGATGATTCCTAGAAAATCAATCTAAAGAAATGGTAAAACAAAATAGAGAATTCATATTGGCCAAGCTTGTTGGTTTTCCTATATGAATTCAAGTTTGTATTGTGCCACTTTTGTGGATTTTCACAACCAAACTCCTTTATTATTTTTTATCTTTTCCTATTTTTCTTTTCTTTTGTAGATGGAGGTGGGGTGTAATGGAGTAGGGAAGTATGAAAAGCTTATGAAAATAGGTTATATTGAAGTCATGATTTAGTAGTAAATGGATAGATAATAAGTCTAGACTTCAACATGCATGGTCGCGGAGCTTAACATACAATATGTATGATGGATGAAATCATGAACAATTTGGCTTATGAAAGGCTTTATTGTGACTTGACATGGTACAGAACTTGACTGCTTCTTCTGATGATTATTTTCATGTCTTTTTGCCTCGATCTCGATCATGCTGTAGGGTTTGTTGATGTTGTTGGTCAGCATCTAAGAGCAAACTTCAAGAGTTTGAGTTTCATTGGATGAAATCAACATCAGGTGAATTTTCACTTTTCTTTGACTTGAAAATTTGTATTCATATTCTGAAATATGAATTTAAAATTGACTTTGAAAATTACTTCATCCATGGAGTACACTCCTTCATTCTTCCCATGACCTGCAAAAACATAGCACTTGCCTGCAGTACAATATTAGATGATGGAGGAAGAGAGGTGTATAGTCTCTCTTCTTCCAATAAATATGTAAATCATTACAAGCATTGCTTAGAAAACAAGTCCAAAGATGATATACAAACAAATTGCATTTATTTACCCCTTAAGGAATGGTGGTCAGTCCAAACCTCCCAGCGGTATTTTGTTTACAAAATATTCGTTTTATATCCAATTAGAGTGATTCCAAAGCCAAGTTGAAGTGAATTCATATGGATACCTCCAGTATAAACATGTTTTCAAAATGGTTTAAAATGATATGGTAAAAATTATAAGGAGTGCCATGTTTGATAGAGTTGCTTGTTAATTTTTAACTAGACCAACAATCACTGTTTGAAGTGTAACTTCTTCGATAAAGATCGGATCAATGTGATTCCACTTGGATATTAAAGTAGATTCATTTTTGTATTTCCAATAGAAATATATTTTAAAAATTCTTAGGCTTGATATCACAAAATTGGTGATGAACAGACCTAGGAGGCAGAGTTTTGTTATGTTGGTTTGAAGACATGCAGTCATTAAATGTGGCATATCTTTTTCATTTCACCTCCAAATGGGATGATTCAAATTGTGTCTTAAACTAGACTTGAATATGTATCTCCCATATAAACAGGTTTTGAAAATTAGATGATTTGGTATGTCAAATATGCCAATGAGCAGTCAAGACCTATAATTGTCACCATGCAGATTTTTCGACAAGCAATTAGTATTTCAAGAATAACTTTTTCATATGATACCTGATTGAAATGATTCAAATTGATTTGGAAACTAGATTCCAAGGGCTATCTTCCCTATGAATTTCATATATAAATGTTTCCATTAGACACCTCAAATCAACGCTGTACTAACTCTGTCCTCAACATTTCACTTGAGACCTAGTTTTGATTTTGATCACATTTTTATTTGTGATATAAATTGAAAATTTCAAAATGGATTCCAAAACTAGATTTTAAGAGATATGTAAAAAAAACATGATTTAAAAATGATCCTATATGGTTACCCAAAATAGGATTGTTCTTACTGCATTTTGCCATGTAGTCCTTTCAAATGAATATTGAACAATGATTTGAAGAAATATTCATGACAGTTTGAAACAAAATTATTATGAAAGTGAATTCATTCTACTTGTTTATTTATTCTATTCTATCCTATTCTATTTTAAAAAAATAATTCATTCTCTCAAGTATAAGAGAATTTCTAATGCATCCATTTTCGTAACAAGATCATAAGTAAACTCACATCCAAATTTGGAAAATATACCTTAATGAATTTTTGGACATGAAAATTTATCTGATCATAAATATTTGATGAGAAAAAATGTTGAAGAATGGAGTATTGTTGTGACCTAATGACTAGTTGAAACCAAGTTTTAAGATGATCTTTTTTTGCTTGGCTCTTATTAATTGTCATAGCACAAAACTCTTCTTGTGGTACTTGTTCAAAATCTTGTATGCACAAGGGATCTTGTGATATACATGCTAGAAATTCTTCAATTTCTGGCTCTAATGTTTGATCTTCATTGCATATGATCCATGACTCATTCACCTCCTCACAAAGATAGCTAGAAGAAAGTTATAGATTCTCTTCCTGTGGATCATCTTCATGGATGTTTTGTTGCTCTTCTATCATTTGACATAAAGATTCATCCCTAATGAACATTCTAAATTGAGGACAAGGACTTGAGAATATTTTTGTGGCGGCATAGCCTCCTTCTCGAAATGATTTCTTTAACATCATTTTTTAGATCTTGTCTTGCAAATGGATTTTTTTTTTGGGAAATCTACTTTTAGTATCTTTATTTCTAGGCATAAAGAAACATAACTAAGAGAAATGTAAACTAACTAAACTTTTAGTGTTTTTGTTTATCTTCTATTTGACTATGCTGATAATTGTCTCCCCGACAACGGCGCCAAAATGTTGGGCTAATTTATTAACATAAATTAACGCAAGTATTTAATTATCAATCCGAGTTTGTAAAACTTGGAGGCAAGTCCACAATATATGGATATCGGATATAATCAAACTTGAAAGACAAGTTTTCAAAAACTAAAAAAGTGCATATTACAAATATAGCCTACACTAACAATTCCAATTCACCTTGCAATGAAGGAAAGTTGAAATGGCTCTTAACTTAAGAGGTCCAATTCTTCCTCAATTATTACTTGATGAACATAAATTAGAAACCACGAACTCTCAATAGCTTAAGATGGACAAATCATAAATGAAGGGAGGCTCTTAACTTAAGAGACCTTTGGTATTTCCCATCATAATTCATTCACCATAATGCTATCAATTGAAGACAGAAAATACGTAAGAAAAATTGCTTGTATGTAATCAAGGAAAAACTTAGTTTCAATCCACCAATTTAACAGAAGGAGTGCTCAACTTGAACACCTTGTTATTCCATCTTACTAAAGTGATAAACAAACTAAGATTCAATCAAATAAATCATCACACATCAACCATAAATTAATCTGAAGCAAAGCACATAAACAAGTTCTAAGATAACTAAATTATGGAAAATTAAACTAGTCTAACAAGAAGTGTACTTAGCTTAGAGTGGGGGCCCTCCACCCTTGCTTTGCACACTTGAAGGTTGATATCAGAAGTTGAAACTTCAGTCACACATCCACATTATTGAACAACAAAATAGCAGTAGAACAGGTTCTTCAAATTAGCTTCAAACTCCAAAGTGTCTCAGCATAAAATTATACAAAAGTTACATATCATAAGCCTTCAAAGTCTTGGCTTAAATAAAAGTTTATGAAACAAACTGATATAAAGTCTCTCTAACAATCATATCTATTCATATCCATCTATCTAAGTTGAATTCATTCAATCCAGCTCAAGAAATATGGACAATCCCATGAAATCACAAAATTGCCCTATTTCCTATGGATTTTCTAGGTGACTAGTCATGTTTGACCAGCCTTGACTGGGCCTAATAAAGCTTGTTTTGACCAAACCAAGTGGAATTAGTTCAGTCCTAGTTCCCAAGCTTTCCATTCATTTATCCATTTCGAGCCCAAGTGTCATGCAAATATTTCATCCACATAGCTATTACGGGAATTTATGATTCTGTCCAAAATTGCACTTGAAACTCAATTTTCATAAAAACTTCTAGAAATTGCAAAATTAAAATTAAACACCTGAATATGCATAAAATACATCAAAATGAGATGGATGTGATGGAAAATGGATGGAAAATATAAGGATTAAGTAAGTTTCCTTAAGCAAAATAGACCAAAACTGAGGGCCAACACATATGTTTGGGGATGATAAGTTATACTCAGTTGGAGGTGCATGCCTTGGAGCTTGAAAAGTTCCTGCCAAAATTTGCTGGTGAAAGTGGGGTCTCGATGAGACATAATGGAAGTCGGAATGCCATGCAGTTTGAAGATTTGGTCCATGAAAAATTGGACCACCAATGTTGGGGTAAAGGGGTGTGGTAGAGCGCAAAAATGAGAATATTTGGATAGTCAGTTAAGAACCACCATGATGACTGATTTGTTGTCAGACTTTGGGAGACCTGTAATGAAATCCATGGAAACATCCGTCCAGACGGAAGCAGGGAGTCGCAATGGTTGTAAGGTTCCCAGTAGCTTTATCATTTGCCCTCTATTGCAATGTCATACATCACATTCAACTACAAAAGTAGGAATGTCATTCTTCAAGCCAGTCCAAAAGAAAGAGCGACGTGCTCATGCATAAGTCTTTTGGAATCCTAAATGTCCTGCAATTAGAGAGGAGTGCAACTCTTCCAAGATGCATTTTTTTAGGGTGGTGGTCGATGATAACACTACCTGATGCTTGTAGTGAAGAACCTCATCCTTCCAAGAGTATTCTTTTGAGGAATTAGGATCTGATCTTAAGTTATTAATGAGTTGGGATAGAGAGGGGTAGGAGAACCATTCATGGCGGGCCTCTTCAATCCAATCTATTATGGGTAGAGAGAGTGATAAAAGGGTGCCTCATCCTCAAATTGGCGCGATAAGGCATCAACCACTACATTGTCATGCCCCTTATTGTAAATTATCTCATAATCATATCGTAACATTTTTGCAAGCCATTTATTTTTCTATGGCGAAGATAGACATTGTTCTATAAAATATGTTAGGCTATAATGGTTAGTGAAGATTTGGAAACGTCGCCCCAATAAGTACGGTTACAAAGTATCTATTGCATGTAAGTTGTGTAGGTTTTAAACCCGTACATAAATTACCTGCATACGAATTCTAAAAAACAGAAAATAAACAATGGCGAGAGCATAACACATAAAACAAATATACGCAGATATTTTCCCTTGGATCCCAAAACCGGGACTACTAGATTAATTTTTCATTCTGTTCCTTTCAATGTTACAATACATATATATACATGCCGAAGCATCCATAAACCCAAATCCACTAACACTGGATTATAACATAATCGTAGTTCCCTTGACTGGATCTACAAAATACCATGGACCAAAAACCATCGCGCCCAAAACCATGTGCGAAAACCATGCACAAAACCATAGGTAGATTCACCCACCTAACTACTGGGGCTAGTTGTGGAAAGAATATAACACAACCCAACAAGTTGGCCATCATTTCTTTCTCATATGAAGATTGACCTAGATGCTTAACTGTGAATGGTGAAAGTCAATGGTCTACCTTCCTGCATTAATATTGCGCCAATGTTCGTATCTAAAGCATCACATTCAATCATAAAAGTTTTGGTGAAGTCTGGTAAGGCTAATATTGGATTGGAGCACATGGCCTATTTGAGAGCCAAGGAGGCATGTTGAGCTGCATCAGTCCATAGAAATGAATTTTTCTTCAGAATATTAGTGAGGGTTCTCGCAATGCGTCCATAATTGCGGACAAATTTGTGATCGTAGCCCGTGAGACCCAAGAATCCCCGCAAACTCTTCAAGGTTTTTGGTTGGGGCCAATCTTACATTACCTAGATCTTTTTCGGATCAACCCTCACTCTGTCATGACCCAAAATGTGTCCCAAATAATTTGCTTCTTCCATGCCAAAGGAGCACTTAGATAATATGACAAAAAGTTTATGATCTTCGAGCAATTGCAATATCTGGTCAACATGTTGAAGGTGTTTGTCCCATTTTATGTTGTAGATGAGAATGTCATAAAAAAAGACTAGGACAATTTTTTTGAGATATGGTTTCAAAAGGTGGTTCACGAGGCTTTGAAAAGTGGATGGAGCATTACAGAGACCAAATGGCATGACCAGAAATTCATAATGGCCTTCATGATTTCAGAAGGTTGTCTTGGGAATGTCAACTTCCTTCATGCGTATTTGGTGATAGCCTGAGCAAAGGTCTAGCTTGGTAAAAAATTTAGCACCCTATAGTTCATCAAGCAGATCATCAACTATTGGAATAGGAAATTTGTCCTTGATAGTGAGCTTGTTAAGGGCCCTAAAGACGAGACACATGCACCATTCTCCATCTTTCTTTAGAATCGTGACCACTATAGATGAATAAGGGTTGGTGCTAGGATGAATAACATCAACTTTAAGGAGTTCCTTGATGATTTTTTCAATTTCATTCTTTTGTGCAAAAGGATATTGATATGGGTGGACATTTGGCGGTTGGGCACCCGAGACTAAAGGGATGTTATGATCATGTTCACCCCTAGAGGGTGGGAGCTCCTTAGGTTTGTCAAAGACCCGTTGGTGGCGATCTAATACCTGTTGCATATCAGGATGAATATGAGGAGGAGTGGATTCAATGGCCTGGATGACATTAAATTGGGCTACTACCCCATGATGACCCTTTTTTTAAAGCTTCTCTATTCGATGTGACTTAATGATAGTAGGAGCACCTACCTGGAGTTCCCTCAATGTATGAGTGTGGTTGTTCTGCTTAAAGCTCATATATAACTCCTAGAAATCCATTGTGATAAGACCCAATGTGTAGAGCCATTCAACACCAAGGACAATTTCACAAGCACCCATTTCAATGGAAAAAATGTGAGTTTTGAGGTGATAATCCCCCATATGAAGCTTCATATTTTCACAACATTCTTCACATTTCATGAACCCCCCATCAGCGATAAGGACTTGGAAATTAGATATTGCCTGTACAAAACAATGAACAACTTTTGCTACTCTCTTATGGACAAAGTTATGAGTGTTGCCACTATCGATCAACACCACTACTGGTCGATGCTTAATAAACCTCATATTTTTAGATTTTGGGGCGAAGAAATTCTAGCCAAGGCATGTAGTGGTATAATCGACTCATTTGGCGTCACTGTGAGATCATTGTCTAGGTCGGTTTGGGGTTCACCTGCTTCTTCTCAAGCACTTCAATGGATGGAGCTTCATTAGCGGAGTTGTTTTCAGTAACATCAACTTGAAAGAAATTTGGTTCCTTGCATTTATGCCCTAGGGAGTACTTGTCATCACAGTAGTAGCAGAGTCCTTGTTTCCTTCTCTCAGCCATTTATGTCAGCGAGACCTTTTGAATCTTCAGTGTTTGGGTGGGGCTTGTAGCCTAGGTGGGACATGCCTTTGCGACAAAATTTGAACGATTGGACTGGGCATTTAAGGCGACTTCTACATCTAAGGCCTTGCGGCATGCTTCCAACCATGTAGCAAGGTGATGCATTTAGAGATGGGCTTGGATGACTTCCTTTAGGCCATTGATGAAACATTCCAAGTAAAATTCATCTCCTAGTCTATTAGTTTTGATGGCTAATTATTCAAAAGCTGTAATGTAGTCCCTTACTGTACCTGTTTGCTTGAGCTTAGTGAGACGACCCAAAAAGTGAGATTCTCAATCAAAGCGGTCACAGATGGCTTTTGAGAACATGTTCCAAGTTGGCCTCCCTCAATAACATTTATGATGCCACTACCACCACTGCCATCTCTCTTGGTCCAAGTAAATGGCTCCCACATGTAGTTTAGTTCCATCCTCCTAGAAATTATTAAGGAAAAAATACCGTTCCATTTGTGCCACCCATACTGCGAGGTTAGAACCATCAAATTTGTACATGTCCAACTTGGGTGTCCATGGCCCATAAGATTGGTGAACTCCAGGGAAATGAATGTGATGGCTCAATTCTCCTTCTATGTGTGCATTAAAACCATGTTCTTCCCTCATGGGTTAGCGATGCGTCTTTATAGCGGCCAATACTTGTGCGAGCTAGGAGGTAATGGTCTCCTGGAAGTCATCGAATTTTTTCTCGAGGTTGTCGACCTTCTCGACAGCCCTTTCTGCAACCATAACTTGAGACTTGGTATCGAGCATACACTAGCCCAAATAAAATTTGGAGCTTACTTAAGAGTAGTATGCTTGGAAAGAGGGCAAGATTAGGAGTCTAGTGACGTGGGTCACTTGGAGCTTACAAGTGAATGGTACCACTACGACCAGCTCGTCATCCTGAATCTTATGGGCTAGCTATGTTGCAAGCGTCCCAAGATGGCCCCAAACTTGTTCTTTTTTTAGTCCGAAAGGAGTTTTACTCCTAGCTAATCAATATTGCAGTGACCAAATTCCAGAAAGCTTGATACTGCCAAATATCCTGCGAAAATTGGGCTTGGACTGTAGTAACATAAACCCCAAGGTCTTGGTACTGCAGAATGTGCTGCGAGAATCTAATCTGGACTATGGTGGCCAAAACCCTCACTGCACAAAGAATCTCATCTACGCTGTGAAAACTCCAACTGTTGAATCTTATATGTACGGTGGTGACAAAACCCCAACTGCTGGATCTGATTTGTTCAACGACAATCAAACCCCAACAACTGGATTCGATCTAGAAGAAAAGGTAGGGGGCGATCTTCAGATAGATGAGGGAACTATGGTCTCAAAGGAGTGTTACGTGCTACATATCACAATATACGCAGGGGTCCAACAATAGTAATCGACTCAATATTCCAGGGTGCTAACTAAGGAGGATCGACCATAACCTTAGTCATACTTCCTGACTACCATATTGTATGTGTGAGTAATCTCCCAGAGTGTTGTTCTTGTAGCACCCTCATCCCACATCTACCCAAGTAACTGACCAACTAGGGTAAATATGCGACGAGAGACCATTATAATGGGATTCAACCTCCTAGGTGACCTTAAGGAAGTGGAGTTGACAAAAACACACCATACCAGACCTTCTACACTTGCTACAAGACTCTCAGAATGCATCCCAGTCATTCCCCTAACCAGCCCCTGGGTCCCATTGAACTTTTAGACCACTAAACCCCTGGATGCTCCCTCGATATGGATAAGGGTGCGTCTGGATGCTCTAGACGCTCACACAACAAGGCATGCGTGTGTCTGGGGACTTTTCTCTTCATACTTATGCCCGCGACTCCGAGATTTGTGCCACTTTTTTAAGCTGGGAGCCCAGGCCACTACCCATAAATCAATGACAGGTTCATAAATGAATTTACACAACAGAACAATGATACATTTGCAAAATCATTGACAAGGTCTAGACTGGACCCCTACTAGCCATGACAGACATTTCATCAAACATGTCACAAATATGTAATCTACAGGTTTAAACCACAGATCTGAGCATAAGGGTCTCATACTTATATGAGAATCACTAAGAAGCATTATTGCCTTATATCATTAGCTGCATTATCATCTATTAGGTCATAGATACATTGTTCATTCATTTACAAATCAAAACTTGAGGAGAGCCATACATCATCAGTGTCGTAATACATGCTTATAACTAGCATAATAACAACAAAAATCTCAAAAGATACATCAGCCATAGAATCCACATATAAACCAGTACATTTACACATAAGATACTAAGGAGAGAACCTCTTATTAATGAATGCAAAAGCCAACGCAGTATGGGACTACCACGTTCCACCCGACCATAGATTGGCTGAGCTAATTCTCTCTTCAACAAATCACCCGTGTCATATTCCAAGCATGAATGTGGGACTCAAACCAAAAGAACCCACTAGGGCATCCCGAAGCTAAACCACCTCACCCTCATCAATAGAAATTAGGCTTTACTGCAATTCACACTGTATCACTAAACCAAAACAATAAACATGTAATAACAGGCTTTACCATGATCTCCACCGGATCACTAGGCCAAACAAAGCATGGATGCCACTAGATTTCTCCACCTACATCGTGAGGAATTTTCTTGTCTCCTAGTCTCTCAGGCTTTATCGTAATCCCCACCAGATCACTAGGCCCTAAACCGAGACTCCACTCTCTAGGATTTACCGTACATCCCATCTCAGGATTACTAGGCCTAATGGAGAGCACCCACCTCTAGGATTTACCGTATATCCTGCCATTCACAAGTCGAGGATTCCTAGGCCCACCCAGGCAACACAAAATCCGACTTTACCGTAACCCACAATCCGGTTCAGGGGTTACTAGGCCATGTGTTCTTTTATTCAAAGATCCACCTCACTCAGCTTTGAATCCATTCAACAATCCAGCTCAACCAAAACATGAGAACCCCATCACACCATGGATATCCAGAAATGGCAAGGCTAAGCTGAAAAACACTGTCACACCTGGCAAAATACATGCCACAACAACAAAGAACCACATGCAATACCATGCATGCCAAAACTAGCAATGAAATCACACACGTAGGTCGATACTTACAAAGAATCCTACTTTAACTGCTTGATCATGTTGTTCCTTGATTGCTCCTTCCTTCCTCTTGCATTCTTTTCCTTTCATGATCTAATGCCAAAGTGCTTCAAGAAAACTCTAAGTGTCCAAGAGTGAGAGAGAGAGAGAAGAATGAGAGAGCTCCAAAACTGAACTGACAAAAGGTACCAACTGATCCTCATAAGCCTTTTCATCAATTAAACCTCTATTTTCTTCATTTTCCATTATTTTCCTTCACTTTCCTCCTCACATGCAACCTGTGACTTTTCACCTTCCTTTTCTCCTACTTTCCATTATTTCCATAAATTAAATGCCAATTAATGCCACTTTGCCTTTCCAAATGCCTTAGCATTGCCTTTTCCAATTTCCTTAGCCATAATCAACCAATGAACACCCACACTAGGATGTCTTGCCCAACATTCAGCTTGGAATAAGTGTTCCATAATCCGTGATTATTATTTTTGCCTTTATTAACTTTTATTACATGGAATTTTCATGAGGGTTGTTACAGTTCTCAATATATTATGGCAATAAGATGACTGACGACGCATCTAAGGTTAGGTTTCAAGTTACCCTAGGGGGCTTCCGACATACCCAAGGGTACGTGGAAGTGCAGTCTGTATGCGATTTTGTCTAATGCGCTACTACTCAAAGGGGAACCCACAGGGGTTACAAGGGAGTCTAACAAGTGTGACCACCTCTTTTAGTTCGTGCGTGCATGCTTCTCCAAATTCGCAGGTTTAAGTGCTCAACGACAAATCCTATGGTTTAAAGATTCTGAAACACGTCTCTAGCCAATTTTTTGTTGTTGTTGTTGTTTTTGTTGTTGTTGTTGTTGTTGTGAAAATTGGAGGTACAACTGGCCCTGGAAAGTGCTCTGATACCACTTGTTATGCACTTGACCTGCGAGAAAACCAGAATACCAGAAATACAAAACAAGGGATTCTAACAAGTGTGACCACCTCTTTTAGTTCCTGCGTGCATGCCTCCCCAAATCCGCAGGTTTATGTGCTCAACGACAAATCATGTGGTTTAAAGATGTCAGAACACGTCTCTAGCCTAATTTTGTTGTTGTTGTTGTTGTGAAAATTGGAGGTACAACTGGTCCTGGAAAGTGCTCTGATACCACTTGTTATGCACTTGACTCACGAGAAAACCAAAATACCAGAAATATGAAACAATATAGCCCGAAACACATAAATATTGCATGAATTGAGACAAACTACAAAGATATTTTATTATTCAGAAGGAGAATACAATGTTCACTTGCCTCTTCGACGTGACAACCTCCAATAGAGCAGAGCTCAATTACAATAAGGCTGATGATTCTTCCCTTACTATCTAAGACTATTTATAGCTTAATGACATCCAAAACCCTAACTACTAGTGGTCCTTTGCATAACACGGGTTAACCACTTTATCTATTAACCATGACCCATTTATAACTAATTGTGGTCCATTTTCTATAATGCGGATCAACCACTTACAATTATTATTAATGTGGATAACCGCTTACGGCTTTATTGAATAAACTAACTAAGTATGACTCTGACAAGGCCCCTTGGGCTTATTATATAAATAAGGGGTTAGGGTTGGTGATCCGAATTGGATCCATGAACGACTGTCATAGAACCGTGACTAAAATAGGTCGAACAAATCCTTAAAGAATCTAAAACAACAATCGAAAACACCCTGAACCAGTGGCCATGGCAGCTAGCGTGGAACGACGAGGACCTCAGTCAAGGTGCGCTGACCGAGGCCCATGGAGACTGCGCAGGAGGTCAAAACAGCCCCTGGGAGCCCCGGAATGGGAAAAGAAGCTGGTTTTCGAAGCGCAAGCACTTGGTCACATCAGGGAGCCAAAGGACCGCGGGCGGAAAAAGGAAAAAGCGCCAATGTATGATGGTGGGACCCACGGCCTGGAAACCGGCGGTTTGATCGGGACGCCCTTGAACAGTAAGAGGTTTTGGAGAAAGCGGAGCGCTCACAATCGACGATCGACGCATGGCAGCAGAGGAGAGAGAAAAACCGCCGCGATCGCGCGTTATCGGTCAAGCAAGTCAACCGCGCTCGACGTGCGAATGACGTTGGATCTGGAGAAGCCCAAATCGGATGGCTAAGATTGTGCCCGATAGACAGAGTGGAATTGACAGGGGATAACACCGCGATTTAAGAGGATTTGGAATCTGTTGACTACCACGGTGGAGAAAGCAACAAATCGGCAAGTGGGCTGGCGCAGTTCCGATGGAGACACGTGGCTACTTCCTGAGCGTTATGCTGACGCCGAACAGGGACTTCCAAACACACAAGCGACAGGCGAATCGACGCAAGAAGAAGAGGAAACGAACAGGCTGGGGATCGAATGACTAAAACCATGAACGTAGGCAGTCGAATGAGAGATTAGAGATCAGAAAGGAGATTCAGATCGAAGAGTCCAAGTGACCAAGAGAGACAGTGAACAGTGAACCCTGAGAGGAGGACTAAGCACAGAGAGCAGTAAAGCCAAGCAGAGGAGACAGAGGGTCGAGTTTACCATAGGCAGCATCGAGCACCAAAGAGCTTGAAGAATCAAGCCTTCCCATAGAGGAATCTGTCCAGATTGAGCATCATAGTTGGTTCTTTCCACTGTAGACCGAGGGTCACAGAGCGGGTAAGAACAAGAGTCTGTGTACTCCAAGTGGCTTGGGGAATCTAAGAATCACCCTGCCAAGAAAACTCTGCTTCAGGAGAACTCATGTTGAGTCCCTGTATTGTAATTTCTCTACTCAAAGACATAATAAAACAAGGCCACCACTAAAGCTGGACCGGAGACGTAGCCCTGGAGAATAGGGTGAACTCCTTATTAAAAATTGCTTGTGTCTACTTACTGCATTTCTCTGCTGTCTTTCCATTCAAAATGTCTATGTATTGGCAATCTGATCTATCCGTTGTTTCAATAACACAGAACACACACACTAGCACATGAGTCTGTAGTACCTTCTGTTAAATAAATCTTTACTGAGGTCACTCATAGGGTGATTATCAGATCAAGTGGTATCAGAGCTCTAGGCTGTAAGGTTAGACAAGCTTGTGTTGGTTTAGCTGTGAATGATCACTAGATCAAAGCTCAAATTAGGAGAAGGAGAATTGGTGGAAACTAATCCTGAAATTGGGAGAGTCTATTCTCGAAAGACAATGTCAGAAGAAGGTTCTGTAGGGCCAAACCCTCAATTCCTAGAAAGTTTCCTAGCTATAAAGTCCATGGTGGAAGAAATGTATAGGGACTTTAGAAAGCATAATGGTGAGGATTCATCAGGCTCTAAGCAAGATAAAGAAGAGGATGAACCTCATTCCCATGACCACTCCAAAGGGAAGGAAAAAGAAGAAAGCTTCCCTACACCTCCTAGTAGCCCTGTGCATAATAAGAAAGCATCTTTGATTAAGTTAGATGTTAAATTTGATTTGCCTATATATGATGGAGAGTTGAATGCTGAAAAGTTGGACAATTGGATAAGACAAATTGATGTGTATTGCAGGGTGCAGAACATAGACTCAGACAAGAGTAAGATTCAGTTGGCAAGCCTACGCCTAGGAGGCACTGCCTTGGTTTGGTGGGAAGGCAGAACCCAAGCTGATGTGAAGAAGCATGGTAAGACCATCTCTATCTGGAGTGACTTTGTTTCTGCCATCAGAAAGCAGTTCTATCCATTGGCCTACATGCAACAAGCCATGATGAGTTGGCAAACTCTTCGGCAGTTGAAGGGGCAAAGTGTACAAGGGTATACTCAAGAGTTCCGAAAGAGAGCATTGATGTTAGGTATTTCATTAGACTCACCAGAAACTCTTTTGAAGTACATTGGGGGTCTACACAGCTACATGAGGCACACTATCCTCATGTTTAATCCCACTAGTATAGATGAGGTATCTGTACAAGCTACTCATCTAGAAGCAAGAGGAAAGAATGGAAATCCAGAAGTTGGGGGACCATCCCAACCCACTGTAAGCAAAAGCAAGGAGAAAAGAAAGCAGAAATGGAAAGCAAGGAAGGCCAACACTGCACAAAAAGGCAAAGCTTCATGCACTCACTGTAAAAAGGAGGGGCATGATGATGAGCACTGTTGGATTCTGCATCCAGAGCTGAGACCTAAGAAGTCTGAGGGCAAGAAGAAGACGACTGCTGCAGTTATTCAGAAAGATTTGGGGTCAGACTCGGGAGATGAAACAATCATAGCAGCCACAGGTATAAAAGGTAAGAATTCTGAAGCATCTACTAGTAATTCTGCTCAATCTGTTATTGATGAAGAACATGAGAGAAAAAGGCGTGAGCTTTTCCATATTCGAGTTGTTTCCAAATATCAAAAGATTGATACTTTGTTTGATAGCGGCTCACAAGTAAATCTGATTTCTGAAGCAATTGTAAAGAAATTGGGATTAGAAACTACACCTCATAAGAAGCCATACCCATTACGATGGTTGAATGGTAAAGCACAACTACAAGTGACTAGACAGTGCAAACTCAAGTTTTCTTTTGGGTCAACATTTGTAGATGAGGTTGAGTTAGATGTAATTCCTTTGGATATATGTGGAATTGTTTTAGGAAGTCCTTACTTGTATGATAGAAAGGCTATTTTCTATAGAGCTGAGAACAAGTATCTACTTGTTAAAGATGGAATCGAATACTTTGTAAGAGCTCATAAGCTCAAGAATAATTATACTCTCATAAACTCAGGACAGATGAAAAGAATGATAAATTCATGCAAACAATTCTTACTAATGGTTGTAAAAGAAAAGAAAACTGATGTATTTGAACGCTGTAATTCTAATCAGCAAGCTGATATAGAAAAGATTGTTTCAGAGTATGATGTCTTGTTTCAAGAACCTCAACGTCTGCCACCCAAAAAGGAAATAGTACATGATATTATTTTGTAGCAAGATGTTCCTTTGCCTAACATTGGGATGTACAGGTTATCTGCTTTAGAGAATGCTGAAATCAAGAAGCAGGTGCAGGAGTTGCTCGACAAAGGGTTCATCAGGCCTAGCACATCACCGTGTGGGTCACCAATCGTTTTGGTGAGAAAGAAAGATGGCTCGTGGAGAATGTGCATTGGTTACCGAGCACTGAATAAAATAACGATAAAAAATCGTTATCCCCTTCCTCGAATAGATGATCTTTTAGATCAATCGAAGGAAGCTGTTTATTTCACCAAGCTGGATTTGCACAGTGGATACCATCAGGTCAGAGTTGCAGAGCAAGATGCATGGAAGACTGCTTTCAAAACAAAGCAAGGATTGTATGAATGGCTGGTTATGCCTTTTGGCTTGACCAATGCCCCTGCTACTTTCATGAGATTAATGAATGATGTACTCAGACATTTTCTTGATGATTTTGTTATTGTGTATTTGGATGACATTATGATTTTTAGTAAAACATGGGAAGAACATTTAAAGCATGTTAAGCAGACCTTAGATGTTTTGAAAAGAGAAAAACTTTATGTTAAACTCTCAAAATGTGATTTTGGCAAAAACTCTCTAAATTATTTGGGTCATATAGTAGGGGGAGGTGAATTGAAAATAGATCCCTCTAAAGTGGTAGTCATTGTAAATTGGCCTAAACCCAAGTCTGCTACAGAAGTGAGAAGCTTCTTAGGAGTAGCACAGTATTGGAGGAAGTTCAGTTCAAACTTTTCCTCAATTGCAGCTCCCTTACATGCTTTGACAGGAATGAACAAGGTGTTTCAGTGGGGAGGCAAACATTAGAAAGCCTTCGACACCTTGAAAGACAAAATTAGTACAACACCTGTACTAGCACTGCCAGATCTACAGAGACCATTTGAGATACAAACTGATGCCAGTGACTATGCCATGGGAGCAGTGTTGACACAACACGGTAAACCTATATGTTATCATTCTGAGACTTTTAATCCTGCAGTAGTTAACTATCCTACCTATGATAAAGAATTGTATGCATTAGTTCAGAGTGTGAAAAAGTGGAAACATTATTTAATGGGAAAAGAAACAGTAATAAATACTGATCATCAACCACTTCAATATCTACACTCCCAAACTAAGTTGCAACAATCAAGACATTACAAATGGATGGGTTTTCTACAACAGTTTCATTTAGTCATCAGATATAAAAAGGGCATACATAACAAGGTTGCAAACATGTTATCTAGACTCATTATAAATGCATCTACCATCCTTAAGCATAATTCTGTACTACATGAAAGCTACATAGAACAGTATGCTCAGGACGTGGACTTTAAAGATGTATATGCAACTTTGAGTCAAGGCAAGAGAGTAGAAGAATTATACTATCATGTGAAGGACCGACTCTTATATCATTGTGGGAAACTCTGCATTCCACAAACTGAGAGAGCAAAGAAAATTAGGGAAGCACACACTTCTCTGGTATCAGGTCACTTTGGGGTAAGTAAAACAGTTGCACAGCTACAAAGGTTCTGCTATTGGCCAAGAATGAGTGAGATAGTTTCTAGATATGTAAAGGGGTGTGCCATGTGTGCTAAAAGCAAGCCCAGTAACAGAAAACTAGGCCTGTACACTCCATTGCCAGTTCCTTCTCACCCTTGGGAGAGCATTTCCATGGATTTTGTTGGAGGACTGCCTAAGTCTAGGAAAGGTCATGATTATCTATATGTTATTGTGGATAGGTTCAGCAAAATGTGTATTTTGATACCCTGTAGCAAACAGATTACAGCTGAACAAACTGCAAAATTATTCTTTGAACATGTATGGGTTCATTTTGGATTACCCACTTCTATTGTATCTGATCGAGACACCCGATTTATGGGGAAGTTTTGGTCCAATCTGTGGGAACTAATGGACACCAAATTAAAGAAAAGCACATCTTTTCATCCACAAACAGATGGCCAGACAGAAGTAGTAAACAAGACAGTGATCCAGTTACTGAGAGGATATTGCAACAAACATCCTAAGCTTTGGGATGAGCACTTGTGCTATGTGCAGCATGCTTACAATAGAGCCAAACATTCTTCTACACAGAGATCTCCTTTTGAGACCTGCTTTGGTTTCATACCAAGGTCTCCCTTGGATTTTGTCTTTGGTAAAGATACCATGGTTGATGGACACAGTGATGTGGACAAAGCAACTAGGTTCATTGAACAGATCCAGGAGATCCACCAGGCAGTACAAGAACAACTGGAAAGGAGCTAGGCCAAGTACAAGGCTAGGCATGATAAGCATCGGATGGAGCATAGTTTTCAAGTTGGAGACCAAGTCTGGCTGTATATTAGCAAGGACAGGATGCAAGGTGAAGGTAAGAAGCTAAAACTTATCAGGTATGGACCCTTCAGGATACTTGAGAAGATTGGTGAAAATGCTTTTTGCCTTGATCTGCCAGCTTACATGCACATCTACTCAGTCGTGAACGCAGATTGCTTGAGATTGTTTGAACCTTCAATGATTGAGGACCCTGAAGAGCAGAGTCAATTGCCTTCTGTTGATGATATACTACCAGAATATCTTAATGAGTTGCAGGAAGATACAGTGCTGGACAGAAAGGTAAGGACGACGTGTAGTGGACAGGTGGAATACCTCAGAATTGGGCTTAAGGGTTTAAAGCCAAGCAATGCGAAGTGGATTGAGATTGGACAAGTGAGACAACAATTTCCTCACTTAGTCGATGCTTAAAAGAAAACCAACTTTTGGTGGTCCAAAAGCTTTTCAGTTGGGAGGCCGTGATCCGAATTGGATCCATGAATGATTGTCATAGAATCGTGACTAAAACAGGTCAAACAAATTCTTAAAGAATCCAAAACAGCAATCGAAAACACCCTGAACCAGTGGCCATTGTAGTAGGCGTGGAACGACGAGGACCTCGGTCAAAGCGCGCTGACCGAGGCCCATGGAGACTACGCAGGAGGTCAAAAAAGTCCCTGGGAGCCCCAGAATGGGAAAAGAAGCTGGTTTTCGATGCGCCATCGCTGGGCAAATAGGGCCGAAATGGTAGGGCTTAAGCACTCGGTCACATCGGGGAGCTAGAGGACCGCGGGCGGAAAAAGGAAAAAGTGCCAATGTATGATGGTGGGACCCACGGCCTGGAAACCGGCGGTTTGATCGGGACGCCCTTGAACGGTAAGAGGTTTTGGAGAAAGCGGAGCGATCACAATCAACGATCGACGCGTGGCAGCGGAGGAGAGAGAAAAACCGCCGCGATCGCGCGTTATCGGTCGAGCAAGTCAACCGCGCTCGACGTGCGAATGACGTTGGATCTGGAGGAGCCCAGATCGGACGGCTGAGATTGCGCCTGATAGACAGAGCAGAATTGACAGGGGATAAAGCCGCGATTTAAGAGGATTTGGAATCCGTTGACCGCCACGGTGGAGAAAGCAATGAATCGGCAAGCGGGCTGGTGCAGTTCCGATGGAGACACGTGGCTACTTCCTGAGCATTATGCTAACGCCGAATAGGGAATTCCAAGCACACAGGCGACAGGCGAATCGACGCAGGAAGAAGAGGAAACGAACAGGCCGAGGATCGAATGACTAAAACCATGAATGGAGGCAGTCGAATGAGAGATTAGAGATCAGAAGGGAGATTCAGATCGAAGAGTCCAAGTGACCAAGAGAGACAGTGAACAGTGAACCTTGAGAGGAGGACTGAGCATAGAGAGCAGTAAAGCCAAGCAGAGGAGACAGAGGATCGAGCTGACCATAGGCAGCATCGAACACCAGAGAGCTTGAAGAATCAAGCCTTCCCATAGAGGAATCTGTCTGCATTGAGCATCACAGTTGGCTCTTTCCACTGTAGACCGAGGGTCACAAAGCGAGTAGGAAGAACAAGAGTCTGTGTACTCCAAGTGGCTTGGGGAATCCAAGAACCACCCTGTCAAGCAAACTCTGCTTCAGGAGAACTCATGTTGAGTCCCTGTATTTTAATTTCTCTACTCAAAGACATAATAAAACAAGGCCACCACTGAAGCTGGATCGGAGACGTAGCCCTAGAGAATAGGGTGAACTCCTTATTAAAAATTGCTTGTGTCTTTGTGTCTGCTTACTACATTTCTCTGTTGTCTTTCCATTCAAAATCTCTGTGTATTGGCAATCTGATCGATCCGTTGTTTCAATAACACAGAACACACACACCAACACATGAGTCTGTAATACCTTCTGTTAAATAAATCTTTACTGAGGTCACTCATAGGGTGATTATCAGATCAGTTGGACCCTAACATTATGGATGGATCTATGTTTTTATGGTTGGATTTTTTATCTCCTTGTTTCTTGGGGCTCTAAATTGGGGGGATGAGGTTATGGCTCTCGTTGACGTGTTTTTAAGACGATTATGGTTTACCTGGAATTGGATATAGATCTGTGTGTTTATGTTGGATGACCCTTTGTTCATGTGGGCTTCTATGTGTTATGAATTTCTTGGTGATTGATATTTATTATGGCTGTGTGCATAATGACCACTTCTTGTTGGTTCTAAGGACCACTGGCATTGTTGTTATTTGGGCTACGCTTTGAGATTGTGAAAATATATGGCCTTGGAGATGCGCTTCACCTTGTTGATTTATTGTTTTGGAGACGCTGGGTCTTGTTTGCAATTTATGCTTCATTATGTTGATTTTTGTTCTTGGAGAAGGGTAATACACTTTGTGACATCCCGACACTATGGTTTTTAACTTTGTTTATGTATTTATGGTGAAACTTGCCGGTATAAGGTGTGTGGTGTTATGTTTTGTTCAACTAAAGAGAGCAATACTGCTATGTGACTTTGTTGTATGTGGGTGTTAAACTAACGAGAGCAATGTTGTTATGTGACTTTGTTGTATGAGGGTATTTGGTATCTTTCGATTTCCTATGTATTGCTAAGTGGAATATGAAAATTAGAGCTTTGTAACCTTATTTTGTTAATGAAATCCAAGAGTTTTAATTTACAAAAAAAAGATAGCAATATTTTTATATATACAGAGATGTGAAATATATAAAAAACATAAATAGTAGTTATAAATTAAGATTCCTTTTACCATATAAAGTAAAATAATGATTCATATTTTAATTATTGTATTTCAAAACTTCATAAATAAACTTATAACAACTTAGTACTTACAATCAACTTCTTTTCTAATCTATCTCTCTATATAAAATTAGTGTTGTGCATATGAGATTAAAAAATTAAGTTAATTTTTTTCTAAAACATGTTAAAGAAAGAATGCCAAATGCAAATATATGTATAGTTTTCATACAATTAAAAATAAGAATATTTTCATATATAAACATGTGAAATTAAGAATCAACATAAACATATTTTAACTTTAAATCTACCAAATTTCAAAAGGATTAATGAAAGTATGAATCTACCAAACTTTGAGAGGAATCATATTGAGAAATTTGATTAAGGCTTGATAAATCCAAAGCTAAGATAAACCTGTGGCCATCTCTTTTTATAACACACATAATTAACATATAAATGACAACTTCCTTTTATAACATACATAATTGACATTAAACTAACAAATTAGGCATCTCTTAGAACCAAAACGGTAACCCCTAAAATCTAATAGAGAGATAAGCAAGTTAGTTTACTTGTTTGAGGGACCATGTTTTGGCCTTGCCATCTTCATGCAAGATCACATACTCCAAATCATATTCATACATAATCACATATTCCACAAATATCCAAATAGTACACCTTTTATCCATGTGAAATGAAAATCTTAACTCCAAATCATATTCATACATAATCACATTCTCCACAAACATCCAATAGTACACCTTTTATCCATGTGAAATGAAAATGTTATTTTTTGTTTTTGAATACTTTTTGATTACATAAATGGGTGATATAGATAAACAATTTATATCCGTCCATCTTAATTATGAATCTACCAAGTAGAGGATCCAATTTCTTTATACTCTAGGAAAATATTTACACTTTAAGAAATTTGATTTTTTCAATTTATTTGCACTTTAAAAAAGAAAATTTTCAATTTTTAATAAATTTAAAATTAAGATAAATTCAAACTAATTTAATTATTAAATTATTTATTTTATTTTATTTCATTAAAAAAATAATTTTAATATTAAAATCTTATAATTAAATAAAATGATTTAAATTTAAATATAATTAAAGCTATATTGAATAAACAATTTATTTATTTATAAATAAAATATAATGAAAAATCCTCCAACTATTTCTCGTATTTAACCAATAACACCTAATTTAAAGTAATTAACACCAATTATAAACTTTAATTCCATAAAAACAGCAAGCGGACACGCATTAAAACAACCTATTAAATCACTTAACAAATATACAAAATGAAAAATGAAGATAAATATGAAAATTTAAATTTTGGTGGAGGGAATATGACTGACATTTTAAGAAAAACCATTGACAAAAGGAAAAAAAAAACACATGCTTCTTCCCCAAGAATCCATCCTTATTCAAAGTCAATATGCCTACCCTAACCCTAGGCTCTTCAACACCACACTTTTTAAGCCTATCGTGAAGTGACACGTAGCTAATAAAAAGTAATTCATGGCATTGTGAAACACCGATTTCATTTATGATAAAAAGTAAAAGAATTCGGCGGGGTAATTAAACCCCACCTCCACTCACACCACTTTCATAAAATTAAATTCACTGGAAATAAAAAAATTCACCCTTATTATATAAAAAGAAATCAAAATCAGGAACTAAATGCGAGAATATTCCGTTGATGGGTTCTCAGCCTTATCATCATCCTCATCCCATTTCATGCCATGCACATCTGCTTTGGATTTGACCGGCCATGTTATAATAATAATATTACTTAAATTTATTATTATTATTTTAATTTGTTGTTGGGAGTTGTAAGATATACATTAAGTATGAGGTTTATGATTATTATTTTATTGTTATAAGAGGATTATTTTAATATATTATATTTGTTTTTTTTCCTTTACTTTTCGTTGGAAGTTGTAAGATATACATTAAGTATATGTTGTTGTATGATGGAGAAAAAAGCGGAAAAGGCAGAGTTATTTTGATATGGTCTATTTTTCCAGCTGCCGTTGTTTTTGTTTGGAAGGAGAGGAAAAAGAAGGCAACAAAAATGAAATGGGTGGAGGATAGGAAGATCGAAACCACGACCACGACCTTGCAGCACTGTATATGTTATTGGCATTTGCCGAGAGCGAGCGCAGGCTTTTTAGGCGGAGGCGCTCCTGTTCTTAGAAACTTTCTGTGACCAGACGAAACCCTCTGTGGCTTTCTGGATTCGATTGGATTTTTTGGTTGTTCCGGCGGGTCTTATGGAGGATTCCAACGGCGCTTCCGTGGACGGCTTCCTGGAAATTTTCTTGGTCGTATGAGGTTCAGATTTGCACGCTGGAGGGCAAGATCTCACTAAGAGACTGTTTTTTCGCCGTAAATGAGACTTTATTACGGCAGAAGCGGCGGTTCTGGGGCCATTTGTTCGTGTTATGAGGTGGAATTGGTGGCTTTTAGTGATACGTGCGCAGGATGGGCTCTGGCAATGAGATTGCGGACAGAGCTCTGGAAATATTGAAAGGATTAGGTAGGACGATTGCTCGGAACAGAGTATTGCGGGAAATGAAACGAGAGGCTGGGCAGAATGTTGAAAATGGCCGCAGGGCCGGTTAGAATGGGTAAAGAAATTATTTTAGCTTGGGTAAAGGCATAAATGTCGTTGCAGGTTTCGTTAGCGTTGTAAAAATGTTCTGGGTCACAGGAAATGTGTAGGGGAAACGACAGATATATTTGCAGTTTGGTTTAAGGTAAATATTTATAGTTTTGAAATTAATATTACAAGGTTTCAGGGGAATATTTTAGGTTAGGGACGAATATTATTAGCAGGGATTGACAAAATTGGCGGTGTAGATTCTTAAGGTTGAAGAAAATACGCAGGAAAGAAGCTAGATGGATGCAAAGTAGGTGAAGGTGAATATTAAGCAGGATTTTGCAGAGAAGATATATATTTTGGGCGGGCTTCTTTATTTTTTAAGGGCTTAAGGTGATAGATGTCCAGCTCGGGCAGGGCAGATGGTCGCACTGGAACACCTCGTGACGTCTTCCCGATGCCTCGTGACTCTTCCTTTTCATGCGCATCAGACAGTGGTAAGGATAAGCGCAAGGAGAGGGACGCTTTTACGAGAAGGCTGTCCAGTTCCATTTCTGTGGATGCACTGGCGAGCAAGCGGCGGCCTGCCCCTGGGGGCGGTAGCGAGCTAACGTCGTATTCGGGTATGTGTTTTGTTCTGCTGGTTTGTTTTGTTGTGGCATGCGTTTTTCCTTGGAAGTATTTTATGTATTAGGTTGATTTTGAGAATCTAGGGTTTTGGCATCGGTTTAATATTCCACCGGAAAAGGAAATTGCCGATCTGTCTGTTTTTGGTGGTGTGGGTTTTGTACAAGATTTGTGCAGCCAGCAACGCTTTTTCATTTTGCTGTACAGGGCAATCTGTTGGCATCATGGTATCCCCCTTCGGGTTTGGGCCGGATTTCTATTACTTATACAAGATCATTATATGTTTAGGCTTTGTGCTTTTCTTCGGGTTTGAGGCATTCCAGTAGCGTGAATAATAACTTCCTCGTATATGACTATCTTTATATGGCTTTCCAGGAAGATCCGTGGGAGTATCGTCCAATGGGTGTCATGATGATGTCATTTCTAGAAGTAAGAACCTTGTTGACTCAGGAGCACGTTGTGGAAGTGGGAGTTCAGTGGGAGGAGTTGCTTCTCCAAGCCCGAGGCTTGATTGTTCTAGTGCTGATGACTCTCCTAGAGAACTGGATGGATATCGATTTTCTAAACCTAGTTCTCCATTGTTTACGCAATCGAGGATCTCTCCTTTGGCACAGTCATCTCACAACAGCTTTACAGGAAAAGGTGTTTTAGCACGAGAGCACTCAAGATGCAGCGAATGGGACTCTCCATTCAAGATGGACATGGAGTATCGAGACAAAATTTGGGGCAGGTCTGAAATATTGAAGAGAACAGGGTCCTCCAGTTATGAGGCTGCAACAGCTTTGAATACGCACAAGGACATCGCTGGAAAACGAGAACAAGATGGCTATGGTGGGAGTGGAGATTCAACGGGAAGCAGCAGTTATCATATAAGGTCATACCAGGAATGGAGGCCATCTTCGGCACTGCCTCTACGTACGCACGTTTCCAACAATGGTCATCTCAAGGAGTTAACTGTCCGAGAACAAGGTTTATCTGATGTGTTGGGATCTTTTTCTTCCAACTGGCATTCTCCTCTTTCATCTCCAGGCAATTACACTGTTGATGGAGGCCGGGATGATGGTAGTCAGACTTCACCCCGGAAGAGACCTCGACTTGGCTGGGGTCAAGGCCTGGCTAAGTATGAGAAAAAGTTGACTGGAGGAGCTGAAGACGGCCTTGGGTCGAGGGGCAGGGGGAGTAGCTGTTCAGAGGAAATTTTATTAAGTCATGCTGACAGTCCTCATCAAGGTACAGGGCATGGTCAAGAAGCACTGTCTACAAAGGTGGTTGCTTATGGTAAGTGCTATATAACTGTTATTTATAATTTTGTTAATTGTTCCTGCAACCTAGCTTGCAAACTATATTTTTCAAGCATTTACTTCCTACGTGACACATATAAATGGTTTTGTAACTGGCATGATTTCGAGTGCAGAAGTCATTATGTACCCAGTATGGACTTCTTTTTGTGGTTTTATTCACTTATCCTGAACCCTAATTTATTAGTCTATGTTTTCGTTGTAATTTTCTGTTTATATGGTTCAAACTTTTAATGCCATTGATTATCGATGCCTTGCACACATAATGGGTTATTGGGTTGTTGTTTTGTGTTCTGAATGTTGTTACAATTTATGCAAAATTGTTACTCCTATAAATGATATATGGCATTTATTATGAGATATTGTGATTTTTGAGATTCACCAAAATTAACAAAGTTACAGTGCTCAGTGGATATATATGTCAGAATGATGATTTACGTTGTATTGGACTGGGTACTGATGTAAAATCATGTCTTGACTACAGCATGTTACATAGTAAATATTTTTGTAGTAGTTATTTATAATAAAATATGGTATTTCAGAATAGCGTAAGTTCATCTTCAGGACGATGCGGGGTCATCGTTTACTAGGAATATTGTATGCCGAGTTTGCATTTGCAATTTCCATTAATGTTAGCAACTTCTACATGAGTTGGGAGTGATGGTTATTTGGGCTGTTTTCCTACATTATAGCTCTATTCTCGTTGAACTTGTGTCTATAAGTAGCTTCTAGTGCCATAATTGATTTCTATTTTATGGTTATAATACTCTTTTTCTGCAAAATAAAAAACATGTGCAGGTTCTGGTGGTGCATGTGTTGAAATGGATAAGGACATTTCTGCAATACAAATGGACCAAGCTGCAGGCCCTGGTATTGGGGATGAAATTGAGAAAATTGAAGAGGTTGGAAGTATGCCTACTGAGATGGTTGGATTGGATTCTTGCAAAAATTCAGATGCCTCATTTGTGTCAAATCTATGCCAAAACAGTGAGACTTCTATACAGATGCAACCGCAAACTGTGCTTCCAGGGCAATTTGGCAGTGAAGATGATTCAGGTAGGTTGAAGGCAAATATATTACAGAGGTTGGAAAAGCTTGAGTTAGAACTTGATCTGACCGAGAAAGAGTATGCAAAGCTCGAGGTTCAACCTGAAGTTCATTCCTCATCAAACGTCTCAGCAAAAAATGATTCAATGGTGGATGTGGCTAGAAACTTACTCGTGGCTGACGTTCAACCTGATGTGCATGCCCTGGGACAAAAGGATGGTTTGGGAGAAGTTACCTATACCACAGAGGTGAGGGAAGCAGGAAAGGAAGTGGTTGATGATCAGATAGGCATGTCATCCTCAAGAATTCAGGAGAATTCTTTATGTCTGCACAGCAAGACTGATTCCAAGCAGTCATCATTTGAAGTTCACCGTTCATTATCTTTTGATTCTTTTCCTACGGTTTCTGTAAGCAGTAAAGGAGAGGATGGAATCATCCAAGCAGATGGATGTAATTCACAAAGAAGCAGCCTTAAGGGCAGTTCACAATCAGCAGCTTCTTTCTCTGACCCAGGGGAGATGACAGGAGTAACTGACTCTAAGGAAGTTAATGCAAATAACTTATTAATAAATACCAGAGGCCAATTTTCAAACATTCCCAGCAAAGCGGGGTTTCATTAAAAAATGATGCAAGCGAATGTTGGAAAGTTTTGTATAATGACAATCAGGAGCAAGCTGAGCGTACCTCCAAAGTATTGGCTAATCTTCTTCCAGATGCTAAAGTTGAGTCTGGTAGGGTGCCTGTTGGCAAGTCTAAGGACTTGCTGATTCAGGAAGAAAGTACAGAAAGCAAGGAGAGAATCAAACAACAGCTGCAGGACATTTTATCAGAGAAAAACAAAATTGTCAGATTCAGGGAGCAAGTTCTTTCTCTTAGGTATCGTGCAATGAGGGAGACATGGAAACATGAGCAGGCAGGGCTTTGTCAGTGGAGTGATCGTTCAGAGGGTGTCAAAAAGTGTGATATTGACCGTAGAAATGGGACATTGACTCCTAGCCAACGCACATCTCATCGGTTACGTCTATCTGGTATGGTTTATATTGAAAACTATTGTGATTATGTGTTCTTTATATTCTTTAAATTGTGTGAATCAGCAACTTGAAATTACTTGCATTCAAATGAAAGAGGTTTTTTCTTTCTTTTGAATATGATTTTTTTGATGACATCAAGGGGCTAGCTTGGCCAAGGGGGAATCAAACTGTGGTGGGGGAATATCACCACCCCCACTTTACCAACTAGCTAAGACACCATTGATAAATGGTAGAAGATTTTGTTAGAGTGGGTCGTGGTTTTTGATAACTTTTTGGTTGACAAATATCATGCTGTTTGGAGTATTTGACCTTTTCTGTACTCTAAATACATTCAAATACATGGACATCATAGGAGACTGTCTATAACAAAAAACGTGAGCTCCATAGGACCTCCATGGAAATGGTAAAATTCTTCTCATTGGGAAGTTGCACGAAATGTGGGAGAGAGAGAAAGGACACATTCAAGAATTTTCAGCAACAATCTTATTGTTTTGTAGGAACATGAAATGCTATATAAAACAAATAATTATTCTAATACTGACAAGTGACCTGTAGTGGTCAATATGACTGACAAGTGATATAATCTGTTACATGTGTTTAGTCTACAAATTAATTAAAAATAAAGATAGAGAAAAATATCTTGTTGGATGTAGCTCAGAATGAAGAAAAATAGTCTGCAACTGATATATGTTGACTTGTCACTGTCTCAAAGCTTCAAACTACTGAAAACTTTCATAAAACACAGAATTGGTCCAGAAACAGTGAGTAGAGAGGAGTTGTGAAATATTCTGTCCACCAACTGAAATGATGACAAAAACTTGACTAAATTGGCAACTCCTAGTATGATGCTTTGGCATCTATGGACTGCAACATCTTATTTTGATGCAGGAGTAATTTCCTCGGAACTATTTGAGGGTAATTATATTTTCTCATGGGGCAACATGTTCTGTTCTAGCATCAATTGTCTAATTTTGCTTTAGGCATGTTATAATATATTTTACTCCTGCCATCAGTGGTTCGTGAGGGACACCTTCATTTTGTTGCAATTCTAGAATTATGGTTTTGGTTAATTTTTGCATACAGTAGCTTAGCTTTAATTTTATGCTTTACCTTTTAGGCTCAGCTTTGTAAGAGCTGATATATGTTGACTCGTCATATCTCAAAGCTTCAAACTACTAAAAACTTTCATAAAACACAGAGAATTGGTCCAGAAACAGTGAGTGGAGTAGTGAAATGTTCTCTCCACCAACTGAAATGATGACAGAAACTTGACTAAATTGGCAACTCCTAGTATGATGTTTTGGCATCTATGGACTGCAACATCTTATTTTGATACAGGAGTAATTTCCTATGAACTATTTGAGGGTAATTATATTTTCTCATGCGTCAACGTGTTCTGTTCTAGCATCAATTGTCTAATTTTGCTTTAGGCATGTTATAATATATTTTACTCCTGCTGTCAATGGTTCTCGAGGGACACCTTCATTCTGTTGCAATTCTAGAATTATGGTTTTGGTTAATTTTTGCATACAGTAGCTTAGCTTTAATTTTATGCTTTACCTTTTAGGCTCAGCTTGTAAGAGCTTTTTCAGTCCTATATGTTGCTACTGGATTGTACTTTCAGTCCCATTGACCTACCCTTGTATTCGTGGACACTAATAGAATTATTTTATGTTATTTTATCTAATTAATGGTGGACTGAGATTGGAATGTGGCATTCTAATTTACATTTTTTTCATTATTTCAAGCAGGTAATGCAAAGTTGGATGCTGCATCGGATGAGGTGCAGACAATGCAAAAACTTATGGCAGAGCCCTTGAGTGGCTATCAGAGAACACACCTTAAAATGCCATGTCAGATTTTGGATGAGAAGGAGATAAGCATCCAAAGGTTTATCGCTAGGTTTATCTCTAATAATGCTCTAATTGAAGATCCAATTGCCTTTGAACAGGAACGGAAGACAATAAATCCATGGACACCAGAGGAAAACAAGATATTTTTGGACACTTTCTTCTTGTATAACAAGAACTTCCAGAAAATTGCATCTTTCATAGAGCACAAGACTGTTGCAGATTGTATTGAGTTTTACTACAGGAACCAGAAATCTGATGAATTTGAGATGGTGCGGCGTAGGCAGCGACTTAAGAACCGTAGAGATTATTCAGTTCCATCTGCTTACTTAGCTACCACAACTCCTCCAAGCAATCGGCGGAGGGAAATGGCTGCTATTTCTGTTGATAATCTGCCCGATCCTGCAAGTGTAAATAGTGACAATGGCGGGGTTGCACAAAGTAGTTTAAGCAAGAATGTAGACAACAATCAGTTTGTCTCTGTCGTTTCAAGCAACTTTGATAACCCTCTAGGAAATTCAGGTAATTGTAAAAAATATTTTTTTGTGTGACGTTGGCATGTTTTTACCTCAGTTTTATATTTTTTTGGTTTGATTTATAGTTTCGGCATTTTATTCTTGATGTTGTCTCAAGTGAAATGCATATCCAAAAAAATCAGGTAATTGTAAAAGATTAAAAATTATGTTACCTTGTTTTGTTTTTCCCTTGGTTCAAGAATTTTCAGTTTGCCCTTGTAGTGCAAGCAATTGTTTTGAATTATTTCAGTGAAAACACTTCTTAGAGATGGTTCTGCTGTAGGTTCTGTCACTGGAAGAAATGTGACTACAGAACATTCCAATAAAGTAAATGCTGTTCAAAGTCCACGACTTGCAACAACTATCACAGAGGAATTTGATTCCCAGTGGACGGATCATGAGAGGCAGCTTTTTGTGACTGCCCTTGCAATGTTTGGTAAAGATTTTAAGAACATCTCTCAACATGTTGCAACAAAAAGTGAGGGGCAGTGCAAAGCCTTTTTCAGTAAAACTCGCAAGCGGCTTGGACTTGACCAGGTTCTGGAATCCTTTCAAATGAGTATGCATGAGGGTTCAGAACAACAAGTAGGAGGAGATACTGAAGATCTTAATACTGCAGTAGCTCTGGAAGATTCGAATTGTAGGGGGATGGGTGGAATGCAAGATGATGCGAAAAATGTGAATGCAACAAATGTTGGTGAATGTTTACCATTAGGTTCTGATGCCATTGCTGGAGTAGTTAGTGCAGATTCAACAGAGGAACCATTGATAGCTGAGTCTAAAGACACTGATAAAGATGACGACAAACAGAATATTGAAGATGAAAGATCAATAGTTTTAATCACAGAGTTGAAGGATGCTTTACCAGAGGACACTGTGAAGAAGGCTTTGAACCATGGTATTGAGGAGGTAACTGAAAAAGCAGTTGAAGTTCTATTCCCTGAACCCTTCTCTGAACTAAAGGATGAAGTTGACTATCCTGGTATAACTACAGACATAGTTACTGAGCCAGAAACTTGTGGACGTGTGGAGGATGAGCAAATTCCAAGCACACCCCATTCGAAATCTGGGAGAGAGGATGAGACTAATGAATCTACATCTGTAGTTGATACAATTGAAAGACCAGATGTTGAAGAAAAGGATTTGCAACCAGATCCTCTTAGTCAGGTTAGACAAGAATCTTCAGATGTTACCCATATGTCACACAATAGTTCTAATCAAACTTCTGTTGCACCCACGAGTACAAATGCTTCTATAGTTGCCCCCACGGGTCAGCCTAAGGCCAGAGGAAACACCAGTGCAGGGGAATCAAAACCTCGGAGGGAAGCTACATCCTGGACACAAGATGAGAAGGAAAAGTTTGTTGACATAATAAGGAAGTATGGTAGGGATTGGACTCTTTTACAGGAAAGTCTTCCAGCAAAATCTATGACTCAAATTAAAACATACTTTCAGAATTCCAAGGCAAAGCTAGGCTTTACTGCAGGGGAAGGAACAAATTCAAGGAGTGCAGCAAACAGAAAACATAAAGTGGATGATTCAGATTCAACCAACACATTGTATAATCTTGCACATCATAAGGCAGCATCATTATCAGATGAATCTGGCCTAAAATCTGACCAGAATGTAAATGGTAGCATTAGTACGATGCTTGGTGCACCGGGGCCAGATGCTTTATCATTTACATTATTTGGTAAGGGCAAATGGCAGGCTGAAGATCCTACTGCTTTTAGTGGGATGCAAAAAGTATTCCAGCAGATGTGTTCAAATGGCTACACTCAGCAATCAGTACCTAGTAATGGCCTCTTTCCATTGTTCCAACCATCGGCATTGCCAGTACTTACTCCTCCTGGTTTCCAACAACCTCAAAATATAGTCCTGCAGCAATCACTTTCACATTCAACTCCAGCAAAACCACAGTTAGCAGCTCCTCAGCAAACACAGCAAATTGCCAGCGTACAGCAATCACAGACATCATCCACATTGTCCAATCTCCAGACACAAGTAGTAAATCAAATTAAGCAGCAGCAGAAGCCTTCCCAAGTTATTGCTCACTGTCAGCAAGATTATCAGAGTCAGGGTAATCAACAACTACAAAAATGGATTTTGCAGCAGCAGGCAGTGCAGAGCTTTCAGCAGAACATATTGCCATCACCACAGCCTCAAGTGATAATTCAGCAACAGAACCAACCACAGCATTTATCCCAAAGTTCCCATCATGCTCAACATGCTATAAAGCAGAATATTCACTACTTGCAACAACAACCATCCATTCAGGCGTTTGGTCAACAGGCAGCTGTAGCCAGCCAGCAGTTATCTTCAAACCACCACCAAAAGGTGATCAACCAACATCAACTTTCGAGCCAACAGCAGTTAATGAATCAGCTTCAACTACATTATGATGATCAACAAAAGCAGTACCACTTGGTACAGAGTAATCAACTTTCCCAGCAACAGCAACATTCCATATTAGGGTCTTTACAAGAACAGCTGGTGCTTCAGCTGCATCATCACCAGCAAAATCTGCAATCAGAGAAACAACAACAGCCCATATGGACAAATTTGCCAGTCCATTTGCTTGACAATTCAGAAGTTTCCCATCATCAGCAGGTCCAAAATCCTGATATCCTTTCTGAAAAAGAAAAAATGCAACGGCAAGAACTATATACATAATTGTCAATCAGTATCATTGCATAAAGGAGCATCACAAGTTCTAAGGATGCTTCAAATTTACCAGATCCCCATTGAGCCAAAAAGTATACCCAAGTCACAGCAACATGACAGTGGACATTTGCAAGAATCCCAAGTCGACATGCAGGTTCTTGCTCATCCTCAATCAAAACCTGTGGCTTTTGCTGAGAGCCATCCAACACGGGCTGGAGATGTTAAACTCTTTGGTCAGGTTCTCGTGTCCCAACCCACATCGTGTATGAACGTAACTCCTTCACCTTCAGAGAATGCATTTTCACAGCCAGCTTTTTCATTGGTCTCTGTACCAGCTAGTACTGTAGTAGTTTCTGTTTCTGAGGGCCTTCCTGATACTTATCCTGATGGTACACCCTGTGTTCCTTCGGGCTTGGGGCGGATTGGCCCGTCCTTCACTCAGGGTCATGGTTTCAATCTTCCATGGCAGAGTACATCTGCTGGGGGTTTTGGTGGAAGGAATAATTTACTGGATGGTAGACAACTTGCTTGTTTTGTGAAAAGATCTGATTCTGAAAATGATATGCAGAATAGCCAAGTTGCATTGTCACGTATGGCTCAGCGACTTATACGTGATACCAAAGAATGTGATAATAGTTGTCCGGAAGGTGCCTCCCCCTCCCAAAAGTTTGAGGGGTGTGAGCAACTGAAGAGAATGCAAGATGATCAGAATGCAGTGACAGGTTTGGGAATCAAAAGAAGCATAGACCAGGGCAATGTTTTAATAATTAATGGAGATCTTAGTGCTTCTAATTCTGATTTGAAATCTGGAGTACCTGGTATAGCTGATCTCTCCAGTATGTTGAGTAGAAATAAGGATCTAGATATGGGTTGCACAGTGGGACCCATGTTAGGAGTGCCAGTAAGCTCATCCCAAGCTTTACCTGGTACAGTTGTTGATGCACATTTGGCCATTGCTGACTGGCATAGTTCTCGTGAACATCGTTTTGTTGGTAGTCATTCTAGCAAAGAACTTCATCAAGGCCAGGATTTTCCAGGGAATAGGGTTTGCCATGCAAATGATGCAGGTAAACTTGTTATCACAAATAACCAGCCATTGCCATTGGCACATTCCTTTGCAGTGGGTGTTGAAAATTCCCAATTCACCAGAGAGAACTCATTTTTTGGTCAGCAAGCCATTTTACATGGTTCTGGAAATGTAGGTTTGAATATGAGCATGTGGAATTCTGGTACGGTTGTTGGAAGTGGAAATGATTTGCTCAGAGTTAACATGCCAGCAGTTTCTTCTGTTTGGGCACACCACTCTATGACAGTTGAGAGTCGGCCAAGGACAGCGGACTCCAGAGATGCAGAAGACAACAAAAGGAATACTTAATAGCTTTCATTCATGCCTAAGCATTATTGGATTGTTTTCTGTATCATATGACTTTTGAGGATGCTGGGACAGTAAATCTGAGATGCGATGGAGGCCTTGGTGCTTTTGATTTGGACCAGCTTCATTTCGCCAGTGTTGTAAGTCTGCGCAGTTCTTCCACCTGCCAATAATTCCATGAAAATGGTTCCAGTGAAGGTGCAGGTATGGTTTCTAACAAAGTTTCTGTTACTACGTAATTCTTTTTTTTCTTCACTTCTTATTCATTTAAACTCATTGTTATAACTCTGCTCTTGTATTACAGGGTCAGCTTCCTTGGAGAGGCTGAGTGGCATATGGCTATTTCAAAGATGTTACTTTGCCATTGGAAGTTATGTCGTGTTCAAACTTCATACAACGACTTTGCTCTGATATGTCCAAGCTTCTATCAGACAATCCTGTAAAGAAGGCAGCTGGAATGTGCAGTAGCAGCCACGGCAAGTCAGATTTGAGTTTACATCATCTTTGTAAACATGTTAGATAGTGTGTAATAACCTTTTCATATCCATGTGATGATTTTAATGAATGATTCAAAATTTGATTTATAAGAATGCATTCAATCCTCCATTAAGTTTCTGCCTTGTGATCTGAGGAGCAATGTAGAGATTTTAACTTCGCCTACAATGCAGGTTTATTAATTCTTTTTACATTTTAAAAGCCAATCTTATATAGTACGAGGAACAAGTTCCTCTTTTTTGTACTTCAGCTTATTAATTCAATCATTTCTTGAAAAGTTGGATTTCTCAAGCTTTGACATTTCTCTACCTAGTTTGATTATCTCTCTACCTCAAATGAAAAGCTACATCCGATGTTGTTTAAGATTGATAATTACAAAATTATTCTTCTAATTGAATTCTTTTCTATAGTTGGTTTCTACCTGGCATGGAATACGCTCGGAATGAGTAGAATATATGAACCATCCTTGAACTTGCAAATGGTGTTCTTCTTGCTCAAGCTTGGTTAAACAATGTATATTCAAAGACTCACCATGGAAGATCAGAACTACTTTCATTTCTTTATTAATTAAGCGCAGAAAATTTTCAATGTTCATTATTCCATATATATTAGGTCCATTATGATTCTAATTGACCTTAATAATTATTTTCATTTTATAGCTAATACCTACCTGTGATAATTGGCATGCCAACATATACCCTTTAGAATATATGTATACCAATTTCTTCCGGCCCAAGCTGAGTTAAATACTTAAATTAATGTCTCTCTAAAAACTGCCGTGAAAGATTAGAACTAATTTCATTTGTTTATTAATTATGCACGGAAATATTTCAATAAATGAAATATTATAGATCCATTATGAGGCCAGTCAACTTTCAGAATTATTTTAATTTTTTCACCAACACATATCCTTTAGTCTATGTATACCGATGTCCTTGGAAATGCTAGCTTATATATTTTGGAAGGAAAAAAAATGCTATTATATCTCTAATCTTGCCAAGATATAGTGTATATGTCTATTGGGGTTAGGTGTTGTTGGATAAACAGATATGTCAGATGTTCAGTGGGTTTTTTTTAGCATGTCACATACACCTTGGAAGTGCTAGCCTATGATTTTTAAAAGGGAGAAAAATGCTGCTGTAGCTGTAAACCTGCCAAAATATAGAGTATATATCTGTTGGAGTTAGGTGGTGTTGCGGAAACAGATATGTCAGACATCCAGTGGGGTTATTTAAACATGTCACATACACCACTCATCTGCTGGTTTCATAACACACATGAACAGTGAAAAGTTCCGGAGGGTTTTGTTGAACCATATGTGACATTCCTGTAATCCTAAGAATCACCATCTGGCTAACTATTCAAGCTCGACCACATGGATTTAGAAGATGAAGTAATCCTTCCTTGTCCTTCTATGTTGTGCATGAATTGGTCCACTCGCTAATCAAACTCCAAATGACTAATCAGTCAAGTTCCACTGCTTTTATACAGAGGAGAACTTGTGTGCAAGTTTTTATATGGGATTCTATTCTGATTGTCTGTGTGTTAAGACTCCAAGAGAAAGTTACTTCGATTTGTCCTCTGGGGCGAAAGAACACCCACACTCCCCCCCAACACCTGACACCACTGCATTTAAAATTTAAGGACATGGGGTGGGCTTTGATCCACTTGTCTGTGCATGGGTCATGAGACCCAACACCTGACACCACTGCATTTAGAAGTTAAGGACATGGGGGTGGGCTTTGATCCACTTGTTTGCCCATGGGTCATGAGACCATTTAATATAATCTCTTTGGGTGCGACCACATATTTGACCACTACCTTAAAGTGTCCTAAGTGTCCTCATGGCTTTGCGCTAGGCCCTCATGGGATTTGAACCTTGCCCAACGGTGGGAATCTCCTTGTTTTCCACTGTTGGATCCAACCCTTCTGTGCTTTATCTAAACTGACCAAAGCCTTTGGGGTGATATCCATTGAAATTTGATCACAATTCGGGCTATGCAAAAATGTGGATGGAGTATGCAAACCAAAATATGTTAAAGGAGATAATGATGTGCTTGATTCATGTATTAAACATTGTGGATATCAATACATAAAGGGGAGACTCTCTGTACCAAAATCCTGTACGACCTCCCTGTTACGTAATTCCAAATATGACTTGCTACATTCATAGCATGTGACTTCATATAATTCAAGTCGCTTCCCTTGTAACACTTAATCCTTTTCAAAAAAACGGTTTTGACAAGAGAGTTTTGGTCTGTTTCTCCATCTCATCACATGCTTTCTCTCGTGTCCATAATGCTGTGAAGATTGTATATTCTGCAATTGGGAACAGTGAATGTGTGGTTTAAATGGAAAGGCGGAACAAACTTGATCTAGACAAAATTTTGTAGAAGATAATACTAGAGTTTATAGGTTGCAATCTAGTGATTTCAGGATTTCTTTTGTCAGGACTATTGTGTCTTTTTAGTTGATAATGTTTTTCAGTGATATTGCCCAATGGTTAAGAGCATGTGTTTCCTCCTAAGAGGTCACAGGTTCAAAACTAGAGGGGGTAGAGTATATATGTCTTTATAGACTTAGCAGTCAAATTGCTGTGCAGAGGTGGGTTCCTTGTCCCACAAACAAGGGGGTCTCATACACCAATTTGGTGTCTGGCTTGGCCGTGACCTTAAAATTGGATAATAATAGTAATAATAATAATAATAATTAAATCCCATAAGTTATCATGCAGCCTTGTAAAACTGCACATGAATCCCTCTTGGACTGGAGATTTGTTAACTACCATGGTCTTAAGGGCTTTTATTAAATCATCTAGCGTGAGAGGTTGATAACGTTGTCTGGACTGGGTTGTTGCATGCTTATTCTGGACAACATCGTCCCATAGTTGTGTTGTGTCCTTCTGCTGTTTGGTCATATCTGCTGCTGCAGCTTGGCATGGTTAACAGAAATTCTGCCAATGCACTCAAATCTGGGCTATTCTAGCTTTACAGAACTGGACGATTTTATCTGCTTTTCTCAAATTTCCAGCTCTATCTTGGAGCTATTTATCAGATATCTTCTTTTTAAGCTTTTTGCTGACCATGACCAATTCTTTGGGCAATGTGTTTTAACATGTAACATGATTTGCACCAGTTACTTGCCGTAGCCCGTAAGAAATGACGTTCTAGCTCTATTGGCATTCTCCCACTCTGCCATTTAAATTATTCCATTGCGGCATAATGCTCCAAATAATGCTTAAATGTAGGCTCTTCAGACAGTTTGGGTTCTTCAAATGTAAGATATTGATATTAGATATATCTTCTGTGAAAATGACAAATTTAGTCTCTGAATACTCTTACAAAGTTGATCTGTTGTTGGTCTGGACTCTTGAGTGAATAGTTTACTCTAATTTCCATTTTTTTTAAAGTCAAAAACCAAAAACAATGGTTTGCTAGTGTAGACATGTCTAACCTTTTAAGAACTCTGTTCTTTTATCAAATTGAAATGTCTGAACAAGTGAAGCAAAAGTTGGGAAACTTCTCTTTTGAGATCATTTGTATCATGGAGCCCAATTTAGCCTTTCTGTGGAACAAGTCTTCTCTTTTGTTTGCACACTTTGTTATGGAAAGAGTTCCTTACCTGTCATGAGCTGGTGAGCTTCCGTGACATTGTTGGCCATTCAAGATCTGAGGTTTACTCCTGTGCCCATTGTTGTGTGCATGAATGTATGTTAGCCATACCCTTCATCCGACTATCTATTTTGATAATAATCAAAAGGACCTCTAATAGGGGTCAACCGCAACTTGAAAACATTGTTTTTAAGATGTGTGTCTGGCATGGTTGCCACTCAATTCGTGCCGCTGGCTAAATGTCTTGGAGCTAATTTCAGAGTTTAACTTCTTGTTAACACAAAATATCAACTTTGACCACATTTTTAGTTTTCTTGACCATATGTTGGCCTTAAAAAAATTTACTGTAAAAGTATGATCATGCAGGAAGTAGGGTGAAGTTCATCTGCTGCGTTCTGAGACACTCCTTTATGCTGCATGCAAAATTGATTGGGATCCATAGATCTATCTCTTGTTCTAGAAGTTCTGAGGATGGTTTGTTGGCTTAAGAGTCTACTGTTACTCAGATATGGCATCTGCTTGTTGGTTTTCTTTTGGTAAGGAACTTTGCTTGGGGGTGCCTCTGCGTGGCAGCTTTATGTCCAATGACACTGCTAAATGGCTTAGTGTAAAGGTTTTCAAATATCAGACTTTGGTTTCCCGTGAACACAAAATTATCTACTTGTACCACTTATTCAGTTCTCTTGATCATATTTGGGACTCCAAAAGTTTATCTACTGCATTACGACACTCTCCTGTATGTCTAAGATCATGAGAATTTATTGGGATTCACAGATCAATCTTTTGTTCTAGAAGTTCCAAGGCTCATTTGTTAGCTGGGGCTTTCATTTGCATTGTGTCTTTGTCCAGTCACTCTGCCTTCACAAGGGGTGGGCTTGAATGACCTGTGTCGTCTAGGCTTCAACTTTGTCCCAAATTCTAATGTCTATTTGGGATACCATAATGGCAGCAGGAGGATGACAATTTTGCAATGGAGAGGAAATAGTTTAGTTGTTCATTGCGTTGGTCTAGGCTTTCTCGCAAGTCAATTCAATTGAAGAGGCTTTGGCTGAAATTACTTTGGCTTTCAAGTCTATGAACAAGCAAATATTCTAATCTTATGCTCTGAGGTATGGCTTTAGAAGCTACAGTTGTCAAAGATTTTTGGCCACCTTTTTGTGAATCTCTGTTTCCCCTGTGAATATGCGTATTGATAGGTTGGGCAGGGGTTAAACATCCTTGTGGTTTAATGACAAATTATGTTCCCTATTGTGAGCACCAATTGATGCAAAGAATTGATAAAGTAGCAGGGGAACACCAGGCAATTGAACCCACTCAGGGTTGTAAATAATGGCTGATTTCCCAGCCAATAAGTTTTCATTCCAATTGGAGAAAATTTCAATATTACAAGGGTGCTCTCGCACATCAAGGGCCATGCCTAAATCTCAAAGCAGTGTAACTTGTCATCAAATTGTAAACATATCCCCCCCCCCACCCCTTGGCAAGGTCTCTGGTTCCTACGACTGTCCAACATTGTTTCTCCTACCCATGTCCAAATATTCACTTAAAGTGATTAAAGTGAGATTCTTCCTGGGAATTAACTAAGAAATGTAGCTTATTAGGAATACCTATTCTCACTAATGTTAGGAATGTCTTCAAAAGAAGGAAACTCATGGTCTGAACAACACATATGAGGTCAGAGGAGGAAAATTGACTGGAGAAAGAATCAAACTAAAAAACTTTGGAAATCTCATGAGGGAGATAAATTTAGATATAGTGGGAGAGAATATTAATGCAAATTTATGCATATGTTAATGTCATGCTGCAATTTTTAGAAAGGATCCCAATCTTTACAAGGCTGATCTTGTTTTGTAGATTTATAGTGGGTTGCCCCATATTTCACCAATACTATTTTTAGCAGTAAATAATTGCATCTTTTGACTTAGGATATCTCTAAATGCAGAGATCTATTTCTACCCATAATTCCAGTAGTTGGTGGCTGACACCCCTCGACTTTACTCAACCATCAATACAGATTCCCAAGCAAAGAATTAACTTAACTAGAGATCTCTGGATATAAATTTATAAAATTTTATTATTTTAAGTTAAAAAAAATAGGACTTCACAGCAGGACTAAGGTTGGCTGTACTTGTTTTCTAGATTTATAGTGGGTTCCCCCATAATTCACCAAAACAATATTTAGCAGCAAATAGTCTCATCTTGTGACTTAGGATATCCTTATATGCAGAAGGTCTATTTCTACCCATAATTCCAGTAGTTGGTGGCTTACATCCCTCGATTTTACTCAACCATCAATACAGATTCCCAAGCAAAGAATTAACTTTACTAGAGATCTCTGAATATAACTTTTTATTAATTTAAGTTAAAGAAAGAGACTTTACAGCAGGACAAAGGTTCTGCTTCCCACCACTTCCCTTGTGTTCACAAAGATACAATATTCAGGCATTGCTCCATCTTTCTTTTAAATCAGATGTGTTGTTTTTCTTCATTTGAGCACAGTTTTTTACCCCAGTTTCTTAGATTGAAATCTCATTTCTGTAGGCTTTCTTTTCTCATTAGTTTTGGGAATCAATCCATTTTCAGTTGAGTCTACTCTTGATGATGGTTTTCATTTACACCCACGTATTGATTACATTATTCCTGTTTGCAGAATGTTGTGTCTCTCTTTGCATTGCCCCCCAAGGATGCACAAAGTCATTTCAACGCTCTTGCTATGTAGACAGCTGGTGGTGAACCTTAGCGAAACTAGTGTTATGATCTTTGATACCTCCAAGAGTGTTCTTTCAGATTTTTATTTCTTCCTCGAAGTCTTAAGATCTGTCTAACCCAGCTTTGCTGTCTTCAAAACTGTACAACATTCTCTACCCCTACTTCCACAACTACTTAATCCAAAAGATGAAATAATAATTATGCATCTTTCAACTGATCAGATACATCCACAGATTTGAAACATGGTACATTTTGGGCAAGCAATTAAGAATTTTAAAGTGGTGCTGGATCTTCCATCAGTCCATTCATCGGACAGAATTGTGCACCTTGATTTGGTCTATGATTGCTTGAACTCTGTGAGGTCTCATTTTGTAAAAGTGCTCCCTGGTATTGTAAAAATTAGGGCATTTGAAGCCTGGACCACATGCAGCTAACATCAATCATAAGGTTGATAATATGCAGAATTAGCAGCCTTGAAAAGTGTGTTTACGTCAACCACCATCTATCAATGCATTTCCAAGCAGCGACCAACTCTATTTTTTTCCATTTACCATCAATGGTGGGTTGAGCACCAGGGGTGGTGTGAAGTACAAAGAAAGAGTCAATCCATTCATGTGCCCTATTCAAATTGGATGCACTATGGTCAGAGGCAAAAACATTTTCATCTCCAATTCTAACTGGTAAACTGGAGGATTCTTCAAAACTAGGGTTTTTTCCATTTCAGTGTTGGTCAGATTTGATAAAAAATTTCAGAGGCTGTTTTGACTGCGTTGACCTGTTTTTGTTGCGATTTTGGGTGGAGGAATTCTGTCCTAGCAGGTTGCAGGTATGGTCACAAGAACCGAGGCAATCTGACCTCATGTTTGACTAGCATTGACTGTACTAGGGCTGGCCGCATGGTTGACTTTTGTTGACCAAGTTTCACTGGACTTTTTTGGACTGCGTTGGGCTGATTAGGCTTGCTGTTGGAGGCCAAAGTTGACTGGGTTTGATTGAGCTGAATTGAGGAAGAAATCTGCCCTGTTGACCAATGTCGACATTCGGGTTAGGGCTTTCTGTTTCTGTTGTTTGGTTGATCAGATTTTCACTGTACTTACAAACTTCTGAAAAATTATAAGAAGAATTGATCTAGGGCTTCACCTGTTTTAGGGTCCATGAAAACAACACCATCTTTTTTATTTTTACCTTTGTCTTTTTTAACTTTCTTGTTCTTGCTCGTCTGCTAGGATGGCTTCAATCAGGCCTAACAGCTGATTTCTTAGGTCATCAGAGACTTTGTCATAAGGTTCTACTTGGCCTTGCCAGCACAAAGTGTTTCTTAATCCTATGATCCCCTACCTTTAACTTTCTTCCCACAGTTGTTGCATACTTTTACTCCCTTTTCATCCAAATAGTAATGTAAAACCTTTAACTTTCTTCCCACAGTTGTTGCATACTTTTACTCCCTTTTCATCCAAATAGTAATGTAAACATATGCTAGATCATTCTTTTTCTTGCAACAACAAATAAAAATCTGCATACAAAAGCCCTAGCAATTCTTAATTTATAGGAAACATCAATTTCCAATAGAAAAATACAAGAAGATTAAATGCTTTGACATACCTTGAGAAGCCTTCCAAATGTTGACAAGAATAGCAGCTCTAAAGAGTAGGAAAAACAGTTTTCTAATAGCCCTTAAGAAATTGAAAATGATCTCTACAATCACTTCCAAAAGCAGCTCAAAAGTTGCCCAAGATATTTGGGTAAAACACCCTTGAAGTAGCTCCAAATCCCCCTAACAAACTCAACCCAAAAGTTCTCCAACTCAGGTCTTCAATCAGCTATTCCCAAATCTGCCCAAGAACCTTTACAAAACAGTTCTGAAAATATCTCTTCAAACCCACTGAAGAAAGTCAGCTCAAGAATTTCAAGAAGCTCAAATGAATAGTGTGACTGAAATTGGGGGGCGGGGTTAGCTTTAAATAGGTTTTACCGTTATAGGAGTCCTAGGGTTGTTTTGGAGGTGGGCCATCCCACAAAAAGTTTTTGTTGTTGTTGTTGTTGGTAAATTCACTTTGGTTTTTGGTGCAAAGGGGCTGGTTCGCTACCTTTTCCAGTGTGTATGACCACTGTTCAGATGATTTTGAGTGAAACCTGTTGGACTGGCTGGTTCAGTTTGGTCTGGTCAGGTTCTGATAACACTGGCCCATAGGGTATAAATTAATGGCAATAGGTGCCAGTTACTACAGAGTAGAAACTACCCTTGTTTCATCCATCCATAAATCTCTTGAAATTCATGAGAGGCTCGGTAATTTTGAAATAGTTTGAGCAGCAAAATTTAAATAACCATCAAAATGAAAGCTGAAATAAATTTGCAGACAAGCAACTTTGAACAAGTTACTGTTTATAAATTGAAAACTTGCAGCTTTGTGTGGATATAATTAGTGAACATTTTTTTCATCTTCCCATTGATTAAAAACGTGTATTCTGAATAGTGATTAAATACTATCGGGAACTGGAACATGCTTCGAGCTTGCAGGAAGTGGGATAGACGGTTTGAGGTGCAAGTAATGGATCCAATTATTGACATAACCAGTAATGTTTGAAGAGATAAACCCCTAAGATTGCTTTTTGTAGCATTGTCTTTAGGCAGTTCTGTGCAAGAGCAAATATGTGTCTATGGCATGTTAGAAAACCAAAGATACACAGATACAAGGGGAACTATATCATTTAAACAGGGCAGCAAGATAACTGGGATTGACTAATGGGGAAAAACTCCACGGTTCATTACACTTGAGCCTGAAGACTTTTTGGATGGGTCTCCTATGGAAGTCCTGGTTACTGGTTCCAAGTATGGGAGTTGATGATTGATGTTGTTCAATTTACTTTGCTAGTTTCAATCCCATTTACCTTTGTGAGCATCACCTAATGCAATGAACAGGTTATTATCATTAATGTTTAAGGGATGTTCATGAGAAATAAGTTATTATCATTAATGTTTAAGGGGGATGAATCATGCATGAAAGACTCATATTGAAGAAAAAATAATATAACCATTGAAAGGAATCATGGATATGTCTGTAACTACTAATAACTTAATTAAGACTTAAGAAGAAATACTACTTTTTGTTTACCTCCAAATAAGAAATTGTTAAATTTGGCAACTAGGGTCAAACTTCACAATGGATAGCTCATATGAGGCAGTGGTCATATTCTTCTTGGATTCCTCTCTCCGAGAGGTGTAGGATTGATCTAAAGATAATCCCATTTGGACATGTACAAGTGAAATTATGAATTTATTTTGATTATGGACAAATTGTCAAGGTCAGCGAACAAACTCATGTAGGCTTAGAAGCCCAATAGTCACGTCTATTCATCCTCAACGTTTTGCCTATAAAAGCATGATGCTTTCTCATTTGGACACACTTTACTCACTCATCTACTTTCTCCGTCATTGATTGGGTACGAAAATTAGAAGCTGCTCTCCACACGTGCGAAGGGAAGGAAGGGTTTTTTCTGTTTCAGCGTTGGCCAGATTTGACCAAAAATTTCAGAGGCTATTTTGACTGCGTTGACCTGTTTTTGGTGTGATTTTGGGTGGAGGAATTCTGTCCTAGCAGGTCGCAGGCTGGTCACAAGAACCAAGGCAATCTGACATCCTGTTTGACTAGCATTGACTGTACTAGGGCTGGCTGCATGGTTGACTTTTGTTGATCAATTTTCACTGGACTTTTTTGGACTGTATTGGGCTGATTAGGCTTGCTGTTGGAGGCCGAATTTGAGTGGGTTTGATCGAGCTGAATTGAGGAAGAAATCTGCCTTGTTGACCAACGTTGACATTCTGGTTAGGGCTTTCTGTTTCTGTTGTTTGGCTGATCAAATTTTCACTGTACTTATGAACTTCTGAAGAATTATAAGAATAATTGATCTAGGGCTTTCCCACATTGGGGTTTTTCCTTGGCTGGTGCCATATTTTGTGTCCTCTTGTCTTGGCTAGGCTTCTATTGTTATTTTTTATGTTCTATTTGCATTTACTATCATGTTGATGTGATTGCTACACTGGATATTGATATTGGGCTAATAAAGAAATTGAAGTAAAATTGCTTTAAGCATAGAACATACCATTGTTATCCTAAAATGAACATGGTATCAAAGGTGAGGTGAAGACAAAGCCCAAGTAAGAGTGAGAAGAGCAATCACTACGAGGAGCAATCACTGGTCAAAGACAAGATTCAATGGGTTCCACATCTTACTTCAAGTTTGATGATAAATTTCATGATAAGTTGTTTCTCATGCATGGAAGATGTCTCTTGATTTAACATTAGAAGAGAAAAATGTGATGGATTATGTGCAGGGAAAGATTTCAGAACCTCCTTCTAATGTACAAGTACAAGAAGGGTGAAGTCAAAGCCAAGAAGATTATCAAGGATTCTATTCATAAGCATTTAGTTGCTTACATTCAAATCTAGCAATGCAAATCAAATTTTTTTCTCAAGAACAAACTGAAGGATATAAAGAAAGGAAGAAATAAAGATATTCAATCCTACTTCATATGGATACTGAGATAAAAAATGATCTTCTTTCGATTGGAGAAGCTATCGCTGATAGGGAGTTTACCCTCATTGGCCTTGGAGGACTTCCTTGCGAATGGCACATGTTCAACACTACTATTCTTAATAATGACAGGATTCCAGGTTTTGTAGAATTGCTGACTAGATGGTCTCAAGAAGAAACAAGGATGATGGAACTAGATATGCCTTCAAATAGGAATGATCCTATTGCATTCTCCGCTCCTGCTGAAAAGAAGAACAATGTAGGTTCAAAGAAGCAATATCAAGGAAGGCCAAGTTTTAAAAATGGAAGGAAGGGAAGATGCTTCATTTGCAACAAGTTTGGTCACTATGCTAGGGAGCGTCCTAATAGAAGGGATACACCTCATTATGATGACAACCACAACAACAACAATTTTAGGGGCAATAACAATTAAAGGAATGGCAGATTCAACAACCAAGGAAAAAGGAACGCTCCCGCTTCTCATCAAGTAAATGGTCGCTCTCCCAAGATCAAGAAACACCAGGTATGTCGAATCTAATGTTGTTGATAACAAGCAAAAATAATTCTATCTTATATCTGCCCTTTCTACTACATCTCCTCCGGACACTTTGGGAAATTGGTTGATTGACAATAGTGCCTCAAGGCACTTCACTGGGTACAAGGAAACTCTTTTAAATCTGATTGAAAGGGATACAAATTTAGAAATTATCCTTTGAGACAATGCCACCTATCCAGTGAAGGGAGTTGGGAATGTTACTCTTCAATTGAATCAGGGTAACACCATTCATCTACAAGAGGTACTATATGTACCTGACCTAAAGAAGAACCTGGTATCTATTTTGGTGATGGAGGACAAAGGATTCAATGTGGCTTTCATCGATGGAAAGGTACGTGTGTGGAACAAAAATTTCAAAGATGCATTTACACTTGGCTTTAGGGTTGATAGCCTATATCAAGTTGGAGGAAGCCCATAGGGACCTATGTCTTGTGACACATCACTTCAATTCGGATTATGGCATCGAAGGTTTGCTTATCTACGTTATAAGGCTCTACCTATTGCAAGGAAGATGGTGACAGGTATGCTTGAATTTAAAGTTGAACATGAAGGCGTTTGTCAGGGGTGTGTCGAAGGAAAGCATAGAAGGGGACTTATTCCCCTCAAGTGATAGCAAGACTCCTGACATATTGCAAATGACTCATTCTGATCTATTTGATGCAATGCTCGTGAATTCATTGGGAGGATATTTATATTAGGCAACCTTTATATATGATTTCTCTGGCAAGACTTGGATATATTTCTTGAAGAAGGACGAAGTATTCTCATGGTTCCGTTCTTTCAAATATTTGGTCAAAAATCAAACCGAGAAGAAGGTCAAAATATCGAGGACCAATAATGGAACCAAATATGAATCAAATGAGTTCAAAGATTATTATAGAGAAGCTGGCATTAAGAGGGAGACTACTACTGCATATACTCTTGAGCAAAATTGTGTTGTTGAAAGGAAGAGCCGTTCTATTGTAGAAGCCACTCGTGCCATGCTTCATGATCAAAGCCTTCTAAAGTTCTTATGGGCGGAAACTGCAAACACCGCCGTGTATGTTCAAAATAGATGCCCTCATCAAGTGTTGGAATCCAAAACTCCCAAAGAAGTTTTCACCAATAAGAAACCTGATGCTTCTCACTTTAGAATTTTTGGTAGCCCCGTATATTTTCATGTGCCGAAAGAAAAGAGAAGCAAATTGGATGCTTTTGGGAATAAAGAAACATTTGTGGGCTATAGTGAAACCAATGTTTTAAAACTCTAACTTTGATTTCGACTCGGTCGAGGGTCGACTCCGACTCGGTATCGACTCGACTGGCTCGATTTCAATGGACTCTGTCATTGTAAAAAATACATTAAATATTTATTTTTTATAAAAAACACATAATTTTAAAGATTTTCGTTCATGTTTCCAAACACACAGCATTATAATATAGATAGAAGACAACATATGATCAAAGTAGGCTCATGAATATATCCATTATATCAAAATGGCACCCAGTGTACTGTCCAATACATACACAATGATGATATAGAGATCAAAACAAAAACACATAACCAAGGAAGCTATAAATGGCCTCTACAACAAAAGTGAGTTGCCAACGTCATCTGGCTCAATGTTACTTGGGAGCGGGAGCGAGAGCGAAAACGGGAGCGGGAGTGACATTTTCAGAAGCTCCCGGTTTGGGAGCGAATCTCGGAGGAGTTTGACAACCAATGTTACTAATGCCAAGGTACATAGAGGGATTGGTGCTCTTGATTAAATACAAGTTCCATACCTTAATACATGACAAAATTCAATGGAAACATTGCAATCCCCCAATCCTGAAATCCTGATAAGTCTGCTGGATTTTGAATGAAATCTAAAATTATACTTTCTCCATATGAAATCCAATGAAGTCGGAACCACTCTCAAACATCCTGAGTCATTTCATGGTAATGTTAAAAATTTAAGTAAAAGGATGAAAATGAAGATCAAGGAGAATGTCACTTTTACTTTAAGAATTTAACATTATCATGAAATTTGAATATCATATCAATACTAGGAGAGTGGAATGGACCCCAAAGACCAAAAAACCAATTAATGAAACCATTTGGAGTCCCCCACACACAGAAAAAACATAAAAAAATAAAAAAAATGTGTTTTTGGGGGTTCACTGGCCGCTTTCCTTGACCCGGTCGGGTTGATATGGACTCGACAGAGTCGTTCGAGTCATGCAATGACTCGGCCGGCGAATTGGTTCAACCACCGAGTTGAAATTTTTTTGGCCGACTCCAGTTTCGAGCTGGCCGGGTTTAGAAACACTGAGTGAAACTTCTAAGGCATATAGAATCTATGTGCTTGGTCAAAGAGAAGTGGAGATAAGTCATGATGTCACTTTCGATTAGTAACCTTCCTCTTTCAAGGAAGGACAAAGAAGCAGATTCCGATAAGTAGGGAGAACTCCAGGATGAGATGATGCCCGATGCTGAAGGATCAATGGATCCCATTAATCCACCCCCTCATGAGCCCTCCTCCTCGAAAAGGAGACGTTCATGGCTTAGGGAGAATCTCGAAGATGCCGAGAGACATGTTGCACCTAGGGGGACATTTCGTGAAAGCAAGAAGCCAAATAAGTACCAAGGGTACTTAACTGCTATGAGCACCATTGTTCAATTTGAGCCTTGCACATTCAAAGAAGATGCCAAACACCAGGTTTGTAAGGATGCGATGAACAAAGAGTACGAGTCAATTATGAAGAATGATGTCTGGGATATGGTCCCTAGACCCAAGGACAAATCCGTTGTCACCTCGAAATGGCTCTTCAAGATCAAGCATGGAGTTAATGGAAGTGCTGAAAAGTTCAAGGCTAGATTCGTTGCTCGAGGCTTCTCTTAAAAGGAAGGTGTAGATTATGATGAGATATTTGCACTGGTTGCGTGCTACACCACCATCCGTTCGATTATAGCCCTTGCTGCCTCGCAAGGATGGAATCTTCACCAGATGGATGTCAAGGTTGCCTTCTTGCATGGTTCACTTAAGGAGGAAGTCTATGTTGAACAACCTGAGGGGTTCGAAGTTCAAAATCGTCAAACACATGTATGCAGGTTGAAGAAAGCCCTCTTATGGGTTGAAGCAAGCACCCCAGGCTTGGTATGAGAGGATCGATAACTATCTAATGAAGTTGGGATTTACAAGAAGTGAAGTTGATCTGAATCTTTACTTTAAGGTTGAGAATGATAGACCTCTCATCCTGGTACTTTATGTGGACGATCTCTTTTTAACAAGTGCAGGCCTTCTTATTCATCAATGTAAGAGGGAGTTGCCTTCCGAATTCGAAGTGAAGGACTTAGGACTGATGCATTACTTCCTAGGTTTGGAGGTCTGGCAAAAGCCAGGCGGGATTTTCCATTCTCAAGGAAAATATATTGTGAAGATAGTTGAAATATTTGGGATGGTGGACTGCAAGTCCATGACTACTCCGATAGAAATTGAAACTCTGTGACTACTATGATGGAAATTAACTTCAAGAAGTTATGTGAAAGTGAAGCTGGTCCTGATTTGGGAAATCCTTTGGAGTATCGTCAACTCGTGGGGTCCTTGATGTTCTTGGTGAACTCTCGTTTGGACATATGTTTTGTAGTGAATACATTGAGCAAGTTTATGGTTGAGCCTCATCACATACATTGGATTGTTTCCAAGAATATTTTGAGATATCTTAAGGGCACAATCACTTATGGAATGAGATACTCTACCGGGAATGTGAGGCTCAATGGTTACTCTGATGCAGGCTGGGTTGGTAGTGTGGTGGATTGTAAAAGCACATCTGGATGTTGCTTCTCTCTAGGTTTTGTTTCGATATCATGGATGAGCAGGAAGCAGAAGTCGGTTGCCTTGAGCACTGCTGAGGATGAATACATTGCTGCTAGTTCGGCTTCCTGTGAAGCTGTTTGGTTGAGGAAGGTCTTTAGTGAGTTGTTTGGACATGTGCTGGATACCACCGTGATCTTCTGTGACAACCAGAGTGGGATTTGTCTTTCGGGTAATCCCATGTTTCATGATCGCTCCAAGCATATTGATATCATGTACCACTTTATTCGGGATATGGTACAACGAGGAGCAATAAGGCTCCTACACATTGGGTGAGATGATCAGGTCGCTGATATTCTTACGAAGCCCCTGGGGAAGGTCAAATTCTTAACCTTTCGTGAACGACTTGGAGTCATGGAGAGACCCTCTTATGAGGGTCCCCTATGAGATGGATGTTGAGCTTTGGGAGCTCCGGGGGCTTGGGGTACTTCTTGGAGTGATGAGCGACCATAGGGTGAGTGGTTACCTTCCTCTTTGATACCCCATGGTAGCGTATCCATAGGATGAGTGGTTCACCTTCTCCTATGGCATATGAGCAGGATGAGTAGTTCACCTTCTCTTGCCGACACATCCTACCCATGCAGTGCAGGACTCATGGGAAGTACCTTTCATCTAGCCAATGAGTAGGGAAATGAGGATATGGACCATAGTACTACCGATGGATGCATCGTGTACTATCGTACTCCCTATGATAGGATGTTGATATTGATCTAAGATCAATGGAAATTGACTTCGGGTCGGTTAAGAGTGGTATGACACTCTCTTTTATTGGAGATTGACTTCTGGTCAGTGGAAAATGGTATGACACATTCTCAATCATTTCTTCTTCCTTCATAGTTCAGTAGAGCAGAGACATGGATGGTATAGATTGTTAGACAGTTTGACAAGTGAAATTCTCCCTAGATGAGAGGGAGTGTTAAATTTGGCAGCTAGGGCCAAACTTCACATTGGACTGCTCATATGAGGCAACTCATATTTTTCTTGGATTCCTCTCTCCGAGAGGTGTAAGATTGATCTAAAGATCATCCCATTTTGACATGTACAAGTGAAATTATGAATTTATTGATTATGGACAAATTGTCAAGGTCCGCCAGTGAACTTATGTAGGCTCATAAGCCCAATAGTCATGTCTATTCATCCTCAATGTTTGCATATAAATACATGATGCCTCCTCCTCATTTGGACACACTTTACTTACTCATCTTCTCTCTCCTTCATTGATTGGGTATGAAAATCAGAGGCCGCTCTCCACATGTGCGAAGGGAAGGAAGGGTTTTCTCTGTTTCAACATTGACCAGATTTGACCGAAAATTTCAGAGGTTGTTTGACTGTGTTGACCAAGCGTTGACCTGTTTTTGGTGCGATTTTGGGTGGAGGAATTCTATCCTAGCAGGCCATAGATCTGGGCACAAGAACTAAGGCAATCTGACTACCTGTTTGACCAGCGTTGACTATACTAAGGTTGGCCGTAGGGTTGACTTTTGTTAACTAGTTTTGACTGGACTTTTTTGGGCTGATTAGACTTGCTGTTGGAGGCCGAAGTTCACTGGGTTTGACCGAGCTGAATTGAGGAAGAAGTCTGCCCTGTTGACCAGCATTGACTTTTTGGTTAGGGCTTTCTGTTTCTACTGTTTGACTAATCAGATTTTCACTGTAATTGGACAAGTGAATATTATACATTGTACTCTCTCTGTGCTAAACTTTTGAAGAATTATAAAAAGAATTGATCAAGGGTTCCCCCCCATTGGGCTTTGTCTCTGACTGTTGCCATATCTTGTGTTCTCTTGTCTTGGCTAGTGTTCTACTGTTATTGTTTATGTTCTATCCGCATTTTACTATCATGTTGATGTGATTGCTAAATTGGATATTGATATTGGGCTAATAAAGAAATTGAAGTAAAATTGCTCTAAGCATAGAACATACCATTGTTATCCTAAAATTAACAGAAAATCATATTAATATTTCTAAAAAAACTTGATTCAACAACTAAAGTTTCATTACAGAATTTTTATAAAATTTTTGCTTGGTCTTTAACAATGCGACACCCAAATCTAAGACTTTTCATGGTGTTCATCTGACTAGCATAAGCCTCTTTTAGAAGGTAGATTTCCATCCTACTCCCTTGGACAATCTCTCAATTGCCATAACCCTCTTTCTCGGAGGTAGAATCTTATTGGATTCCCATGGCTAATCAATCAACCGAGCATCCTTCCTCAGTAGTCATTATCAAATTCATTATCATACTGTAACCAGTCTTCACTAGTAATATCTGGCTGTACACTAACTATTGTCAGAAACATCAAAATTTCACTTCCAATCATTCTCGAACTTTTGATTCCTAGTGACCAAAAGTTTCATTTGTTCCTACATTGTGATTCTTACCATTTTAACCATGCTCCGTCCATTCTTGCCACTGAATAAAATTGCATCTTCATAATAAAATTCTCAAAACATAAAAAAACCCCCTGATCCTGTGAGATTCTCTGTGAACGATGTCAGGTATGCAAAGTAGTCTGTGTGATTATGGGCAGATTTTCTTCACGTATGCCCTAGCAGGTGTTCTATGTAGTTGCTTGATGCTGCAAGTAACATCTGCAAATTGCAGCGTATTTTCTCACTATATGCATGTGCCTTTGCAAGTTTGGCTTGGGTGGGAGGCTGGTTAGAATGTGGATGATGTCTGACACAGTTTGAACAGCGTGATTTCATCGTGCAAGTTACATGTCTGATTTGCTATGGCTTTTTTTCTTGGCGAAATGTGTATGAGTTTGTTTTTCACAAACATGCTCTGTTTTCCTTATGGGTGTCTCAGTTTGTATTTGCAGAGTGTTGTTTAATTCGCTGTGTGCATCAGGGTTTGATAGTGGATATTTTTATTTTGCCGCATCAGGGTTTGATAGTGGATATTTTTATTTTTCCTCAAAGAAATCGATATATATATATATATATATATTGGACTCTCTCTCTCTCTCTCGATATATATATATATATATATATTGGAATCTCTCTCTCTCTCTCTCTCTATATATATATATATATATTTTATGAAAAAACCTTTGCTGGCAATCTCCTCTGTGTAGAAAAAACATGAATCAATTAAATTTTTAACTACACCTTATTGTTTATTTTTGGGTCCATGAAATTGTTGGAAATAATACTGAGGGGGGAGGGGGTGAATCAGTATTAGCAAGTCAATAATTTTTCATTTTCATAATCAAATTCATATACGCTACTTTAGTTAATGGAACTTGCGAGTATACACAACTGTGTTTAAGGCAACTAGCGTATATCCTGCAAACTTATGATTCAATGAATTCATCATATGTTGCTCTTTAATCAGTGCCTCAGAACCATATAAATAGTAACCAGGTGCAGTAAAAACAGAACAGACAATCACATATGTGAACACAAGATATAAGGTGGAAACCCAATGTGGGTGAAAACCACCTGCTGCAATTGTTTCTATCTTTTTAATAATAAGAAACTTCTTTTTACAATTTTTGTACTGGTGCAGACTTATACCAGTACATAGGTTTCTCCCTGCAGAAGGCTACAACCTTCTCTTTTCTTATAGGGACCACGTTTCATAAATTTTCAGACTGGATCCATCAATAACATCATTCAATCATCAAATATATCTGCATCAACCAATCTCCTTTGCACCAACCACAACTAAATCAATCAATCACTTTTTAAGACATTGTGTAACCAGAACCTAAGCCAGAACTCAGAACACTGCAACGCTAACCAGAAGCAGCTAAAACATATTTTATGAGGTATAAGTTACTTCCATGTGTCGAACTTGCGTGCATACGCTCTTTTCTCAAGGCGAACCTGCGTACAGATCTGCAAATCAAATTTAAGATGTATACGCTGTTTTGATATGTAGAACCAGCGTGTATACGCGGATTTTCTAAAGTGAACCTGCGTACAGATCTGTAAATGATGATTTAAACTTTACAACAATTCCAAACTTCAGTTATACCTAGATCATCATATTTACAGACTACAACATGTGTCAGTTATTCAGATAAATGATCAAAACCACACAAAGATACTTCACTTTAAGCCTTAAGATCTTGATCCATCATTAGATCTTATCCTTCATCAAGCGCTAAGGTTCATCCTTGGTTCAGATCCAGCGATGCACCATAACCCAATAACCTGTATACTAGATCTTGCTCTTCATCAGATATTCAATCCTTGAGTACCTTTGCCTAATGATCTTTTCCTCCTTTTATAGTCTTAGGACTTACTCAATACCATGGACCAAAACCGCTTAGGATCAATACCTTGGACCAAATACCTGGGGTCAACACTTTGGATCAGATGCCTTGGACCAATACCATGAATCAAAATACCATGGACCAAATATCACGGATCAAAACTGAGTTTTCTAACATGTACGCGCCTTTCCTTCTTTGAAAGTGCGTGTGTACGTTATACGCTCCTTTTGGTCTGTTAACTTGCGTGTACACGTGGCTTGGTCAATGGGGAACCTACGTATAGTTCTCTTTCTTCATTCTGTGAGTCTGAACTGTGATCTGTCATCTGAGTGAGTTGCCATCAAGACAACACCTGTGTCATAGTGCCAAATCTGTGTCATAATGCCAACAAAAAATTGAATGTCTTCTTTAGTACCAACTTCATCTCTCTTGTCAGTTTTCAGAGGCAGAGGTTCAGTTGCTGCAATATTCTGTTAGAAAAACAAAGACACATGAGAGAGAGGGTGAAATATATCATTTATTAAAGGAGTACATACATTTTATTTTGTAACTTAATCGGCCTACCTAATCCTCCCTGACTACCAATACTAATAGGCATCATTAATGTAATTAGTTGAGTGTTATTATCGTGAAAGTTCTCTGTTTTGATTCAATTGAGCTCTTGTTAATCTGTTTAGCTTCTAGAGAACACTACGTTCTCCCTCAAAAGTGTTTTCCATCATGTTTGTAGGCATATCATAGCAGTAAAGGAATACAGAAACTCTGTTTTGTAGAAAGTAATTGATGGGCAAAGACATCATCATTTAGCCTGAAGGCAATGTAGATATGCTGCTTGGTTATGGCTTTTCTTCATACTTGTATGAGGCAGCATTTTATCCAGACACGTTTGCTATTAATTTAATTTACTGGTAACAAGGGATTAACTGGATGTTCTTTTCTGCACAGAAAGTCATATGCAAGTTGAAGTTTTGTCATTGGTGTTATTCCCCTCACTGATTAATACCTGCTTTTTAAACAACATTTCGTTTCTAAATCTACAGCTGAGATTTTGCTTTCATCAACTTTCCACAGGCGCTGAACACTTTATTAGAGACATTTTTTCTGGTTTGTTCGTTGGGGTTGAAGCAGTCCATTCTTTGAAAAAGGGCCCTGTTTAACATTAAATCACAGGCAGATGCTGCCATTTGTTATCACATGAGATTTTGGCAGATCATTGGTATCTTCGATGTGAGCTGGCTGTGCGTAACCCTTCTCATTGAAGAGAATCCTATCACAGGAGTACTACTGATGAATGGGAAACAAAGAGACACGGAGTTACTCCATAATTTCACTAATATGTGTACGAACAACATTGACAACTCGTGAGTGGACTGGTCCTCTACTATGTCTAAGTCTAGCAGAGTGCTTGTTGCTTTGGTATTCTTGAAATAGTGTAGTGATATGAATGCCTAACCGGGCCATATAAGTTTTGATTATTTTTTTTTTCGAAGTCTTGTGGAGGAATTACAGATTCAATTGTAATTACAATTTGCCAGACAAAAAAATGTTTGAGTTTTTAGTGTCTATGTGCATGCACAAGAGAGTGGGGAAGAAAGTGCATATTGATATGAATGCCATAACGGTGTCAGTCCCAGATAATTTTTTTAAGACTTCCTGAGGAATTACAGGTTCAGTTGTAATTACAATTCCTTGGATGTCAGTAATGTGTCTTGAGTTGAGTATGCACAGCGCGAGAGAGAGGGATTAAGATAGAGAGATAGAATGTGATCTATAATTCTATGCTTTATGGTACAATTATATAATTGAAACAGGAGGTTGATTAAAATGATCTATTACGAATATGACATTAAGTGCTGGAGAGTGTCTAAAAATACACGGCGCGTTTTCTTTCCAAATCATGCCATCTATAATCTATTATTTTTTCCTAAAAACAAGTTTTGAAATTGTCACAGAACCAGTTTACTTGTTGAGTTTGACTTATCTGTATATTTTATATGTCATGGTACCGACTATTTTCAGAGATTATCTCAATAATTATTGTAATTGAAAGACTGTAAAACCAACTACCTATATTCAGAGCAGAAGAGCCTTATTGGTGTTTAAGGACCAAGCAGTCCGGATAGATATTATGAGGTTTTGTACGGTCACCCTGTCTTTACTACTGCGACGAAGGTGCATCATTCATAATTTATGTGAAGCGGAGATTTTCTATCAGCGGGAGGTGTAGTAAGGCCTCTCTAAAGGTTTAGAGAGGACATCAGAGGCTCTAAGGACAACAACAAAATCAAGATAAGTGCTCATTTAATTATAGAGTTTACTTTTTAAACTTAATTTATTCTGAACTTTTTATGCATATGCCTTGGCCGACTTATGCAATGATTTAATTTATATGATTTTGTTTCCAGAGATGTGCTGCCATATTGTCGGTTAAAATTGTCAAATAGGGTAACACAAAGAATCCTTTTTGCCTACTGAAATATCACTCACGAAAATGAAGGAATGGTAACATATATATGCCAATGAAATTACTTTGTGGCATGTGCAGTGAATCTTCTGCAATTCACATCTGTCAGGTATGGTAAGAAGGTGGGCATCAGTGGGAACTCAGAAGGCAAATTACAAGTCTAAAGCATACATGCTGCGGCATTGTCAAAACTTACAGTTTTCATGGTTGGATGCATCTACTATCTAGTAACGTGTTAAATCAGCATTGGTCTGGTATAGGTGTGAGGAGTTATAGATTTGGACCTCCACAGTAATTAACTGAGCAGAGAACTTTTTCTGTGGGATTGATACAAACTAGACAATATTGCAGCCATAACAAACACGTCGAGAACCATGACTGAAAGGCTGTTACCAGTCGACCTTTCTTCCAAGAGTGTTTCATATAACTTGGTTCAACATGTGTTATCTTTGAAAATAATTATTGTGATGTGGGTTTTTATTTAAAGAACGTTTTATTGTGCTATGGGTCTTTATTTAAACAAAGTTTTTTGTGCTATGGGTCTTTATCTAAAGATATAAGATCTCTGAAATTCTCTTCAGAGAATAATTATTGTGCTGTGGGTTTTTATTTAAAGAACGTTTTATTGTGCTATGGGTCTTTATTTAAAGAAAGTCTTTTGTGCTATGGGTCTTTATCTAAAGATATAAGATCTCTGAAATTCTCTTCAGATATCATGTCAAATAAGCAGCACCTATTGACGAAGTGATTGATATAAATTCTTTCCTTGCAGCATGTTCAGAGTTGTATAAAGATAAAGTATCCAGTCTCACGAGTATAGATAGCATTTGTATTAGTTAATATTTCCTAACGATTATCATTCCCTTGAAGGAGATAACTTACAAAGCACATTTTGCTGCTTTCTTTTAATATGTCGAAATAATGTGTAAAATCTAGTTATGTAAATTTCACTGTCAATTTCTTTTTTAAAGAGAAACTGGTAAATTTTGTATTAGGAAAAGCTGCAGGTAAGCTAAACAATGAGATAATGCAAAAAAAGAAACTGTCCTGATAGAAAACCAGCATTACATTCAGACAGTATATGGCAGAAACAGAGAATTCCAAGTTGTACTTGGCTTGAGATTTCAAGAAGTTACTGTCAGTATATATACTCTAAAACTCAGATAAGTATTGTTTTACATAACTTGAAGACTAAAGAAGAACATGTTTACTGATGGCTTTATCTTGTTCAGTGGCGGTGGATGGGGTTCCTGGTTGCCGAAGTTTATTTTTTCCTTCATTTGATTTACAGTTTCTTCTTCCTTTGGAATTTTTTGGGTCTGAATTTATTGACATTTTGAAATTGGAGATTGTTGAATGTGAGCCATTACTGGGATTACAGACCATGTTTCTTGGCATGGAACATTCAGATTCCAGAACTTGAATTTGCTCATTGTGTCGAACAAGAGGGGTCATAACCAGAGCATTATGGGATGTACATTGATTCTCATTCTCAAACTTCGGTGGTCACTGGAAAATTGTTCCGTTATTGTTTATGAACTTCCCTGTAGTCCATATTCAAAGATTACCTTTGTTGCCCAGTGAGGATAAGATTAAGAAGTATCCAACGCAGCAGAACGAAAGGACAAACCTGTTGTTTTCTTAGAAACTGCTGCAACAGACTTGGGTGTAATACCAACCCAAGAAGAAAATTGCACTAGTGTAGGTAGAGCAAGGTGGTCAAGGGTCGCCATCTTGCAATTTCAAACTCAAACACAGAGCCTCCAGCCAGCAACGATGTGGAAGTGTAACCAAGATCCCAAACACCTAGCCAGAACGGAGCACGAGAGTATAGCACCACAACAAGACCCCTGAATAGAGCACCAGCTTAAAGAGAAGATCACCAAGGCCCAGCAAACTGAACAAACGCACTGAAGCACTAGCAAGAAACGCTTAGGGATTCTTACTCGACTGATGAGCTGGGCTAAAGCAGATCACCTGCATACTGATTATTATGCGGAGAGTCTCAGCACATCTACAGGCCTACAATCCAGTAGGAGGGGAGGGGATGTGTAAGTATGTCATGTCTCCAATAAAATAATAATAATAATAAAATATTTAATGTCGGGCCCAAAAAAAAATAAAAATAACCATATAGATAAAAAACTACAATACAATTCAACCCAAAGAATTGAAAGTCTGGCTCTAAAGTCTTTTAATATTTCTCTTTTAATATTTCTTTTAATTAAATATTTGTAAAATTTATTTTTAAAAATAAAAATTACATTAAACGTATAAATATTTCCAAGTCAAAGTTTATTAATTTGACGTAGTTTGAATATAATTTTTTCTATCCTGTCATAATTAAATCTAATATTAATATTAAAAAATAAAATTATTATTATTATTATTATTAATTTAAAACTTCAAATTAATAATGCGAAAGAAAAATTTGTAAATCAAAAGATTTTATCGTTCATCTGGAATTAGATTGACCAAAGATGGTCTTACCTACTTCTGAGATAAATTGATGTTAGCTTCAAAATGTTTTTTTATACCACATGGTGAATTGGTAACTGTCTAGCCTAATCTAGGAGAGACCCAGGATCAAACCTGGACGCTGCCACTATAACACCAAGAGCATAACCAATCACCTGCAAATCAGTTATACTAAGTTCCTATGATTTTGGCAAGAGCAGACTCAACGGGAAAGGGGAATCCGCCCCTCTAGCTGCCACCACAGCAGGCTGCTAAATGTACTCAATGAGATTTGAACTTCGGTCTGCCCGGGCATAGCCCAAATGACTTACCGTTAAACCACACATCACTGTACTTAGCTTCAAAATGTTAGTCATGAGATAGTTGGCATGTGTGGGTCTGGCGTAATAGTGTTGCCCTTCATGTCCATTATCCTGCGTGATATAGCATGACGTCTTGTTTGGCTACACGTGTTGATTGGTAAATTTGTAACTTGTTTTCTTGCTTGATAAACCATGGAGACGTGGGGAATGTCATGAAAAGGTAAACCCTTTTTTGAAGGTCGCTTTATTTAACTCCATGGCCTCATTTGTGAGAATGAGGACATGTCAATTGAGAGCCCCGTGGTCTCTTTTTGAATTCTTACCATGATAATGACCATTTTGCTATAAGAGGATGTCAATTGAGAGCCCCGTGGATCTGAAAGGTGACATCGTTGAGCCCAAGAGTCTCTTTTTGAATTCTTACCATGATAATGACCATTTTGCTATAAGAGGGTGTATTTTGAGAATTATGCGAGTCTGAATTCTTAGAATGATAATGTCCCGTTCATTTTGCTATAAGAGGGTGTATTTTGAGAATTATGCGAGTTTGAGAAATATGTTAGAGTTAGAGAGGATAATAAATTAATTATTTTATTTGCATGGGTTATGCGCTTTATAGTTTAGTATAGAAGAGAGATTGTCATATAACATTACATTTAAAAATAATAAAATATATTTACATTAACAGATTAATGTTGGACATAAATAAAATACTTTAATTTCGAATTGAAGAGGTTTTTTTTTGAATTCTTACAATGATAATGCCAGTTTAATATAGAAGAGATATTGTCATATAACATTACATTTAAAAATAATAAAATATATTTACATTAACAGATTAATGTTGGACATAAATAAAATACTTTAATTTTGAATTGAAGAGGTTTTTTTTGAATTCTTACAATGATAATGCCAATTTTACTACGAGAGTGTATTTTTAGAATTCGCGAGTTTGAGAATTATACTAGTCAAGAAGGGTAATCAAAATTGTCATATTTACATTTATTGTGCCGCGAGGCACTCTATAGTCCGATATGGGAGAGATGTTGTCATATAATGTTACATTTAAAAATGATAAAATAATATTTACATTAGCAAATTAATGTAGGACATAAATAAAATACTTTAATTTCCACCTTAATTTTACATCATGTAAAAGAAATAATGTTATTGAAAGTAGAAAAAATAATTGGCTTTTTAATATGAGGGAGATGTGTATTTTTTTCACCAATTAATATGAAATTGACTTTGGTTTACATGTAATATTTAAAAAATATATATTTTAATAACAAAAATCATTTTACCAAAATGAATAAACAAAATAGTTCATTTTTAAGATGGAGTTGATATATAAGAATTAAAAAATAATAATAATAAAGAAAAGTTTAATATGGGCAATACATAAAATATTTTAACATGAATGATGAGTAAAATATTTTAGCATCAAACATATAGAGAGAAAAATAGAGAATTCTTATTTCATTAATAGGTGCTTTCTAATTCAAGATAGGAAGTGGATTTGTAATCCTGACAATGTTTCATGTGAATTTGATATGTAACATTATATATGTGATAGACCCAAAAGAGAATATATCCTACTCTTATTGGTGTGCATTTTAAACATGTACTTTTTGAAAATTAGTCTTTAAGACCTGCACTAATCCTTTCTAGTGATCATAACAAAGGTCTATGGTGCAGAGAAGCCCTGCTTTCAAAGTTCGAGGATCTTATAAAAAATATTAATAACAAAAATATTCAATATGTGTATGCGCACATATATATATAGAGAGAGAATGTGTTGCTCAAGCCAACATAGATCCATTTAACTTCAGATCTACCCAGCACAGAGAGGAATCACATCTCTCGAGGTGCAAACATTTTTCAAATTCTGTACTCAAAAATAAATTTGCATCTTGAGAGATTGGATCTCTCGACACCTGATAGATCCTATGTTAAATGGATCTATGCTAGTCAATAACAATCACTAAAAAAACATACACTTTTGAAAGATTATTTGTGGTTTTGTCCCTACGCTACACACTTTAAAACCTATTCTTCGATGACCCTACGTGCACTTGCCACTGCCACTCACATAACTCTTTTGTTCACAGTGAAGGTTAGAAATGTGGAGTATGAAATCTCATAAAACATTCTTTAGTTGAATACTTCAACCTTTTGTAGCACAAAGAACTACAAATTTGTCTCAGTCACTTCCATAGAAGTTGATGAGTGATAAGTCTTTATTTTCAAGTCATGTGAGTGACAAATTGACCAGAGATATTTCGCTTTGTCAGGGGTATGTAAACTGTGTGTTAATTCACGAAAGACTTTTAAGGCCGAAATACATGGAAAGAGCTATTGAGACAGAATTTACTGGAGATTGACGTGAGATGAATGCCTTTCACGAGCTAGCCATTTTCTTGGTCATAAGTTGAACCCCATGATAAAACCAGTGAACTGTGCGATTCTTGTACCATATGCTCTTTAATTTAAATTGAACGCAGGACATGGTTAATGAAGACATGAACTTGCCATCCCCACCCTCATATTTGAATACCCGGGCACCTGTTTTTATCGGTTTAACTTTCTAAAAGGTGGTGAAAACTCAAGTCTAGAGAGATGATACCACGATACAGAAAACTTGAAGCCGAAGACTTCGGCATATCATCTTTAGTTTATGCAATAGGAGCTTAAACATTTGAACCTGTTTGGTGTTCCCCACTTTGTGAGTTTCAATGAACTTCTTGCAGGGTCCGCTAAGCATTTGTTATGCCTATCAAAGCTATAATGTTTATATCATCTGGTAAATGCTTTAGATTTTTCTATGTTCTGTTTGAATTTTGCTGTGTCCTTTGGGCATTCTGAATACCTGGCTTTAAAAAAATTTCAATATGTTCGACCGTGTTTCGGGGACAACTGTTTCCTCTTTATTGGTCCTTAATACTTTTATTGGCCCTTCAATCTTCTAAATTTTGGATTACTTTTATTTCACATTAAAATTATATTTGAGGGGTGGAACATTTATATTTCTATAGACTTTAATAGTCAAATTACTGTGTAAATAAAGGTATAAACAAAAAGATATCATACACACCAATTTAGTGTTTGGCTTGGCTGGGGCCTTATTATTATTCTCAATATTATATGTTTATATTAGAAATTTGTTAGCATTTTAAAGTTGTGTTTGAAATTTTTATGTTTAGTATTTATTTTTGTAAGTGCTTCAAGCAACAAACCATTTAGAAAAGAATCTGACGTAGCTCACTTATAACAATAAATGTAGTGTAATCAATCATAAATTATCAACGGCTGAATTAGCTCACCTATAGCAATATCTATTAAATAAAATTGATAAATTTGCTTGATAAGATATGGGGGAGAGTAGAGAGTGAAGTGAGTTTGAGAGGAAAATGAGTTGTATTTTTTAAAATTGAAGAAAATTAATAAATAAAATATTAGTTTGAAAAGGGATAAATTCATATAATTACGAGGTTAAGTAAAAAAGAAAAACATCAATTATATGAACAAAAGAAGTATGTTGAAATATATATATATATATATATATTTTGTGACTAGGTTGAGTTTAGGTTGGGGACAATGCACATATTGGATAGAAGAAGAATGATCAACCCACAATGGGATGCTTATCACCATATCACTAGGATTGGGCAATGTTTAGTTGAGTTTGGATGCACTTGTCTCCCATCTTCAACCCCTCCTCATGAGGTTTGAATTTGAGACGTGGCGGGGACTAAACCCCACACATTGAAAATGCAACAAGAAAATTCCAATTTAATTTTGTCACAAGACAACTTGTACAAGTTGACTAAGTTAAATTGACTTAGTTGGCTGAGTTAATTCGAGTTGAGGATCTAACTAGAGTCATGTAGAGTGTCTCCTACATTATATGAGCCCTACTTGATTTTATTTTGAGTTGTAATTAATTAATTCAGTTTAACTGAGTTAAAGTCAGTTAAACTAGTTTCAATTGATGGAGGAACTAATAGGAGGTCAAACAATGGGGTGTTGCTTCAGGTGTTCAACTAGTTAACTAGAGATCCACTCATAAATAACTCATGCATGTCAGATTTGAGATTTACCCAGTTGAGATTAGAGTTCAAGGACAATGTACTATTAGTTGTATAATAATCTGAATTGTACAGGTAGCGCATGCAGTCAGAGGAAGGCCTATGAGGATTGTGCAATTCCAATTAAGGAGTTTCATTAATTAATAGGGGGTTAATTCCTAATGAAACAACGCAAGGAAATAGGGACTTGGGCAAGCAAGAAATTGGTTAAGTATTGGCCTAGGCTTGTCTAGGAAGTTGTGAGACAAATAGAGATAATGCAGAGGTTGCTCAAGCTCGAGCAAAGCATTGTAATCTTTTCATATTTTTTGACTAATGCAATATACATATAGCATGGGTTTTTAGCTATGGATTTCCCTAGGAAATCATTGTGTAATGTGTTGATTGAATTATTTCTCTTGCATGCTTCGTGATTTTGTGATTGTTTAATTATTTTTGCTGATGAGTAGAGTAGATTCAAGTCTATTGTTTTAGTAAATTACAATTAGCAATTTGTAATTACAAGGAATTTCTACATGGTATCAGAGCAGAAATCAATCTAGGAGAAGAGAATATGAGTTTGTCTTTTGCAGGGGAAATCGAAGTGGTTCATATAGATGTGAAGTTTGATGAAGATAAGGCCATGAGATGTTCCCTTGAGAGGGAACTTCAGTTGCATGCAGATGAGGAGTTGTTAGCTCCAGAAGAAGAACCTAAGGATGATGTGGAGAAACCACATACAAAGGCCCAGAGAGTGGAAGCACCCACTCATATAGGGACTTCTAGAGATGGAAGGAAGAGCACCATAGATGCTAACAGATTGATGCATGATGCTAAAGAAAATGTGGGAACACCCACATCACAATACAGGCAGAGGAGGTCACCAGATTGGTACACTGACTACATGGCTATGATGAGCGAGAGTGTAGAGATTGAGCCATCCTCATTCGAGGAAGCAGTGCAAAAACCAGTATGGGTTGATGCCATGGTAGAGGAGTATGACTCCATTATCATAAACAATGTTTGGGAAGTGGTCCCAAGACCAACAGACAAGTCAGTGGTGAGTTCTAGACGACTTTACAAGGTAAAGCAAACAATATATGGGAGTGTGGAGAATCACAAGTCAAAATTTGTGGCCAGAGGGTTCTCTCAGGTGGAGGGAATTGATTACGAGGAGACCTTTGCTCCTGTAGCAAGGTACTCTTCAATCAAATCTATTCTAACATGTTCAACGTAAATGGGATGGAAGATACATTAGATGGATGTGAAGACAACATTCCTCAATGGAGTGATTGAGGAAGAGGTGTACATTGAGCAACCAGAAGGATTTTAGACCTTCAATAGAGAGTCACATGTGTGCAGACTCAAGTGAGTGTGCATGGATTGAAACAAGCACCCCTGTGCTTGATACACTAGGATTGACAACTATTTCACCAGGTTGGGCTTCACCAAAAGTGAAGCAGATGCAAAGCTTTACCATATTGTGGTTGAAGATAAATTGTTGATTATAATATGTCGATGATTAAATTCTAACAAGTGATGAGAAGCTGGTAAAATCTTGCAAAGATTATTTTACAAGAGAATTCGAGATGAAGGACCTGGGGCTCATGCATTACTTCCTTAGTATGGAAGTATGACAAGGAGATGAAGAATTGTTTGTCTCTTAGGGAAAGTATGCTAATCAGATAATGAAGAAGTTCCACATGGAGAGCAACAAACCCATGGAGAGTCCTCTAGCAGGGAATTGGAGGAAAGAAGATGCTACTTCATGTGAAGTAATGGAGGCTACTATTTATAGGCTGCTTGTGGGTTCATTTATGTATTTGGTGAACACACGACCAAACATATGTTTTGTAGTTAACTAGCTTAATTGTCAAGCAATGGTTAAGCCAACCAGACTTTATTGGAAGACAACTAAACATGTGTTGAGATACCTCAAAGGCACCACTTAGTTTGGTCTTTGGTACATACAGATAGAGGGAGTGAAGCTACAAGGATTCACAAATGCAGATTAGGCAGGGAGTCCATTCGACAAGAAGATCACATCAAAGGGGATCTTCAATATTGGGTCAGCAACTGTTTCTTGGTACAACAAGAAGAAAAGATCAGATGCACTCAGTTCGACAAAAGCAAAGTACATGGCTGCTAGTCAAGCAACTTGTGAGGCTATATGGAAGAGGAAGATCTTTGTTGGGTTATTTGGTCAACAGATGGATCCTAAATTTATTTACTGTGATAATCAGAATTGTATCAAACTCTTTGAGAATCCATTTTTTCATGATCGGTCCAAGCATATCGACATCTGGTATCACCGTCTATAATAATGTGTGCAGAGAAGAATCATGTTGTTGGAGTACATTCCTACAGAGGAACATGATTCAGACATCTTGACTAAGGCACTGTTAAGAGGCAAATTCGAGTTCCATAGAGGTAGGATTGGGGTATCTGATAATCCCTCTCTTGTTGAGAGGGAGAGTTGAAAATGCAACAAGAAAATCCTAATTTAATTTTGTCCTTGAATTAAATTAGAAATAAAATTGTAATTCCACATCACAAGACAACTTGTACGAGTTAACTAAGTTAAATTGACTTAGTTGGCTCATTTAATTCGAGTTGAGGGTCTAACTAGAGTCATGTAGAGTGTATCCTACATCATAGGAGCCCTGGTTGAGTTTATTTTGAGTTGTAATTAATCAATTCAGTTTGACTGAGTTAAAGTTAGTTAAAATAGTTCCAACTAATGGAGGAACTAGTAGGAGGTCAGACAATGGGGTTTTGCTTCATGTGTTCAATCAGTTAACTAGAGATTCACTCATAAATCAATCATGCATGTCAGATCTGAGATTTACCAGTTAAGATTAGAGTTCAGGGACAATGTACTATCAGTTGTATAATCATCTTAATTGTACAGGTAGTGCATGTAGTTAGAGGAAGGCCTATGAGGATTACACAATTCCAATTGAGGATTTTCTCTAATTAATAGGGGGCTAATTCCCAAGGAAACAATGCAAGGAAATAGGGACTTGGGCAAGCGAGAAATTGGTTCAGTATTGGCCTAAGCTTGTCTAGGAAGCTATGACACAGATAAAGACAGTGAATAGGTTGCTCAAGCTTGAGCAAAGCTTTGTAATCTTCTCATATTTTTTGACTAATGCAATATACAGATAACAGGGGTTTTTAGCTGTGGATTTCCCTAGGAAATCATTTTGTAATGTGTTGATTGAATTATTTCTCTTGTATGCTTTGTGATTTCATGATCGTTTAACTGTTTCCGTTGATGAGTAGAGTAGATTCAAGTATATTGTTTTAGTAAATTACAATTAGCAGTTTGAATCTACAAGGAATTTCACCGATGATTTTCTATGAGAACATTTTCAATACAAACTTTAGAAATGGCATGCATTGTGCATCACAAGAAAAGTGGCAAAGAACATTGTGCCATAAGAACTTGTGTATAACTTCCATTAGCACCCTCGTACAAGCATTTACGTTGGGGCATAGAATTGAATTTATGGGTGTAGAGATGCGTTAATATAGTTTAGGTGGGATATGTCTAGTTTCCCTCGTGTATCTATACATTATGTCACCCCTATTATGTGACCAAATTGAGTCTCCGTTTGGTGGATTTGTTGAGCTTTGAAGAATTCCAACCAACTCAATGTTAGTTGGATGCTATGGAAGCATTTGATTGTTGGAAGATATGAGTATTTACTTTGTAATTTGGATCGGAAGAATATACGAGGAAGCTTAGAACAATGTGATGGCAACATTTCCTTTTCTTCGATTTAGTGGTCAATATTGTTTATTTGAGGTACTCTAAGAGGGGGATAACTAGTTCATTTTTCATGTTTTTGGCCATATATTGTTAGATTATGTATATTTTAGATATTATAAATTTTAATATTGTATATCCTAGTTGTTTTGAGTGGGATCTCTCCTGCACATAGTGAATTCCCTCCCTATCACTATGGATGACCACCAATATATCATCCATGTTTCATGTGAAATTGCATAAATGTGCATAGTTAAGAGGGGTGATACATTAGATTGTTGATCTTCAAGTTCTAGTGCCCTACCTCAATAGTAGAGTATTTTAGCTAGAAGTAATGAGGGTTCAAAATGTAGAGCTACAACCAAAAGTGGCAATTCAAGGAGGCTAAATTGAGGAGCTCAATGTACTTTAGATTTAGTCACGTCTAAATCTTATAAGTTGCCCCTCCTCCTCCCAAGATTCAATGGGCTCAATTAGAAAAATGGTCACGGAGGAACACATAGTTCAACAAATGCGTGGAGAAATGGAAAACAAAGAAACAAAATTATAACTCAAAACAAACTACTTAGAAGCCCATAGTGGGTGAATTTTCACTAAAGTTTCCGAGTTCTCATGTATTGTCATTTAATACAATTGTTAAGCTAGTTTGTTAGAATTTCTAGTAGTAGGGTTGTTATTTTTGTGAAAGAAAATGTAAGGATAATGTTGGTTGTGAATAGACTTGTCAATTTTTGGGTATTGTGAATCCTTAGTTCTAAACTTTGAATTGTATTAATTCATTGTACGTTGCAACTACAACTTTATTTTGATATAAAATCTACCTGTTTTTTGTTTTTGTTTTTTGATAATTCACTTCTATCAATAAAATCTATATGTTTTAGTTTAAAAAGAATAATACAATTACAAGTAGCTTAATTTTTTAACTAGAGAAATTTTACATGTTTATTTTATGTTTCCGTGTTAAATTTGTTTCCTCCTATTAAATAATGAATGGGCAATTGAAAACATCAAACTTATTCAACATGTTTTATTCTTAATATCAAGTTTAATTCAGGGATTATTATAAATCAATTTTTTTAATAACAAAAATGATTATATTATGTACTAGAAAAAATGTTGGAATTGATGATATTGATGATTAAGATAGATTTTCAAAAGACTTGTGATTGTGATGGTATTGAATGATTTTTTGTTTTCAACATATTATTTAAGATAGATTTTCAAAAGACTTGTGATTTTGATTGTATTGAATGATTTTTTATTTTATATATATATATATATATTTTATTTTATTTTTTATTTTTATTTTTGTGTTTGATGAGTGAGTAAGTTAATAAGTAGATAAATTTAACATTTTATTTTGAGATACAAATTTTCTCATATTTAATAAGAAATACGTTAAGATGTTGCGATGTTTTTCTTTTAATTGATAGGAATTTTTAGTAATTGGACAAAAATAAACTAATTTCTTGTCAAAAATTTCCTACAAATGTAGAAGGTATTTTCTTGAAAATTAGAGTGTTGCATGGGATTTTCCTCTTTTTAACAAGACTCAATGTAATGGCGCCATCCACTTAAGAGACTTAAGGAAGGGGATCCACTAGCCTTATAAAGTTCCTGGAGGCTAGGACGAGAAAAATTGATTAAGGGAACACAATTCACCTAGGAAAAAACATTACAAAAACTAAAGTGGTGAAAATGGGACCTGGGTCCTAGGCTAATGAAAAATCACTTTTAAATTATAAAGTGATAAAACCCACTAAAGTGATTTTGTTAAAATAAAAAAGGCAAAAATTTGACAAAAGTGGTGAATGAGTTATAAAAAGGGAAAATGAAGAGTCTCTCTTCATTGTTGTATTTGCTCACTTGAGAAAAAGAAATTTGGAGAGCTCTTGAGAAATAGTCTAAGGTTTTTGGAAATCTTCATTCTAGTCGCTAGTTTTGGTGTTGAAACTATACACCATAGCTAGTTTGCAAGCGAGATCACTCAAATTTCGCCATTATGCTTCAATGAAAGAAGAAGATATTAAACACTGAATTTTGGTTTTCTATATTTCTTATACAAACTGAGCATTTTTGTGGTGGAGAGATAAATTTGAACCATTTGTCAGGAGGTCGAACTCCTTGTTCCTTGTTGGTCAAAACCCACAAATATGAGCACATGAGGATCAAGTATCTATTTGTTGGAGGAATGAGTTTTCTCACTTTAGAGGGGCTAAGTTTATCACAAAGTTTCATTTTCATAAAGAGGGGTCAAGTTACTTCTTTATTGATGATTGAGTTGAGCCATTTGAAGGGCCAAACATGCCATTAAATCTTGTGGATGATATTTCACTTCCTGAAGAGGGCCGAGGGCATCCTTTATCTGTTGGTAAAGTTCTGTAGAATGTGTAGAAATTTTGAATAATATAACACATATTCACAGAGATTATCCTGATTATACACTTATAAGCGGAACATGCATAATACATAACCTCCTCTATGTTGATCATCAATTTACAGAAGCAGAAACATTCACAGGCACACATAGAAGCATCAATCAAACTCATTAACACAGTATGTATCCCGAGGAAAGCATCTCGCTAAAAACCCCACACTATCTGTATATTATATTGATTGAATCATGTAACATTACAAAGTAAAATGCTTATCACAAGAAATCCAGTACCAGCTCCACCTGTTACACACAATACAGCTCAGATCTGATCTCCAAATCTCCCCCGCTGCTTGCCTGCCTCCACAGCTCAATACCTGCTCAAGAATTGATGAGAATGGCTTACCAAACTCGTATTTGACCTGCAAATAATCACTCACACTCTGTTGGACGTGAGCACAGGCTACAATTCTTGGTATTGGCCAATTCATTGGCATACTCAATCCCTCTGATTGTGCAAATCATCATGCACAACTATAGTCACAACTGATAGCAATCTGATCCTCTAACACCTGTCCCTGTTGAACTGAACATGCACTGACATGCAATTGAGTTAACTGATGTATTCTATAGTTGCATTATGAGTTAATAACTTGTGAATTAATTAATAACTAATTCACCCAACTCATCTCTAGTCTATTTGCTAGTTAGACTAAATACAACCAATTTAACAAAGCTAAACTGAACACAACTCCATCAACTGCACCTCCAGTCCACTAAACTCAACTCACTTGAGTTCTAACTGAAGTCCTGCATGCAAATATTAGTCATCCCATAGGTAACCACGTATTTCCTTCTGGGATCTGCATGTACCACATCCGTAGCTCATCCTGAAGTGCTCCAAGAGAATAAGATCAAGTTCATAGTCCAAATATTATTATGAGACAATAATATTTGACTTTTCTATTTTTGACAGCTAGTCTAAAAATAGACTTTGATCACTCACACTGTGATCACTCACACTGTGGTCACCCACACTGTGATCACTCATACTGTGATCATCCACACCGTGATAAAAAAAAGAACTTGCGCCATAATTTGCCTGCGGGCCCACTTAGTGAAGGCGACTCTTTTCACTAAGCTCCATCATCTTGTTGCAATCTCAACAAGCATTTCTTGTTGCACACTTTTCAAAACTCCCTCTCAACAGGAAAGGCTTCCTCTCAAACCCGATCCTGTAACTCTGGAATGTTCTCCATGCAACACATCTGGCCGGTCCACTTGCTCTGTCATCAAAGTCTCTGACTGCTATTGCCTCTGGCGACTGAAAACTCTGCATCTCTATGCTCTTCAGTATCTAACTGCTCTAGCCTCTATCACTTTGATCTCTGACTGCATCCGTGCTGCTTCTGGTTCTATCTCCCAGCATTGCATCCGCACTGCACCTCCCAACTGACCTCCCTGTTGGGCTAGAAACATCCTCTGATGCTGAAGCTATACCTGCTGCTGACAAGTGCTCCCTCTCTAACATCTGCGCTACTGCAACATCTCCATGCATCTCGCACCATTGCACACCTCTCTGTGCCACCTAGCATTGTGAAAAACACTTGTGCCTCTCGCATTGCTGCAACTTGCTAGCTATGCGCTGTCCTGGGATTCCCTGCACTATCGCTCTCTCTGCCACTCCATCCGCATCTATCTCTACCCAATCAGTCAGTTCCTGCTACTACATATCTGGGGCTCCCGTAGCAAGGTCTCATCCAAGAGGTTGGGTACCTCAAGGATCCTGCCCCTCCTCCTTGGGACGATCAATCCACATCACCCCACCTCCTACCTGGAGGTATGGCTGCATGCGATCCCTCAACCCACCTGGCTCGAAGTTTCCCCCTACTGGAGGTCTCTGCATGAGTAGATGTCTCTACTCGATCTCCTCTCAGCTTCCCCTATTGTGGCTCCTCCACAACCTCTTGAAGCTGCTGCACCAGTCGTGGCTCCTCCACAATTGTCTGAGACTTCTTCTGGCTCTGCATGTTGAGAGGTAATATACGCTCCCTCTCAACCACCAAGTCTCCATCAGTTGCCTCGCTACTCAAGGCTTTGCATGCATCTTGAACCTCAAGAGCATACAGGTTCCTGACCCATGAACCAATCTCATGACAACGAAAGCATCTCACCTTCGACTTGTCAACCTTCTTCCCATCATTGGAAGAACAAGATTCGGAAAGAGAAACCTTCTCCTTCCCCTTCTTCGCCTTACTTGCTAAGGCACAGTTCTCCTCATCATGCATAGATGAAGAACTGTCTCTGGTGCTCCGTCTAATCTCCTCCTACACAAATTCTGACCAAAGTCTCTCCCATCCTGGCAGTTTCTCCCTTCCATTCACCGAGTCCTGGTAGCTATGCCAACTCTTAGGAAGGTCAAGGAGTGCTAGACTCACCATCCTCATCCGACAGTCACCCCCACACTTCCCAGCTCATCCCGGCATTGGGTGAACTTCGTGAGATACTGGGGCATACTGTCTCCATTCTCACACTGAATGTTTCTGAGTTTCGCTCTTGCTTTGGAATTAAATTCGAATTCCACTAGCTCAAAACTCAACTGCTTCTGATCTAAAATTCGTGAGAACAAAGTATTTCTTGTACAGAGATTGACTGTCTGGGCATTCACCGGATATCTCACCTTCCAAAAGAAGGATGAATCCAGAGGCTACCTGGTCCAATCACAGACTCTGCCTGAAGAAATAAAATGTAAACACTTCCTGAATAATAGATCTGAAGATCAATCCTCGCTTGATATCCTGTAAAAATCTCTTCTGCAAATCAAGCAGCTCTGATACCATGTAGAAACTTTTTCTACAAATCATCTAGCTCCGATACCATGTAGAAACTTTTTCTACAAATCATCTAGCTCTGATACCATGTAGAAATTTTGAATAATATAACACATATTCACAGAGATTATCCTGATTATACACTTATAAGCGGAACATGCATAATACATAACCTCCTCTATGTTGATCATCAATTTACAGAAGCAGAAACATTCAAAGGCACACATAGAAGCATCAATCAAACTCATTAACACAGTATGTATCCCGGGGAAAGCATCTCGCTAAAAACCCCACACTATCTGTATATTATATTGATTGAATCATGTAACATTACAAAGTACAATGCTTATCACAAGCAATCCAGTACCAGCTCCACCTGTTACACACAATACAACTCATATCTGATCTCCAAATCTCCCCCGCTGCTTGCCTGCCTCCACAGCTCAATACCTGCTCAAGAATTGATGAGAATGGCTTACGAAACTCGTATTTGACCTGCAAATAATCACTCACACTCTGTTGGACGTGAGCATAGGCTACAATTCTTGGTATTGGCCAATTCATTGGCATACTCAATCCCTCTGATTGTGCAAATCATCATGCACAACTATAGTCACAACTGATAGCAATCTGATCCTCTAAAACCTATCCCTGCTGAACTGAACATGCACTGACATGCAACTGAGTTAACTGATGTATTCTATAGTTGCATTATGAGTTAATAACTTGTGAATTAATTAATAACTAATTCACCCAACTCATCTCTAGTCTATTTGCCAGTTAGACTAAATACAACCAGTTTAACAAAGCTAAATTGAACACAACTCCATCAACTGCACCTCCAGTCCACTAAACTCAACTCACTTGAGTTCTAACTGAAGTCCTGCATGCAAATATTAGTCATCCCATAGGTAACCACGTATTTCCTTCTGGGATTTGCATGTACCACATCCGTAGCTCATCCTGAAGTGCTCCAAGAGAATAAGATCAAGTTCATAGTCCAAATATTATTATGAGACAATAATATTTGACTTTTCTATTTTTGACAGCCAGTCTAAAAATAGACTTTGATCACTCACACTGTGATCACTCACACTGTGGTCGCCCACACTGTGATCACTCATACTGTGATCATCCACACTGTGATCAAAAATAGAACTTGCGCCATAATTTGCCTGCGGGCCCACTTAGTGAAGGCGACTCTTTTCACTAAGCATCTTGTTGCAATCTCAACAAGCATTTCTTGTTGCACACTTTTCAACAGAATGGGATGAGACCAAATATATACAAGGGGGCCGTGTCATGTAGATTTTCCTAGATGGTCATGGAGCTTATTTGAGGGGTTGTTATTGCCTCATAAATAAAGCACAAACTGTTAGTTGAAGGGTTGTCCAAACATCCTATTCATGGGCTAGATTGAAAGCAGAATCAGTATTTGGCAACAGAGATGGCTTTTTAGAGTAGGTAGGTTAACTCTCCTCAAGTTAGTCCTACAAGCTATTCCGGTTTACTGGATGTCGCTGGCCTGGATTCCCAAAGGAATTTTAAAAAGAATTCAAAAATTATGTTGTCGCTTCCTTTGGCGCGGACAAATTCCAGGGAGAAATTTTCCTTTGGTCTGTTAGGACAGCATTGAAAAACCCAAAAACCTGGGGGGTTGGAGCATAAATTTTGCACTTATTCGCTGAGGCTTTGGTTGCAAAACTGCGCTGGCAACTTATTAATTCCAGAAGTCTTTGATAGGAAATAACTTATCATAAGTACATATATCCGCTCTCAATTCTAGAATGGATCCGTAGACCTTCGGTTCCTCCATAATTTGGAAAGCATTATCTCAGTCTATCTCTCTGATCAAGCGTGGTCTGGCTTGGAAAGTTGGCAATGGAGTTCAAGTGAGGATTGGTTTGGATGTGTGGAGTGGATGTGGGAATGGCCATATTCTCCCCCGTTCTCTTTGCAATTTCCTTCAAGACTCAGGCATCACCCAATTATCACATATAACAGATGATATTGAGGACAGGTGGCAAAACCAGACCTAGAAGGACCACAAAACACTCAACATTCCAGCAGTTTGGGTCAATCATTGGCAGAGATTCATAGGCTAATTAGAGGAGGCCAATGTGCGTATAAACGACAATCAAGATGTCCTTATCTGGGCATTGGATCCCCAAGGCAGATACTCCCCCAAATCAGGTTATGCTTATACAATGGCAGCTAGACACACGGGTGATTTCTCTTGGTGGTGGAGTCATATCTGGAAATTAAAGGCCCCTCCCAAATCTAGGCTTTTCATGTGGTGCATTTTAACAGACAAGGTTCCCACTGAACTAATGCTGAGGCGTCGTGCAAACTGCGGGCCTTCTAGATGTTGTCTGTGTAGGATGTAGGAGGAAGATACTTCTCATCTCTTCTTTACCTGTTCTATCTCGAAAGCCTTCTGGCAAAGGATCCTCACTTCACTAAATCTACATATTTATTGGTCGGGACAAGATATTAAATAGGCTTGGCAAAGATGGTGGATAAAATCTAACTCTCAGAAAACTAGATGCCTTCCATTGCTAATTTGCTGGGGAATCTGGCTTAACAGGAACAAATCCATTTTTAAGAATGCCAAAATAGATTAGGATTCCTCCAGTATTTCGCTGTTGGATTTATACAATTCGCTTCCGGAGGACCAGGACATCCAACCCCCTCGGATCATTACCCAGGAATCCATAGACATAAACTCCCCCCTGGGGTTATTTTGACGACTCAGCATAAGCTGAAGGCCGTGGTGGAGGGGTGGTGTTGCATATGGATAATATATGTCTTATAGAATCAAGGTCGGCCTTGGCAGAGGCACCAACAACTATGCTGAATTGAGCAGTCTAAAATACCTTCTCCTTTTTGCAAAACGACAAAATTGCCAACAACTTCAGAAATTCAGAGACTCACAACTCATAATTAACTAGACAAATGAAGTTAGTCATTGTCACTTGCACACAGTTAGAGGTATTCTGACTGATATCCTTTCTCTGAAGTCCCAATTTGATTCATTTGCATGCTCACATATATACAGGGAAAGGAATGAGATCGTTGATTGTTTATCCAAAGAGGTAGTGCAATTGAACAAAGGTCAATGACAGATATAGGAATACAGGGGCGACAGTTTCTACAGTTACTATCATCGTCCTTTTATGGACATGATTGGTTCCTATCAGAATGATCGCTAGATCATTCAACAAATTTTCTTTTACTTTCTCCTTCTATGTATATAACTTACCAGTTTTTAGTATATTTTTGGACAAAACTGGACTTCTCAGAAACTTACTGGACTTCTCAGAAGTTTATTATCAGTAAGCATCATAATAGTTCTTGTAAAGTTTATAATAGCTCTAAACAGTACTCCCTTTTTGCTGACAGCAGTTCATATCTGCAGTATCATACAACATGTAATTTTCTTATCCTTTTAATGAAAATTACGCTTTTTCTGAGGAAAAAAAAATCCTATTTGTGGGCTAAAAAATTTGAGAGAAAGGGGCTGAATTCATAGTAATTTTGGGGCTAATATTCCTTGAGATTATAATATGGTTGGAACCATTCTACAAGCACCTGAAATATTGAAGTTTATATTGTTGAGATTATACCAAGTTCCTTTGCTCTATTTGTTCACTGTACTCTCTTGTGCCAAATTAATGAAATCATTGTTCATACTTAAATTTACCGTTATGCAGACTTATATGAACAATATATGCATTTCTGGGCTTAGTCTAAAACACACAATATTTTTTGTAAGCATCTCATTGGCATGATTTAGTCATTGTCCATGTTTATTTGAAATTAAACTCAAGAAAGTGCACCTACAACTATGTACACATAAACTGTTTAACTTAATACCATATAGACCATCTCAAGTAAAACTTAGAAATTTAGTGGGGAAATTTGAGGTACTTCTAGGGGGTATCTTACATTGGTATCGGAGCATGGTCTTGGACAACTGTGTGGTTTGAAGGGCAGACTTTGATAGTAGTTTGATGAGTTCCGAAGACTATTTTTTCAGTGGTGTCACCTATAATAGAAGTTATCGAGATAGGGAACCCACTCCACTTTGGGAAGAAGAGGAAAAAATTCCATAAAAAGGGAAAAAGAAAGAAGTACCATCTCAAAAGAAATAAACGGTCATAGGGAATAAGGAGAATCAATAATTTAATAATTTGATTAACATCTTAAATAATTTGGCTAAAGGCCAAAAAATGAGGGTGGAGCTTATGGGGAAACTAGCCAACAATGGAGGTTGTATTGAGGTCTCAAGGGAATAGTAGTTGAAGAAGGGTCCCATTAATGGTGAAGGATATAATAGTGGAGAAGCTAGCCAGAACACATAATTGTGCAAATCCACCCACACACATATAACAGGTTATCTAGACCCACTATGCCGCAATTTCTAAATGAGACAACAACTAGCCATGAGGAGCGGGGTGATCAAGACATGACTTTTGGGGAATATTGGAGGAGTATAAAAGAGTCGGGCGAGACTTTCAAGCTACCATGAATTTTATAGACTTATACAACCTCAATATGAGGAACAAGCCTAAAGGAGCTAAGACGGCTATGATGTAGAACCATGAGCTTCAAAAGACTTTGGGGAAAGACCATCCCATGTTTTGATGGATCATCAAAATGTTCAGCCAGATCATGGGTTCAAACGCTGGACACATGCTTCTAGCTACATCAGATGACAAAGGTTGATGCCATTAAGTTGGCTACATTACATCTGGATGGAGAGGCCCATGAGTTGTGGCACCATGGGTTAGTGACCTCGGGTCATGCTAGTATAAATTCATATTTCGAGTTTACTCAAAGACTCATAGAGTGCTTTGAATGGAAGGATCTAGAGATTCGTTTCAGATAACTAGCACAACTCAAGCAAACTGACAATCTAGAGGCATATATCTCAGAGTTATAGTCACCAACATATCTGAAGCACGACTAGTGATGTTTTTTGTTGAGGGGTTATCTGAGCCTTTACGTGGCTGGGTTAAGGGTTATCAACAGGCCACTCTATGAGATGCAGTTAGCAGAACCAGAGATATGTAGGACATTGTTCCTAGGAGAAAATTTCCTACCAAACCATCATTTCCTCAAAAGAACAAAGAGGTTAAACCATTTAAAAAGTAGTACACTGGGAAATCAAAGTTGGATGAGGAGACTTAGAAGGAGTTGAGGAAGAAGAAGATTTGTTTCAGTTGTCAGGAGCCTTGGGCACTAGGGCACATATGTGTAGGGAAGGAAAACCTAGGTAAGGTACACTACATCAAGGTCTAATCAGATAGTGACGATGATGAGGAGGATGAGGAGTCCTGAAAAGGATAGATACAATAACATGGACATCTTGCAGCAAGTAAGGAGTCATCATAGACAAGGGCTAAAGGCATTGTTATTGCATCCATGTCAAGACTTCCCAGGTACCATGTATTCAGAGTCAGGGGGGTCATGTTGGGGAAAAAGGTGATAATGTTGATTGATGATGGGGCATCCCACAAATCTATAGATGCAACAATGGTGTATCGGAGGGAGATTCAAATGAAGGATTTTAATGGATTCACAGTGGTAATACTAGGTGGTCATAAGATGGAATGCACTAGATGGATCCCCAAACCAAAAATAACCATGGAGAACTACACTTTGACAAATGACTTCTTTGTGGTGGACGTACCAGATACTAATGTGGTACTCGTGTTAAGTGGATTTACTCCATAGGAAGATATACCATTGATCAAAGGATGATGGAGATGGAAATCATAGATCATGATGGTAGAAAGGTAGTTTTGTGGGCCATGCATTAGTATCCACCCAATGTAGTATCATTTCAAAGTATGGAGGCAATGCTTCTGCATGGAGACATAAAATGGGCAATAGAGTGCTACATTTAAGATAAAATACATATGAATTTGCCTCGACAATATTCAAATGATATTAAGGTATCGCTTCATAAACATTAAAAAGTTTTTATTGGCATTCCTCCAAGTAGACCTCCATATAGGGGATTTGAGCAAGTGATAGAGTTGGAAAAGGGGGTGCAGGTTGTTATGACCAACTCTTATCATCATCCCAAGGTTTATAAGGACGTAATTGAAAAGGCTATTAAGGAGCTGCTGAAATTGGGCCACATTCGTCCTAGTCCTTTCCCTTTTGCTTCTTTGGTGGTGATGGCTAAGAAGAAAGATGACACCTTGAGGATGTGCATTGATTACCAAACACTTAATAAAGGAATAATAAAAAACCGACATCCCATTCAAAGGATTGTTGAGTTGATGGATGAACTGAGGGGGAGTAAAGATTTTTTCGAAGATAAATCTTTGTTCGGGATACCATCAAATCCAAGTTTGGGAGCAGGATATCTCGAAAACTGCTTTTAGGTGCAACTATGGGCATTATGAGTTTCTGGTTATGTCATTTGGGCTAATCAATGCCCTTGCAACATTTCAGACTTGCATGAACCATGTGTTCAACAAATAGTTGTGGAAGTATTTGTTCGTTTTCTTTGACGACATTCTCGTCTACAACAAAACTTGGGAGGATCACCTTAGGCATTTGGATGCAGTGTTGGGAATTTTGGAGGAGTGGGAATTCTATGAAAAAGAGTCCAAGAGTCCAAGTCTGAGCTTGGTATGACTGAGATGCCTTATTTGGGGCATGTGATCGAGGAAAACGGGGTTCAGGTGCAACATGAGAATATTAGGGCAATCATTGAGCGGCATACCCCAAACAATGTGACTGAAATAAAGAGCTTATTGGGACTTTGCACATATTACAGGAAGTTTGTTAAGTGGTTCTCACAGCTAACAACTCTTACAAACCTCACAAAGAAGGGAGATTTCATCTAGTTTGATAAGGCACATGAAATCTTCGAGAGGTTGAAGCAAGTAATGAGTTCATGCCCTGTGCTGACACAACCATATTTCACTTAGCCATTCATGTTTGAGTGCGACACTTTGGGGACAAGGACAAAAGCAATGTTAAGGTAAAATCACCACCCCATTGCATTTGAGAATTGCAAACTCAAGGACTATGGATGACATTACTCCATAAAAAATAAAGATATGTTGGCCATTATGCATGCATTTTCCAAGTTTAGACAGTACCTAGTGGGGAATAGGTTTAAAGTGAAGACTAATCATAACAACTTATGTTTCCTCTTGTAGCAGAAGGAATTGAGCGAGAGGCAGTAGAAGTGGATTAAAAAATTGCAAGAATATGTTTTTGAGATTGAGTATGTGAATGGAAAGAACAATGTGGTAGCTTATGCCATTTCCAGAATGCCATCCATTCTCTCTCTCATGGATATTACGAGTGACTGGAAATCCCTCATGTTGATGGAGTACTCCAAATACAAATTTGATTGTGAGATCCTCGATGGGTTAATATACAATGACAACTACCATGTCGTTGATGAAATTTTTACTATAGAGATAAGATTTACCTAGTACTAAAGTCCCAACTCAAGGAAACGATCATGCAAGCATCACACAACTCGTCTCTAGCAAGGCACTCGAGGTACTTGAAGGCCTATAAGCAGATCAAAGAGAGGTTCACAGGGAAGGGCCTCAAGATAGATGCGCTGAGGTTTGTGAGAGAATGTAATGTCTGCCAACAAAAAAAGCATGGCATACTCATCCAACATGGTTGCTTCAACCGCTACCCATTTCGGAGAAAAAATGGGAAAGCATTTCCATGAATTTCATCACGAAATCACCCCGTGCAGGGGAAGGACTATATTTATGTGGTAGTGGACAGGCTCATGAAGTTGCACACTTCTTCGCCATACCTTCCAAATATTCATAAACATAAGTGGCACAATTTTTCTTTAGGGAGGTATTCATATTGCACGGGTTTTCAAAGACCATTGTGAGTGATAGGGACAACAGGTTCAAGGGAGGATTCTGGCAGGAGTTGTTTAGGTTGTTTGGGACAGAGCTAATACCTATTACTAGTTACTTTTGAATGATGTTGTTATTGATTCCAAAATCAGTCTTGAACACTTCTAATATATGTTATGGATTACATCAGTTGGAAAATCCAATAGACAAGAAGCCTTGGAAGGAAGGAAGGAAACCCTGGAAGCTCTGAACTTGTTGAAGTTTTCAAGGATGAATATAAGTGAATTTTTTTTGGAGACCTTCATCAATTAATGCTCTTCGTCATGCCGATTCCAATTATATATGGCTCGTATTGAGACTCCTCATGGTTTGAGAGATATGACAAATAAAAGTTGGTGTCCCACTCTTGTGGTCAAAATCTTCAAAAGGAGATGATGTGGCATCTTATCATTGACTAAAGAATTTGCTCAAATCATGAAGTCAAAAGGGAATTTCATTGAATACTTAAATAAATATTATTATGGAAAAAATTACCATGTGGACGGGATCGAAATTTAAATTCAAATCTAAGTGCAAGTCGACCTTAAGTGAAGAAGGGGTTTTGTGCTAAAAAAAATTTGAATTTTTAAATTCAAATTTTCCCTCCTTGAGAAAGCTGGTCCCATGAATGATATCTCCTTCATATATATCAATAAGTGAATCAATCCCATCTACAAAGGGAAAGAATTAAGACACATATCTTATGAAATCATTCTCTCTGAAATTATGGCCTGGTGTAGTTTAGAACATCTGAGCAGAGGTCGAGTCTGGAAGGTTTGTGGGGTCTAATTGCTATATCTTTTGGGTATGGGATTCACTGAGCATTATATATATATATATATAGATATATATATATATATATATATTTTAGGTGTTTCTGATGAAGTTTAGGTGCCAATCAAGAGAAATTTTATGAGCATCTTTGACCTCCTCTAAGGCATCTCTATGACATGTTATGAGAAGAGATCGAAGGTTACTCGTTGGAAGCACATATTATCTATGGCGTTTGCTAAAGCATAGGAGTTTCATTTGTGGTACAATTTTTTTTTGGGTTTAGTGATGTGTTGACTATAGGGTAAAAAGGGTCGTATTTCTATGTTATTTGAGGGTTTTGGTATCCCCCTTCTAGAATTCACATACCCAGTGAAAAGTTCTAGATTACTTAGTGCCAAATCTTCTCTTGAAGTAGCTTGTTTGGCCCTCCAAAGGGAACTTGTTTGTACTTTGTTATGTGTTCCTTAGCCAAAGACTTGAATGATCAATTTGTGTTGGTGATTCGTTGTGAGTTTTTGAAGACCGTTTCGTGGCTGATTTAGAGGCTTCATCTAAGATCTTTGTGCACATACTTGGCCTCTTTTTGAGACAGATATGGGGCACTTCATGGGCACTTCGACATCCGTTACTTTGCCTTTGTTATTCTCACCTCTAAAGAAGAAAAGGATCATCATTTGTGTTCTAACTAGTCAACCTTGAGGTTAATCTATGAGGTTCTTTGTGGGATTAAGGAGAAGTGTATGGTTCAGTTTTTTTCCAGATCTCTATAATAGGGTAATTCTAAGCTAAGCAATGATAGTGTTTGAAGAAACTTGTGAGAAAAATACTTGACGGTCAATCAAGTACTAAAGTGATTTATTTCTCCTTGACTATGTATATCTAAAGTAAAGACTATAGAATACTCTCATCGCCTTCCTAAAAATATTTAAGGTGGAGTTTTATCTGATCACATAGAAAAATTCGTGCCCTAACCCAAAGAAGCAACTTGAATATATTCAAAGCTCTTTCAAAAATTTTAACCTATTCTACCCCTACTTTTATGAGTTGGGTTTGAGGCATATTATTGATGGGATTGGATAATGATCTTGTAATCTAAGTTTGACATTGCATCTCCTCCTGAGATATCTTGTGAACTTCTAATGAAAAACATCAAGCCATAATCCAGATAAACAAATCATTATGGCTTCCCTCTACCTCATCAAGAATTAAAGGTTGTGTGTTGGAACAAGAGTAATGTCAAGCAATTGTAAATGTGGTTTCAAGATGATCTGAAGCACTCCTTGACAAACCCGCTCAAAGTCTTTTCTAATCTTGTCAGAAGAATATAGTTTGAAGGCCTAACAATTGCAACCAATACTATTGTTCATTGTGCAAAAACATTTTTGTGTAACGGTAGAGAATATCATCAAATACATTGAAGCCAACCTTTTTAATGTTACAACCCGTTGAAGACTAAACTACCAAAGTGATCTTGAAGTCTATTAACAACAAAAGGCAGCCAATGAATCACTACAATGATACAATTTGAATGAAAACTTGAGAAGAAAGGGTTTTTGATCTCTGATATACATTGCTTCACTTCCTTACTATATGTGTACATAAGAACAAGAACACAAGATGTTAGCTCTCTGCCAGGGCCAAAACCTCTCTTCTTTTGAGAGGAAAACCCTTCAGTAAGTTTTCTCTTATTGAAGCTTCTTTCTTGATCAATGCTAAACCCTAGAAACTTGACTAGAAGATCCTCCAAGCACAAGTCAAGTCCTTCCCTTTCTCTACACTATGTTCCTCAACACTTTTTCTACCTCCTTCCGGCACTTTATTCCCTGGCACTTTGTCCTCCTTCCAGCACTTCGTTCTTCCTTCTACTTTAAGTAGATCTTTTAGGAGAGATACTTTTACTTAGTGATATCCTCCACCTAAGGATACTCATTCCTTCTCTATATTATCCGAGTTCTTTCTTGATGTATGGTGGTAGGCTAAGTGTGACAATGTTGTAAACCTAATCTTCGCACATGTGAGAGTTCTTGCTGTAGTTATAGGGCTCCCTCTAACTTCGCTTGAGGTCCTTCTCTCTTCGTTTGGATAGGAGGCCTAGTAAGCCTAGTTTGAAGCCCAAACAATGATGGATGAGCAACCTTAATGTTGCTATTGTAGTGACCGTAGTAAACCCTTTTATTTCTCACACGTGTAGCTACATCTTACCCTAAAACAATCCTTAATACTTCGGTTATCTTTCCTCCTTCACTGCTCTAGAGGCTCCCTTAAACTTGACTTTTCCACCCTTTACTTGGTTGCACTTGCTCGCTTATTTCAGAGATGATCTTCGCTATCTTTGGAGGAGTGGAAAACCTCTATATATAGAGGATTGTCCCTCCTTTAGGCTGACTTGTAGGCTGACTTGTTGCATTGAGGCCAACTTGACTTTCGTTACTGTAATAGGTGCTTTTAATGTTGCCATTGCATCTTTTGATGGTGTCTTTTCTCATATGAGACTTGACTTTTATTGGAGGTGTCTTCTTTGACTCTTATACATAAATATACATAATGTAACATGCCATTAAGGTCTTCAACATAATTCTTTTGACTCTTTGACTTTCCTATAGCACTTTGACATGTGCTAGACCTACTTCAATGAGCAAGAAACTCATTGACATATATTATAAAAATAACATTTCTTTTCTTGAATAAATACAAATATCAAAAGTACATTATGAAGACCGAGCCTAGTTACATTTCCTTCAACACTCCCTCTTAACTAGGGAGGTATTCATACAACATTACAAGGTGTTTGGATATTATCAATCTTTGAAGAATTCACATAAGAGAAACCAGATTAGCAATCCATCTGTTATAGCATCATATCAATCAACATTGTCATAGTGTAAGGCCTTGACTAACAACTCCATCTCTTTATGAGATCATGAGCTACAATGTTGGCGAGACCAGTGATTTATAGACACCTTCTTCATTGACTCTCAAGGTACATACCCACCCGGGTGTTCACTAAGTATGACCTTCTAAGACTATTCTTGTCTTGGGTTCCGAAGCCTCAAAGAATATCGGTCCTCTTGCCTACTTTTGTCTTGGATGCCCTACAAATCCTCAAAGAGTATAAGATGCCAGATGATTACCCAACCCTCCCATTCTTTCTTCCCAAGTGAAGACACGAATGTTGTGTCTATCTTGTATCTACATTTCCATTTATGGCCTTCATCTAGACTTATGGTTGTTAATCTTGATCTAGTGCATGACCCATGAAATGGAAAAAATAATTGTCACTCCTTTGTAATTAGAGGTGATCCAAAACTCCCTCTTAATGAGGGACCTGTCAGAGCTCCCTCTTAACTAGGGAATCTTTAATTCATCAACAACTTCTTCTTCATGGGTCCTTCAGTTGCTTGATATCCTTTCTTTCTTTGATTTCATGAAGTCTTTGTTTGAACTTATTCTAGGTAGGGCACAATCCATCGATCACTTTCCTTCCTGGTTTTTCATGCCATTGCATCCTTCATGGAAAGTGTCTTTATTGCCATACATCAGGTTTTCTTGCTGGCTACTCCATCATCATTTGTCCATGCTTCGGAATACTCTTCTCATGGGTTCTTTGTTGTACTTGTTTACATGCTTCGACCTAGGAGCCCATCATGACTTCATCTTGATATTGCTTTCAACATTGCTTTTTCTTTTGATGGATGGATTCTTCATCACGACATCTTTGTAGAGTAGAATCAGTTATTTGCATCTTTCATATCTCCAAGGCCTTCATAGGTGTTAAAGGTCCTTCCTTCCTTTGTCAGAGTTGTCATTCCTTCTTTCGGGAGATATCTTCAGAGTATCTTGTCGGATAGTGATTCTCGTTGATCATGGTGTTCTTCACATGCTTGATATCTTTCTTCATTCACTTCTTATTAGATAGATAGGTCAACCATATTATGCTTCTTGTGAGAGGATTTCTTTATTGCTTGCTTCCTGGACTAGTCAGCATTTCTTCTTACTTCGTAGTCAACAATCTTATACTCCTTATGTGAGCATATTCTTTTGTTGACCTTCATTGTATTGTAGTACATGCCTTCGAGCATGTTCTTGGTGAAAGAGATTCTTTCATACTTGATCATGTTATAGAAATATCCTCATGACTCAATAATATACAAATGATAACATGACTAAAATTTGATGCATACATACCTCATCTTGATTCTCTTTTGATCATCTTAGCTTCATTTGGTTGTCCTTGGTGTGGCCCTTCTTTCTTCATATTAACTTGCCTGCATATCATCCTTTTCTTGAATCCCATGAATGGGATTCCCGATGAGGCATCTGCTTTGGTTCATGAACCTTGTTTTGAAGATTCCATTATAGGATCTTAAAGACCTTGCCTTGCAAATGTTTCTTTTCTTTTGATGATGGGGGTCTTTCAAGATTCTTAGTCACGATCAATCTTATTTTATCATGGATGAGGTCCTCTACTAGGTATGCTCCTTATATATGAATATCTTGAGATATATCTACCATGCTCCTATATTCTAGAAGATATTTCTACCCATGCATTTTTATTCTCATTATAAATGCTACATCTTCATGAGTATCTATAACTCTATGTACTTCATGCTTCTAGATTCTAGAAGGTGTTGCTAGCCATGCAATTTTATTTTACTCCTACATGCTCCTATCCTACTCAAAACTTTGAAAGAAGACTTGAAGTAAAGAGTTTGACCTATTCATAGTGGAGATCTGGAGGATCTTCCTTCTTTTTCTTCTTCTTTCATCTCTTGAGTCATGTGAGCTTCTTCCATCTTTATTTTTTTGTTGTTTTCCTTATTAAGCTTAGGACAATTCCTTTTGTAGTGTCCATATTCTTGACATCCATAGCATTGGATTTTGGACATGTCTTTGTTGTTTGTTCTTCGTGGACCGAATTTTTCAAATTTTAACTTTCTCTTGGCCATGGTAGAAAATGCTTGCTCCTTTGATCCCACATATTCCTTTGCTTTAAGTTTGGTTTCCTTTGTCTTGCATAGAGACCACATTTCACTAAGAGTGGTTGCTTCCTTCTTGGCATATATGCTTCATGTGAAGTTGCCCCAATCCTCTAGTAGAGCATTGAGTACTACAGTTGTCATCTCTTTGTCAAACATGACTTCCCCAAGCTATTAAAGTTGATCTCTCATTTCAAATATTTTCATGACATAAGGAGCTATTACTTCCTCTGTTATCTTCATCTTGTTTATTCATTCCTTAGAGATATTACTTCTCGGGTTGTGGATACTGAGAATATCTCTACTATCTTAATATTCTTTCGATGTTCCAAATTTGGAGACATCAGGAATGAGAGAGTCTTTGATTGATTCTATTAGAATCATTTGTGCTCTTGTCTCATCCTTATTTTACTTAGCTAAGGCTTGAGTTTGTTCCTTAGTATGGATAATGATATTCCCTTTGATATGTTCTAGAAGTTCATTCTCCTTGAGAAGTAGATCAATCCTATTCTTCCATGCAAGAAAGTTATTGGTACATAAAAATTTGTTACTTTCCTTGCAAAAAGACATTGATGTATATTTAGAAGGGGACATATACTTACTTGGTAGATTTTGAGATGTAGTGGATTTTCTTTCTCCTTGACGACTTGATGGCTTGCCTTCCTACGATCTTGATGTTCTTCAAGTTGCCTTCTCCAAGTGGACTTCTTTGATGACTTGTCACTTTATGTAGGTCCTGCTTCGATCTGCTCTTCTTTGTAGGTACCTTTATGTAAGGCTCTTCTTCTTACTATGTATACTTCCTTGATGAATGATATATTGGAGACCTTCTTGTCCTTGAAGTGATTGAGACTTCTAGGCTTGATGCTTCAACCTTGTATATGTCCTTCCTTGACAAGTGTTCTTGAGTTTCCCTTTCCTTGATGTGTCACCTTACCTCTGATACCATGTTAAAGAATCTAAGCAAAACTAAATGTAGTGTGATTCTGCTTTACTTGATAACAATTTGTGGAGTCTTTTTACTTTTTCTTGTTAGCTTAATCTTCTTCTTATTATTTTTAATGCATCTGTGTGTACTTCATCAAAATGCTACCAAAACATAAGAACAAGAACACAAGATGTTTGCTCTCTTCTAGGGAAAAAACCTCTCTTCTCTTGAGAGGAAAACCCTTTGGTAAGTTTTCACTTATTGAAGCTTCTTTCTTGATCAATGACAAACCCTAGACCCTTGACTATAATATACTCCAAGCACAAGTCAAGTCCTTCCTTTTCTCTGTACTATGTTCCCTGGCACTTTGTCTACTTCCTTCCAATGCTTTGTTCCTCGACACTTTGTCCTTCTTCCGACACTCCATTCTTCCTTCTATTGTAAGTATATCTTCTAGGAGAGATACTTTTACTTAGTGATATCCTTCACCTAAGGATACTCATTCCTTCTCTAGATCATCTGAGTTCTTTCTTGATGTATGGTGGTAGGCTGAGTGTGACAACACTACAACCCTAATATTCTCACGTGTGATAGTTCTTGTTGTAGTTATAGGGCTTCCTCTAACTTCGCTTGAGGTCCTTCTCTCTTCTCTTGTATAGGAGGCCTAGTAAGTCTAGTTTGAAGCCCAAACAATGATGGATGAGCAACCTTAATGTTTTTGTTGTAGTGACCGCATTCAAACCTTTTATTTCTCGCACGTGTGGCTGCAACTTACCCTAAAAAAATCCTTAATACTTCGGTTATCTTTCCTCCTTCACTTCTCTAGAGGCTCCCTTAAACTTGACTTTTCCACCCTTTACTTGGCTGCACTTTCTCGCTTATTTCAGAGATGATCTTTGCTATCTTTGGAGGAGTGGAAAACCTCTATATATAGAGGATTGTCCCTCCTTTAGGCCGACTTGAATTTAGTTGCTACAATAGGTGCTTTTAATGGTGCCATTTCTTCTTTTAATGGTGTCTTTTCTTGGAGGAGACTTGACTTTGCTTGGAGGTGTCTTCTTTTGCTCTTAATCATAAATATACATAATGTAACATGCCCTTAAGGTCTTCAACATAATTCTTTTGACTCTTTGACTTTCTTATAGCACTTTGACATGTGCTAGACCTACTTCAAGGAGAAAGAAACTCATTGACATATATTATAAAAATAATATTTCTTTTCTTGAATAAATACAATTATCAAAAATACATTTATGAAGATCGAACCTAGGTACATTTCCTTCAACAATGTTCACAATGATAAAGGCATGTCTACTTTAAACAATTTACTTATAAACACTAAAAAATAAATATTTATTTTTCATAATCTAAATAAGAAAGAAAAATGCATCACCAAGTATATTAGAAAATCAAACAAATGCCTCTTAATCACCATCAAATTATTTATCATTTAATTCCTAGCCATAAAATATTTATTAATTCATCATTTATTTATAATTACCATTGAAAAGAAAAGTCAAAATTGTTCCATTATCCATGAAGAAAAAATTAAACCTCTTATGTATCCATGTAAGCCCATTTGTTTCTCTTATGGTCCATAAAAATATGTAATCAACATTTTACACATGCATAAGACCTTTTAGTTTACATAATGTTGGAAGCATTGTAATTTAAATATAGTAACATGACTTTACCTCTCATGTCAAAAAAATAATCTTACATATTAATACACATTTTTTTCATTGTTACAGTCCTCATAGAGTTGTCACTACATGATTTATATTGTTTTTGAATTAAACAAGAAGAGAAAACATGTGAATTGATTAATAAACCAATAAGTATCTAAATCGAGAATAAATCTTCAATGTTGTTTCTAAATTCACTATTTTCTCATTTTGGTTATATTCTTCTCATTTTCCTGTTTGAGAAAGATTGTGACTTTGAATCCTTAATATCATAGATATTGTACACAATTGTAAATACTTAGCTTTAAGTTTAAAAATGTTTCCACTACAAAAAAATGTGTAAAAACGTTTGCGAATCTAACCAATTATATAAAATTCCAACAAGACGAATAAAAAAACAATATAATTAGCGAAACAAAGAAAACAAAAACATACAACAATAGTATAAATGATAAAATAACACAAGTACATATCACTCCCTATTGTCATCACCTTGATTATCTTCCTCACTTGGAATGATAACACTATTGTTCTCAAAAACATTTTTTGATCTAGGGTTGTGTCTTAATACGAACCACCAATGCCTATCCAACACATCTAGGTAAAAAACACCTAGTTGTAGTGTTTTGGGAAAACATAAGTCTCCCTAGCTTCATGCCACATCTTTCTAGAGTAGATAGATATTAGCCCATTATCGTGATCTTCCTTTACATTATTCTAATCAAAGGTGTCCCACCACTTGCATCTAAAAATGACACATTAAAATGAAGAGAAGCCCACTTTAATGATCTCTTGTATATTTCCAACGTAACCTAACGTCCCCTGCATTAGGTTTTAATCGTGGTGGCTAACACGACTAGATTGGTAAAAATCGACTTCCACTCCACAGTCTTGTGTCATGTATCCATCGTTGACATCCTAAGTGTGAAAATGATGTCCATATGCCCACACATATGCGAACAAATGTACCTATAAAAAAGTGAAAAAATCATAGTGTCATGTGTTTAATAACCTGAACATAATTAAAAATATAAAATATATATAGATGTTACAATTCAAAGGTGAAGTATGAAGTTAAAAATGTACAATTATTATTATTATTATTTTTTTAAATTATCTAGTTACTGCACCCAATCCCTATGCTTATCGCATCCTCTTTAGCATGCGGGTAATGACTAGAGGTACTGTATTTCTCTCTAACTTGATCAATAACCCAACTGTTAGGGCATGCCATTGCCATATTTTATTTTAAAGGATCAGGGTAAGACACACTTCTACCATTTAACCATTTGAATTATTTCCTGACACTGTCCCATTTCTTTCTCTTTTGCTTGTACAATTCGACCCACGATTTTGTCACTTCCATATTGTAATGAATGAATTTGTTGATGGTTTCAATTTATGAATTCATTGCTGAAATCAAACCAACATATATAGTACTTATGAGATCAAAATATGCATTAATATTAATTTTGGTGTGAATACTTACTGTGTATAAATTTGACAAATGTTAATCCACTTACTCTTTATCATGCGTCTTTTTCCATATTTTTCGAGAAGATCTCCTTCTCTTTTGTCTTCATTCCTTTCATCGTCCTAAATTGCTGCACCTAGTGTGTTGTCGATTTGCTTGATGTACTCACTAGCATAATCAAAAGACTCATACAATATATGACCCTATGTCATAAACCCTTCAAGTTTTGCTCTTTGTCAAACAAAACCTTTCAATTTCTTCATGTACCTCTCTATGAAAAACATCCAATGACAAGAAACCACCCCAACTAATTCAACCTCATCTACTAGGTGAATTTGAAAATGAACTTGCAAGTCCATGAAACTCGTTAGTAGTTCCTTCTCAAACATACAAACAATATCAGTTATCTCTTGACGCTACCTAGAATGCTACCCATATGAATCTCCTTTGATGTGATCCAACATGCAAATGCAAATAATTTAGATATGGCACATCATAGGTTTTGGGGGAAGTCATGGTTAACACACCCATGTACGAGCAGAGGATAATGACACTACACAATAAATATTAATTATACAAAAATTAATTATAAAATATCCCATTGCATTAAAATAAAAATAAAAATAATAAAATCATGCTTTTGACATACGTACTCTTAGAAGGTTCAAATGGTCATGTGATTTCAACCCCGAAAAACGGTCTTCCACAGTGAAGCAATGTCATAGTGAATACCCATACGAAGAAGGCACCCTCAAGTTCATTATAATTTCATTTTCCAAAGAAATATCATATTTCTTTAAAATCCATGGGACATCATAGCCTCTCCTCTAGTTTCTTATCTTGGCCAATGTTTCTTTTTAGTTTTTGAAGAAAATATATCTCTCCTAACAGCCAATGTGTCATTTTTTTCGATGATATGTGCCTCCATAAAGAAGATGAAACATTTTTAAATATATGCACGAGATCTAGTAAGTGGTCAATATTAAGATGCACCCAATATGGGAGTTCATAAAAGACAAATTTCCTTTTTATCCCAATGGGAAATTTCTCAACATAGGTGTCAAAGAATTTTGGATCGTCAAACATAGGCTCGCCATTTGAACCAGTCATTTCTGCAAATTCCTTCTCCTTATTTCTCTCATATGCTCTAAGCCATTCACTTGGTGTCATTATTGTAGGTCTTTGTGTTCTCTATGGTTTACCATTTAAAGAAGATGTTGCTATTCTATAAGGGTGTTCTTCTAGGAGGAATACCCTGGAGCAGTCATACACTAGCTTTTGTAGGGGGTTGAACCACCTATCCTTCAGAGAAGGTCTACAACATTTGCATCCATGATACCCTTTTGTTACAAGACCTGAAAAATTATTATATACATGCTGACACATTAGCGACCATGATGATCAGAAGAATTGCAACGAATTAAATTAATATGCGAAATAATATTGTTACGTATATAAACACATCAATAAAAATGTAATTTACTAGAGCAAACTCCTAAGCCTGGATAATCATGTATGTTTTAAGCACATATGCCATACAACGTAAAACTTCTCTCTGTTGTGATGGGTCTTAATACATCATACACATTTATCCCCTCCCATAATTCCTTCAATTCATCTACCAATGGGTTTAAGTGGACATCCATATTCTTCACTTGTCTTCTACCAGGGACTATGAGAGTCAACATAAGATGTTCAATCTTCATAGACAACCATGGGGGGATATTGTTATTAATCAATACTAAAGGACAAACATAATAGTTGGTGTTTTGGAGGGAATATGGGTTGACACCATCCATGGATATGTTGAGTCATAGACTCTGTACTTGATCATCCTTGAATTTTTGAGGCCATGTATACTCTATATGCTTCATGACTATTGAATCTATTCGGATTCACATAACTCCTAACTCACTTCTGTGTGAGGCATGCCATCCCTGCAATATAGCTAATTCTTTGCAATGAAAGAGCCTTTGAATCGTTGGGATTATATGCGTGTGCCTCAATATCTTATAAGGAGGACCATGTTATTTACCCATTTTTTTTAATTACAGTACCTGCCATGCCCACATTTCAGACATATCTCTATGTCTGCATATTCTTCTCTATATAGAATATAATCATTCAGACATACATGATATGATATGTACTCAACACCCAACATTTTCAACAACTACTTTGCCTCTTCACAACTACCCAACAAGACATTATCACTCAGAAGAACCTTATCTTTGAATAACCTATAGTTGGTGGGGAATATAATTGTACAATGTCAATATTTAACATTCGTAAAATCAACCATTTTTAATGTTGATTGTGTGACAAGATTTCTCAAAATATAAGGGACTTGATTGATCATGTAGGTAAATTACCTCAATATTGCCAAGAAACATGCATTCGACATGCCAAACTTTGCTTTCAAGTTGTACAACAACATCATTGTCCCCAGCTAAGTAGAATTTGACTTGCTGCGAGGTCCAAAAAAGAGGGGTGGTGGAAGCAGATTTTAGGCTTTCGAATAAGGTATCAGTGATATAAGCATCATCCTCTAGCTCATAGTTCTGGAATGCATCTAACAACATTGCCTCCATGGCAGTCGTATCTCGCAAGTAATCATCCATACCAACCTCTATTTGATTGCCTCTATTTCCAACTTGTAATGAAGAACTACTATTGTTGTAGTCATTCCTAATTGGTGAATCTGAATGTAGTGGGAATTAAATAAGTGGTTGATTCAACCATTCTTTGTATGCTACCTCTCTAAGTCTTGCTCCTAATGCAGCCTTCTCTCAAGTTGACGTTGTAGTAGGGTGCACTGGAAGATGGTAGGTGGGTTTCTCATCATCAATCCTGATTTCAAAAAATATTGAATGTCATTAGTACAATATCAAAGATATTAGTAAGAACGTCAATCCAATTGATTTTTTGAAATTACATTATACTAAACACTTATTACCATCATTGATATAGGATTGTGGCTGGAAGATGCCATGTTCCAATTGGCAGGGTGAAGAGGCTGTCCATTTTCATCTACCAACTGTTTTCGGTATGTTGCTCCTGATAAGAGCTTCCAAAGTTTTTGAAACGAAGGAATATTTTCTGCATTTGAACTTGATTTTGAATCAGGATCCTGCAAATTTGGATACATTTTTATTCAAATTGACATGGATTAAAAAAAACAATTAGATAATCGAAATATAAATAAAATTTGAACTTAGTAGAGATGGAAAGGGAGAATTCTGCAAAAGACTTTGATCAGAAATATGGAATGAGCTGGAATTTGAAGAATTGGCTATTTGATATTATTGAGATTTTGTCCTAGAATTTGAGAAAAACGAGAAATAAAATTTTGTGTGCATATCTAAAATCAATTTTGAAAACCATAAAACCATAATCCGAATTTCAGTATAGTTTTCAAACCAATTTTAAAAAATAAGACGACTTTAAACAAAAAATGTATACTATCAACTAATGTAATTCATGTGGATGTGTCTGAAAGGATAATTTGAGATTACTATGCTATTTTATGTGAAAATAAAATTTCATATAGATTTTAAACCCTATCGGTTTGCTTACCAGAACAAATCACACCGATGTGTTTAAATCATAACAACATAGGGGTGTTCAAATAATACGTGCATCGGTTTCTGACATTTCGAAAAATATAAAATATGTTATCATATCGGCGCTCTTGTACAAAACTGCACTAATGCGGTTAAATAAAAACAACACAAGCACACTCCTATTTCTAGGATTTAGAAAATAAAAACAAATTCTACCATCTTAGTGCTCTTATAACAATTACAACATTGTTGCATTTAAATACAAACTGCATCATTGCGTTAAAATAATAATCGCATTGTTTCAGGAAAAAAAAAAGGTATCATGTTGGTGTGTTGCAAAAAAATTTGGCGCCCCTACAATGTTGGTGCATTTTTCTTGTAAATGAATCGGTGCTCTTTACTATCAAATGCATTGATGTTCGGATAAAGTGAAAAAATGTGTGGATTTTTTTAATTGAAAAACGAGCGACAATTGATTTTTCGAAATCCAATTTCATAAAGTCTTTTAAATAGTAAAATGTAATTCACTATTTCATTATTTTCCCCAAAATTTCAATGGAGTGATTTGCAAGAGAGACCTACCAAGAGCACTATGAAACAACAAAATACTTTGGAGCAGTAGAACTATTCAGAAGTTTAGAAATTGAAAGGTATGGTTATTCACTCAATCCTGCATAATAAAAGTTTGAAACTTTATTGTTGATTTTATTAATATATATATTTTTTACAATTGCTATTAGGGTTTAATTAAAAGATAGATCATTTGCGAGAGAGACATATCGGGAGCACTATAAATCAACAAATATTTTGGAATTGCTGAAAGATTAGAATTTGAAAGGTATGGTGATTCACTCAAAACCCCGCATAGCGAAAATTTTAAATTTTACTATTAAATTTTTTTACAATTTTTGTTAGATTTATTCACAATTAAAAAAGAAGAAGAAACAAACAAAAACAAAAACAAAAACCATTTATAATAAAAATCACTATTGATTTTAATAATTTGTTTTATAATCTTTGTTCATATTTAAATTTAATTAAAATTCAGAAAATAAAATTATATATATATATATATATATATATATATATATATATATATATATATATATATATATATATATATATATATACTTACATTCAAACACTTGCTTTTTCTTGTTTATGTGACAATTAAATTTCACTTTAGGGTTTAACTCCCTCTACCACTTCACAATTAGAGGTTTTCATTTTAGGCATTTTAGATTTAATGGGTTTGGGTACTTATTATATATAGGATATTTGACATGTAAAATAGGGGGATCAATTATTGAGTTAGATCCAAACCTTGTCGGCCATGTTTATTTTTTTAAGAAAAACGGATAAATGTTTCATGGTGCACTAATGTAATATAATGCACCAATGCACTATGTGTAATACAAGACATCTGTATATTATAACGCTATCGGTTTTGTCTAGTTTGTTCATCGGTGCTCCTAATGTAATATAACGCATCGACTCATCTATGCCAAATAGTACTGTTAAGTCATTCCAATGCATTTATTGTTACAAATCACACCGTCATAATTTAAAATTATTTAAAAAAATAATAAATTTCACTGATGATGCCACAGTGCGTTTAATGGAATAAACACACCTGTGCGTTTATTCAAATAAACACATAAGTTACCATAACTCTTTTGGCTGAAAATTATTTGATTTATGTATAAAATATATTTAATCGATTCTGTATTGAATGGTACATGTTGTATATTGATAAAAAAATGTATGAGAATGTGTCAAGTAACAAAAATACTAATCGACACAACAATAGTATGTTGAAAAACTAGAGAAGGAAAGTTCTTTGTAAATTCTTTACAAAATTAATATGTTTGAACTATATGTAAGTTTAACTAATATGTATTGGTTAGTGTGTGTCATATAGAGCCACAAAATGAAGAAGGGCGATAAGATTATTTATAATCTAAGTGCATAAGACTGTAAAGGTTTGATAGAAAAATTGCAGAAGGATGAATCAGGTGAACGAAAAAATACTATTCAATATGAGTTTTGTTTTGTTTTGTTTTTTTTTTTTTAATTTTTCATTAATAATATACTTAAGAATATGAAGGATCAAGTGGAACGAACATATAGACATATTTTCCACTTACAATACAAAAATCAATCTAATGATTCAAGAACCAAATTATATCTAAACTACAAGAAGTGTTTCCAGAGCAATGGTCAATGAGACATGTTAGACTTGCAATAACAAAAACATACAACAACAAAAAAGAATCATTCAAAAGGTAATATTCCTAATTAAAATGATTTTCTAGAATTATATGTAGATATTACTACATACTATTCATTTATTAATATCAATTTTGTTATATTTAGTTTTCATATATCAATATAAAAATAGTTTATTACTTTTTTCAGGAAGATTATGAAAATCCCAAATGATCAACGAGCTGATATGCGAAACATGCCAGTAGGAATGTCCAAAAAAACGTACAAGGAGATGCTCAAAGAAATGGACATAATTACATCATAGGAGGATCCATCTCAACAACAATGTGTTTCAAATGCATGTAATCATGATTGACTTTGTACATATAAAAAAATAATTTAGCATTAAATATTAATTTTCAAGTATTTTCTTGTAAAAAAAACAAAATGGAACTCATTCAGCACATAAAAGAGGATGACAAGGAAGAAAGTGGTTGATATCAAAGTTTGCGAGTAATTGTTAATATTTTCTTATAACAACTCAATGTTTCATTTTTGTATATTTTAAGTTGTTTTACAACAACCATCCTTGAATGTCTTCAAATAGGTGCTAACATACAAAGAAGAGCCATTGAAATAATTGATTAACATTGGGTTAAATATGGGTTGTGAGTATCTGTTGCCATATCAAAAACTAATTGTGGAATTTGTAAATATCCATATTGTTTTACTTCTCAGAGTTTATAATTAATAGAACAAAAAAATCTTATATATTAAATCTATAATTTATAATGGGGTTTAAAAAATGTAGGAAACAAAGTAAATAACTACGCTAGCAGAAGACTTGTTCCAACAAGCCCTGAGACTTGGTTTTGAAACCATGTGTACAGTGTATGAGTCACTTCTTGTTATGGTATTTTTCTATTCAATTTACATTGATGTATATTATTAATTTCAATTTTCAATATTCTCACTAATGTAGATACACTCATTACACTTTATTTTTATGTTTGCAGATGGAACAAGATCAAGAAGACAAAAAAAATTGATGCAATCAACAAAAGATTCATCTAAATAACCCAAGTCATGGAAGTAAATCAAGCACTAATAACAGTTCCAACGAATAATGATGATCTATTTGGATATCAATTCAACCTGTTGTAGTTTTTGAAATAATTGTCTGTGAAAATCAGAAATTTTGTTTAATGTAATGGACATAGTGTCCCAATTGAAAGATACGGGGTTACTAATAAAAATCCCATTTTGTATGACAAAGAGCCCCTTATTGATATATAATAAAATACATTTTAATTTATTCTATTGTGTTATCCAACGTTGTTGTGAAATGTTACACCACTGATTAAATATATGGTTGATTAAATATTATAATGAAGAGATGTGAAATATGATAATATAACAAATTAATCTAAATATCATATACGAATGCACTGATCAAATTTTTATTCATATGAATATTGTTATAAGAGATATGTCAATTTTTCGATGAATATTTTTTTTTAAAAATTACAATAATTGCACTTGCACAGGAAGATGTTTCCAAAAAAGAGAAAATCTCACACAAAAAATTTGTTGTGTCCATAACTTAAAAATGCATTGGTGTGTTATGTTTTATAAAAGCACTGTGAGAACATTTTTTTTTGCATGAGAAATTCCTTTTCGACAAGTGATAGCACCAGGGCCTTTAGTCCTTCAAGCACTGATATTGTTTACAATTAACACCCCGATGCATTGTAATTCTTAACGAATTAGTGCTTTCATAGAACTAACACCCCGGTCCTGCAAAATATTATTTCCAACCCCGATGCATTATTAAAATTAAGAGTATCGGTCCTTTTATATCCTTAGCGCACTGGTGCGTTTATACAAACAATAAGCATCGACCTTGCGAGTTTAAATAAAAGCACCAGGACTGCAATATTTTTTTGTGTGTCGTGGTGTCATTCCTTAAAAGAATTCTCGGGGCAATTTTTGATATATAGCACTGGGGTTGTATACATTTCAGGCAACGATGTTCTTTGCATTCAACACTTCGGTGCTTTTAGTTTTGTACGCAACCTTGATGCTTTTATTTATGTAGCGCACAAGTGCCACTGTTTCCTTGAAGCGCACCGCAAAAAAAAACATCCATTAAAACCTTCGGCTGCCTAGATTTTTTTAGTTGTGATAAATTTCCCTTATAATCTCCGCTAAAACATCTGCTATCTCAAACAAATGTTTTAGCAAACGTTTTTTTTGATAATTTTTGTCAATTTTATAACACTAAAAACCTCTGTTAGAAGGTATTTTCCTTGTAGTGTTGAAGAATAAGTTAACCTTCTAAGACATCAAGTGTAGGTACTTGAAGAAGAAGTTTTCCTTCTAAGACATCAAGTGCAGGAAGATGAAAAGAAAGAGAAAAACTTGACAAGTCAATTAGAAGAATCTGTGGTAGAAGTTGGTCAAAAGAAAAAGGAACTTGAAGCATCATTAGCAGAAATAAATAGGCTCAAAAAGGAAAGTGAAAGATAAAAGGAACACATGCAATATTTTAACAAAACAACAGAAAAGGTCACCCATTTAAAACTGCAAGTAGAGGAGGCAAAAGAAAGAAGAAAGGTATTGAAAAGCTGGTTTCTGGAAGGTGTTGCTCAAAAGCGAAGAGAACTTGACACTGTCCTAACCGAAATAAACAAGCTCAAGGAAAAATTGTTGGATAATGACATTGCTCGATTGAAGATGAAGGTGAAAGAAGCAGATGTAACTCCATGCAATGAAGGCACAAGCTCCAAGCCCTCGCAGAGTAAAGTAGAAAAGACGCAAGGAAGAAAAATCCTTCAAAATCCATATCAAATTAAAGGACAGAAGAAGGCTGAAAATGTTGTTGCTCCAAGAAGCAATGCTCAACAATGGGTTGTACCTCCTCCAAGAAAGAATGTTTACAGAGGACCGTCAAGACAAGACATCTTATTTAGTTACCTTAGTATGTTTAATGGTTATTGTTTCTCATGTTCTGACTTCGGGCACATGGCTAGGGATTTCAGAATGTATGAAAAATATGATTACCAAGGTCATCATCAAAACCCTAGAAGTAAGTTTGCAAAATCACACGACATATTTCAAAATAGCTTTTCCAACAAAAGGTATATGTATTTTTCTCCATCATTTAGGTTCTACATTGAATGTTACAAATGCCATAACTATGGACATATAGATTATGAGTGCAAATACAAGATGAAGGAGAACTCTAACATTAGATACAAGAAGGATTGAAAAAGAAAGCAAAAGCAAAAAAGATCAAGTGAATGGAAAAGTATTCATAGTCATGCTTTCAAGTTTTGTAAATTCAAAATGCCATAATGAATTTGCAATGGAAGATGTCAAGTATGATTCTGTTGTAGAGCTGGCTCACACATTATTTTGTACAAGGAAGTTTGATGATTCCCTGTCCTGTGAATTTTGAAGAGGGGGGAGTTTGTGTAGTAGTGGTTTCACTTTTGAAGATGTATCCTTTGATAGTTTGAAAAATGGTAGATGTGAATAAGTACTTAGATCAATGATCATCATTATGAGAATATTAGTCAGCTTTTTGGAGCAAAAGATTTTTAAGGAAAAGTCATGGAAAGAATTGCAAAAGGATTTAGGTAGAATAATTGTGGTAACTTGTGTAAAGCATAACAGGTCAGGGGGACATGCATTTTGTAGGAAAATATTTCATTAGGTGAAGTAACCTTTTTACGTTTATGTCAAAGGGGGGGAGAAATCAAGGAAAGAATATCAGAGGCATGAAGTCAAGGGGATAAGTAATCGTAGGGGGAGTATGTGTTGCCATCAATGGCAAAGGGCGAGATTTTTGAATGGTGTTTTCATTGATGCCAACATCGGTCTTGAACACTCTTAATATACGTCATGGATTACATTAGTTGGAAACTCAAATAGACAAGAAGCCCTAGAAGGAAGGAATGAAACTCTAGAATCCCTGCACCTGTTGAATATTTTAAGGATGAAAATCAATGAACTTTTTCTGGAAACCTTCATCAATTTATTCTCCTCGTCATGCCGATTCCAACGATATATGGCTCATCATGAGACTCCTCACGGTTTGAGAGATATGCCAAATCAAAGCCGGTGTCCCACTCTTGTGGTCAAAATCCCGAAAAGGAGATGACGTGGCATCTTATCATTGACTAAAGTATTTCCTCAAATCATGAAGTCAAGAGGGTATTTCATTGAAGAATTAAATCAATATTATGATGGCAAAAATGACCCTGTGGAGGGGATCAAAATTTAAATTCAAATCTAAGTGCAAGTTAGCCTAAATTGAAGAAGGGGTTTTGGGCTAAAAAAAAATGAATTTTTCCCTTCTTGATCAAGTTGGACCCATGAATGATCTCCCCTTCATATCTTTAAATAAGTGGATCGATCCCTACTCCAAATGGCAAGGATTAAGACACATAGCTTTTGAAATCATTCTCTCTGGTGTAGTCAAGAACATTTGAGTAGAGGCTGAATCTTGAAGGTTTGTAGGGTCTAATTGCTATATCTTTTGGGTATGTGATTCTTTGGGCCATGAATCTATTTTTGCAAGTATTTCTGATGAAGTTTGGGTGCCAATCAAGAGCAATTTTATGGGCATCTTCTACCTCCCCTAAGGCATATCTATGAAATGTTTTGAGAAGACATCAAATGTTACTCACTGGAAGCACATGTTATCTGTGGCATTCGCTGAACCATATGAGTTTCATCTGTGGTACAATCTTTTTGTTTTTGTTGAGTTTAGGGTTACGTTGAATATGGGGTAAAAAGGGATGCATTTACATGTTGTTTTGGGGTTTCAATATCACCCTTCTAGACTTTGCATACCCTGTGCAAAATTCCAAGTTACTTTATGCAAAATATTCTCTTAAAGCAACATGTTCATCCCTCCAAAGGGCACTGGTTTGTACTTTGTTTTGTGTGCCCTAGCCAGAGACTTGAATGAACAATTTGTTTTGGTGATTTTTTGCCATTTTTTGAAGACCTTTTCATGGTTGATTCAGAGGGTTCATCTAAGATCTTTGTTGACATATTGGACCTCCTTTTGAGACATACCTGAGGCACTTCGACCTCTGTCACTTTTCTCTGTTATACACACCTCAACAAAATAAAAGGATCATCATTTGTGTTCTAACTAGTCAACATTAAGGTTGGTCTGTGAGGTTCTTCGTGTTGAAAATTTAGCTAGTAATGATCTTCATAATTATTGTCTAGTTCATGACATGATGCAATTCATTTGTATTTGTAAAAATAAGAAAAGAAAATTACTGTAAAGATCAAAGAAAATTATGTTTGTAAAGCATGGGTTTCATGCTCATTCTATTATGTTTATAGGTCAAGGCACCCATTGTGTGCTTCTAGGGTTGAATCACAAGAAATTGTCATTTTCACAATGTCCTAGACCCTTACTAGGCATATTGTATCAAAGAAGAAAAAATATCTTCATGTAATTTGGTCATGTATACCTACTCCACCAAGTCAGCCTCAAGAATTATCAAGTCGACCTCATTAGGAAGCTTCAACACTATATATAACAATGCATTAGACCTATTGTGATATATTTAAGGAAGAAGTTTGATCTGCAATCCAAGGAAGTGTGAAGGCAATAAAAGGGGACGATAAACCATACCAAAGGAAACAAGATCATTTTATCTTATTTCTAATCCACACGTGTGAAGATTCTGAAGTCGCAGAAGGGCCGAAAATTGTAGGTCTATAGTAGAGGTTGAAATTTTGATGCAAGAGGCTGAAATTTGTGATTGATGCATGATTGAAGAGGGTTTGTTGAATAGAAGCATATTTTTGTCACCTTGGAAGGACTTTCTTGGGAGGATGACTTGGTGGATTGGAGGAGGTCTTTGTCTTGGTCAAAGGGTCTTGGTTGTCTCTTTTGGTTTGGTTCTTGAAGTAGAGAAGATTTTTTGTGGGTTTTCCCCTAGGAGAGGGGCTTTTCCCTGGTTGAGAGCCTACATTCTGCGTCCTTGTTGTTTGCTCTTCATGCATTTATGTTTTTGTAGTTAGTTGATGATAAGAAGATAAAAAAATACATAAAAGAAGATAATAAGAATACAAAGAAATCACAAGTAATTATCAAGATAAGAAAATCTTTCTGCCTTTTTGGTTTTCTAACATGGTTTAAAAGTTAAGGTGAAGAAAGGGAAAATGGTAGCTTGAAGGTCACTTAGTAAGGGTTCAAGAAAGGATTTAAGGAGAAAGAAGAAGAAGTTTTGGAAAGGAAAGAAGTCTTGAAAGTTTTGAAAGAAGCCTTGAGACCTCCCTTGAAAAATGTATTGTTAAAGTAAGCAATATTTTGGAAGTTCAATAGAAGACCTCATCAAAAGTGACATTATCAAATATATATATGGAATCATCAATGAAATCCAAAAATAAACTTCAAGGATCTTCTAACTTTAGAACCTAGAAAATAAGGATGTACCTCATCGTTGCAAGAAATAAAGTATTGGACTTAGTACAAGGAAAAGTCAAAGAACCAACTGATGATGCTATAAAGGAGAAGTACATGGAAAATGACATTATAGCTATGAGCCTAATTATGGATGGAGTTAAAATACAACTTGTTCCCTTACATAGCCACACCAGATACTTCAAATAAAATGTACAATGCCCTCTCCAAGTTATTTACAATCAAGAATATTGGACAAGTGACAAGTCTAAAGAATGGAATTCAAATTGTCAAAATGACCAAAGATGATACAATGTCTTCCTACTTTGTAAGGATTACCCATATAAGAGATGAATTACAATCAGTTGATGAAATAACCCCTGATAAGGAAATTGTGGCTATTTCCATTCTAGGACTAGCAAAGTCTTGGAATTCCTTTGCAACTGGAATTAGTAGTTGGAAAATTTTTCCCTTCTTTAAAGAAACATGGTCTACCTGTACTCAAGAAGATGCTTGTCTTGATTTGATATGAGGAAATCAAGAAGATGAATAAAATACCACCTCAAATGCCTACTTCTCTCATTTCAATAAGAAAGGAGGAAATAAGAAGTTTAAAGGGTCAAAGAAAAATCATGGGAAGATTCATCTTTCTAAAATAGAATGTTATCATTGTCACAAACTGGGACACTATAAGAATCGATGTCCTGATAATCCTAAGAAAAAGAAGAGAGAAAGATATCAATCTACAATTTCCACTGATGATAATCCTCCAAATAAGACCAAAACTAAGGATTATGAAGTCAAAGAATTATTCTATTAAGTGTTTAGGGATATTATCCCTTGCATATCCTTTATTTATAGTATACATCATTGTTTTTAGTTTTTGTAGATTTTTCTCTTATAATTTGCTCTAGGATTAATCTTGTGATTCCTATGGTTTGTAATTATAATATGCTTTGATATAAAATTCTTGAGTTGATTTGATAAGTTGAAGAAATCCCTCACAATTTCTGGTTTGATGCAAAATCAAGAGGGACTTTCTATTTTTCTCAAAAGATAAGTATTCCTTATTTCTTCTGTTGCCTTGTTGATTCCCTTTATCTATATATCTATATATAGCTTTATTTTTGTTACTTGTTCATAATCCTTTCCTTGTGTTTTTCTTCAAAATAAAGTTTACATGAATATTCTAAAGAAAGGATTGTGACTAGATTCAGAGGGAGCCTCCAAAAGGAAGACTTGAGCTATGTGAGAAGATTAATGCAAAGAAATCCCTTCAAGGTTTGTAAAGAGAGAAAATGAAGGGATGTTTAAGATTATAAGTTTTGTAGCAAGTCTTCATCATGAAAAAAGGTGCGGTCATTTTCGTCTATATTAATGTCTCTCTCATAGAATCATAAATATTCTTATATTGTTAGGGTGTTTGATCTCTAGATTAAATCAACCCTTGTAATAACTATCTTTTTTTATTTGTTCACTTTGGTAAAACCCTAGGAGTTTGGTGATAATATTTAGGGTTGATGAAAAAACATTGTAGAAGTTGATATAAAATTCTAGGGCGGAAACAGTTCTCATCAACAACTAAAAAAAATAAGAAAATGAGGAGAATGGAGCAAAACAGAGCTAGGCCATCCAGGTCTGATAATGGAGGATTTGAGGCAGCCACCATGGTCTGCGTGTGGTGCATCAAGGAAGCTGAGGCAATAGGTAGATGGAAGGTCTTGGTTTGTAGCTTCAGGCATTCTACTGATCCTTTTTGGCGGGATCATACCTTTTGTTGGATCGTAGGCTCCCTGGAGTTTGTGAATACATGAGAGAAATGGCCAAAGGAGGTCTCTGCATCCGGGGAAGTGAGACCGTCATCCCCTAGCCAATTTGGAGTTTTGTTGCGAATGGGGCTCTCCACTGTCTACTCATCCCGAAAGGTGTGGCTGATTTGGGGCATGGGGATGGAAATATGAGGGGAATAGTCGGGATATAGTACTGAGGGCTGTGCGCCTGTCCTCTATAGGTTTCGGGCATGGGTTTCTTCCAGCAGCCTAAACCACATAGTTAGCTGCTCATTGGCCCTCGGAAAAACGGAGTTCCCTTTTCAATGGTTGGGTCATGGGTTTCTCACCACGGAGGAGGGGACGAAAAAGAGGGATCACCATCCACGGTGCCTTGGTGCATCGAGGGTGGGGTTTTAATAGATCTCGGTGCATCCTCTTGATGGTAGAACATTTATCCCTTACACCTTTCCCCCCTATAGCATGTCGTTATTTTCTCTGTGGCCCGTCTCTGCCCCAGTGGGTTCGGGATCTAGACCTGGGTTCATCTGCGGAGGCCCCGTTTCCTACCATGGTCCAACGATGCTCAACGCTGTCCTCTAGGATTTTTGGGCTCCCCTCAGCGATGTGGCCCAGCAATCACGAAGGGGTCTTTGGCACCTAGAACAATGTAAGTCCACATCATTTCCAAATTTGTCTTAAAACCCCTGTTGGGTCATTAGTGATAATCTGGGTAAAAATCACAAATGAGTTAAACATTGAGGAACGGTTTGGGTGCCCGACCCAAATGAAAATTTTGATATATGAGGGAAGAGAATTGCAAGACAACGTGTCCTTAAAGGAGTACCACATCCTTGCAGTTTCTACCATTATTCTCAATCTAAGACTACATGGTCGGGCTACAGTGTCCAACAAATCAAAATTCCAGGGCGGTGGATATGGGAGCAGCAAATCAAAAAATACAAAGGCCAAACAGAAACAAAAGCAGGGGGCAAAATCTTTCAAGAACATTCTACAGGGGAAAAGAGAAGAATCAGAACAACCAAAATCGAGAGGTTCTTCCTCCAGTCCATACATAGTGGAGCAGCTGAATACCATTCCTGAACTTGAAATTGATAACACAGAAACATATGTAAACTATTTTTATTTTGAATCAAAAGCCATCATTTACCGTTTCAACGGTTTTTGGACAAAACCGATAGAGCTTTTTCACTGGATCTTGATCAATTGATCTATGTATTGTGAAATTCATCTATGCTCAAAAGGGTTCTTCATAGTAAAATTCCCTTCTTCGGAGGCTAGGGACAACATTCTACAGGATGGTCCATGGTTTTGGGGATCAATGGGCCTGTTCAACACTCCTTGGTTCCCCGATTTTGATGCAAACGCCATGATAGTCTCCAAAATGCCTACATGTGTCTGCCTGCACAACCTTCCTCTTAATTTCTAGGAGGAACATGTTCTTACTGGCATTGGGAACATTATTGGATCATATATTAAGACAAATACTCAAAGGTTGGAGGAGAGGTGTTACACAACAATTTGTCACCGTTTGTCACCGTCCCTGTTACCCCTCACCTGCACACTCGAGGACTCATTCCAGGACCTGTGAGAAGTGACATGACCTGAAACCACTTTCATCATATTCCTCTAAGTATGAGCTTCATATGCCCTGAAGACATCTCTTGCAGAATACCCATGAAAACAACTCTTTTTGCATTAGCGCGGGTCCACAGTTTACTACCCGTGCCAATGGGGGAAATCCTCTAAAGAGGGCGCGCCATTGGCGCTCTGTCTCAGAGTCGCACTCGCGCCAACCGAATTGAGTAAAGTTTTCAACGAACATGCTTCCAAAGGTTCTCCTTAACCCATTCACCAACTGAATCTATGTTGAGCTAGGATGGTTTGGCTTCGAATCTCCATAGAAGGGAAATGGTTTGCCACCTTTCATGGAAGTTTCCAAGTGATAAAGCCAATCCCATGAATAATGTGGTTGATCCTATCTCTTTCCTCTCTATCTATAAAAGCTTGTCTCTATGCCTTGAGCAAGCTAGTTCCAGTTCCAACATAGTGATAGAGAATACCAGGAGTTCAAGAGTTTGAAGCTGCAAGAGCCTTCTTTGCACCCATAAGGCCAAATCTAAGTAAGGATATTCTTTGCACCCAAGAGAGAGAGGCTTGTTCTTCTTTGCACCCAAGAGAGAGAGGCTTGTTCCCATCCCAACAAGCTTTGCAAGACTTGTGTAGCTGACTACCCAGCCAAAGGAGGATTTGACGTCAGAACTATGGTTGTATTCTTCTTTGTTATTTATCAATAATAGATGACTATTGTTATGGTTCCACTCTCATTGTCCTATGATTGATGTTGAGTTATATCTTTTCTGACTGATATATAATTGCATCCATTGGATTTTATGCTTGTATTTGTGTTGTTATTTGCATGTGCAGGTGTCCAATCACGGAGATTGTGGGGATCGTGACCGGCCAAAGCAAAGGAACGAGAGCGACGTCTCTTCTACGAATATTAACGTTGGAATCCAAGTAGGTTCTCATCATCCACTTTTAATTTGTAATTAGGAACTTGCATGATAGCATTGTTTAATTGTTGCTAGACCCGGTCTGGGCTAGTAGGGATCGTCTCTGTCCGCAGAGGGGATTTACCTCCACAACAAATTGGCGACCATACTGGGGAGTCTTGTCTCTTTGGTTCTCTCGTTTGATTGCTTAGATAGCTTTCCGGGTTGGATTTCTTGCTGTCTCTTGCTTCCTGGTCTGCCTGGATACTATTTTCAAGCCCTGGATTGCTTGTTTTTGTTTTTGACTTAGAAAACTTGATTAGTGCGCTTTTTAGCCTAACATTCGCGCCAATTGGCGCATGTTGCTCAAAGACAACCCGCGCCAATCCCTTAAAAGCGCGAGTTGCAGCCTGACAGTCGCGCTAGGCCTGTCAACTTTCCAGTTTGCTTGTTTTCAAGCCCTCTGAGCTTGGATTTGTATCTTGCCACGTCTTTTTCAATTACTGGAGTGTGTTTGATCCTTGTTTGACTGGTTTTAGACCTCCGTCCTTTGGGTGTTTGCCTCTTTCCATCGATTTCACATTATAGCCCTAGGGCATCTAGTGGCTTTGTGCATCGAGCCTTCCGTAGGAGTCTTGGGTTCTTTGATCATCCAGTCGACTTTGTGATTACTCTCTTGCATTTGCTCAGTAGTTGTCAAAGATTTTTATTGTTATTCAAGTGATTTGCTTCTTTTTCGCTTGGATTTCGCTTGGCTTCGTTCGGACTTAGATCACATAGTTCATAGAGGTCTTTGTGTTTTCTTCTTGGTTTGAAGGACTGCCTTGGTGTTTTGGGGATTTGATTGCGTTTTCATTGAGTGAAATTTGTCTCTTTTACTCGGTGTTATTATCTCTCAAAATTTGTTTAGTGCACTTTGCCATTGAAAAGAAAACGAACAGTCTCTTTTGCGTTGAATTAGTTAATGGAAATTAGAGCTTTTCATTGATTAGTGATCTTAAAAAAAAAAAAAAGTTTCGTTTATCGTCATTAGCTGCATTAGAGTGGTTCTTGATTGTTTGTGGTCATTTTTTTTGATTGAAAAATTCTCAACTCTCTCATAGTTAGTGTTCATCGAATGAAATGATATTCTTTGGCATATAGCTTGCATTTAGGAATTGTGAGAGATTACATACGGTAGGACTTGGAAATCGAAACCTAATCAAAGATAAACCATAAAATGAACTGAATGAACTTAAAAACGCATTGGAACATAACGCTCACTGTTTAGAGGTCTAGGCTAGAGACGTGCTCCGGCGTCGTTAAACCTAGTCACTGTTGTTTCACATTACGGTTGGGTGATTCCTCTTTTTGTGACTCGATAGTGGTCTAGCACGGACTTGAGCTCCCACGTACCATCACGTATATAGGGGAGACCCCACTAGGTTATCATCCTTTATCCACAGGAAGCCGTGTCTGCCGCCTTACAAGCCGTAACGCACCGAACACAACATTCGAGAAGATTGACTGCCGTACGGGAAGTCCTTGGTTTTCATATGACTGCCAAGGTGTATATGCAGTTTTACGGATTTGTTTGGTAAACCCTTTGCCTAGTCTATCCAGAGTAGTCACTTTTGATCCTTTTCGGACTCCTTAAAAGAAAAGGCTCACTTGAGCAGTTTGTCACTTCGGGCTCACAAAACATTCGAAGGCGACTAGAGTCACCTTTTGTCCTTTTCTCGACTCTTAAAACATGAAAAGGTCAAGTTGTGTCCTTGCGTCTTAAAATTTATTTGGCCACGATTAACATTACCTGGTTAGATCTTGTGTGCGTTAGTTTGAGTAGGGTCCTTTATCGCTAGATTCCCTTAGGTTTTGTTTGAAGTTTGTCATCCTGGTTGAACCGTCGACTCCCGTTCCAAGTGATCAAGGGTCTCTGTCTTCCGTTGCTCCTGAGGTACCGGTTGTGAGTGATACTCTTCCTGTTATCCCGAGTATCCAACCGATCAACTCTCGTGCTCCGGACGACGAGGATTACGAAATTCATTGGAACCCCATTTGGGAGCCTGAAGAGGACGATATTCCTTTTACCCCTCCTGGTGTTTCGTCTCCAATGTCTACCTCTCACATGGATGAGACATCTCCTAGAGTGAGTGAGACACCCGTTTTGTCGAATATCGACACTCCTATCCCGGCTACTTCTCCAGTACCCTCACGCTATAAGTCGTTGAGGGATAATATAAATGCCAGGATCCCTGCTTCGAGTATGTGGGACCCCCATATCACTCCCACTACGGGATCTTTTGTTTCACGAGTGCACAGTACAATTGTCACTTCAGTTCCAACGATTCCAACTGTTTGTGTAGCACATTCAGCTTCGGTTGTTAGTGCCGTTACAACGTCTTCAGCTCTGACTAATGGTATTGGTCCCCCTCACGGCGAAGCGAGTAGCGGCCAGCCGGCACACACACCCAAAGTTGTCCATCCTGCACAAAGTGCACCACCCTCTTCTGGTCCTGTCCCAGGAGGGGGGCCGTATGATGAGTATGGACAAGCTGTTCAGGATCCGAACGTGCAAGGTCCATTCTATTATTACGATTCTACTGGTCAGTACCTTTATCCTTCTCGACCCTTGCCTACTCAACCTATTGTTGAGGTCTCGGTACCATTATCCGTTGCTTGGAACGCCACCACTTTCCATGGGGGCCAAGCAAGGCCTGCACAGCTTCAGGGACCGCCTAACCAAGGCCAGCCGTCTTATATGCAAACCCCCCAAGGGCAGCAATATTACGGCCAGTCTTACCCAGGACAACCTGGGGGCCCACAAGGACAACCCTATCAGGGACAACCTTCGGCTGCTGGTGGTCCATCTTTCACTTATCTGAATCAACCTTATGGTTATCCGGGGCAACCTGGTACCCAGCAAGGTTACTCGTCTGGACAACCAGGACAATTTTACATCCAACAAGGTCAACCTGGTGTCCAGCAAGGTTATCCCTCTGGACAAGCAGGACAAACTTATATTCAACAAGGTCAACCGGCAGTCCAACAGGGGTACCCTTCTGGGCAAGGGGGGCAGCCTTACGTACAGCAGGGCCAACCCACTGCCCAGCCTAGTCATCCTTCTGGGCAAGGGGGTCAGCCTTCCGTACAGCAAGGCCAACCCACTGCCCAGCCTAGTCATCCTTCTAGACAAGCTGGTCAACCTCAAGGTCAACCAGCCGTCCAGCCCGCTCAACCATCTGTTTCGCAAGGAAAACCCTCGGTTGCACAAGGACAACCTGGTACCCAGCAAGCTCATCCTTCTGGCAAACGGGTCCATCCCAAACCCAACCAGGACAACCTTCCGGACAGATGGTCCAAGCTCAACCTGTTCAAGGACATCCTTCTGGGCCCCAGACTCAAATTGGTTATCCAATGCAAGGTGGGTCACAATCCTAACCTTCTTACCAAGCGCAGCCTTCTTACCAGGCTCAGTATGGAGCTCAGCAACCGTATGGTTACCAGAAACCCCAGGGGCAAACTCAGTTCACCCATTATCAAAATTATCAACAAATGCAGGTCACTCCTTATCAGAATTATCAGCAAAAGTATGTTGCACCTGCAAGTCAGGTTGCTAATCCATGGGGTGCTGGGGGGAAAACCCAGGGTCAACTGTCTGCTTATGGACAGAATCCTTATGGACAGAATCCTTATGGGCAGAACTCCTATGGGAAAAATACCTATGGGCAGAACCCTTATGGGCCAGGCCCGTCCGGACAAAGTCCATGGGGGCAACCACCACCTGGTTGGAACCCTGGTACTACCTCTCTTCCACGACCACAGATGTCCTTCAATCCTCAGTTACCTTTCTTAGCGACATTGGAACTGCCAGATGTGTCCAAATTGACAAATGATCCCATTCTTCATAATCCATATTGGCCACCAGTTCCAACTAAGATACCCGGTGATTGCCCAAAATTCGATGGCAAAGCTGGCGAGGACCCTCAAGCCCATGTCATGACCTATCACCTTTGGTGCTCATCCAACTCGTGGCTTGATGATTCCATCCGGCTCCGCCTCTTCCAAAGGACTCTCACCGGCTCGGCCGCTAAGTGGTATATTGAATTGAATCGCGGAACATTTCAAGATTTCAACTCGTTGGCTATGGCTTTCCTAACTCATTTTCAGTTACCCATTCGATATGAGATAGGGACACACCTCCTTACGTCTCTCAAACAGGACATGGCCACGCATATATCCGATCATATACATGAATGGAGACGACGTCGTCGCTTGATCAAATTCTGGATTCCTGATCAGCTCCTAACCGATTGGTTCACAACCTCCTTTGTCCCTGCGATCGCGCGAGACATTTCCATGGGAGCTTGTGTAACTGAAGAGCAAGCTATCGCGCGTGCTCAGTACCTCGACTTAGTTTATTCTCAGTCAGGTACTTTATATGATTATTTGCCAGACGCCCCGAGACCTGGAACATCCAAAGCTCCGCCAAAACCATCTGTTGACGGTGTTATTGGCTCTGTAAACACATCTTCAAAGAAATCATCCGCGAACCCTGGGAAGCAAAAACCGAATGCTTCTAGCGAAAACACTTCCCAGGGTCAATCTAATTCTGGAAACACTTCCGAGGTTAACGCCGTCTAGTCCACCACGGCAGATAAATCCTCGAAAGGGAAAAAGAAAGGGAAAGCAAAGAATAAATCCGAACAGCCCAAACAAGACTCCCCTAAACCTCCACCCGAGGAAGGAGCCAAACGTAAACCTAAGTATCCTTGTCTTATCTGTGACGAGGATCACTACACTAAAGACTGCCCCAGGCGGTCCGAAGTTAGTCGATTGTTGAAAGGTGCTCCTGGGACTCCTGCTGTGCTTAAAGAACCTTTCCCTTCACAGCAAACTCAAATGGTGGCAGATCCATCGCAACCCTCTTCTTCATTCGGGTCTCAAGTATTGATGGCTGGGATGATTCCCATCCATGTCACTACTCGAGCAAAAGAATATCCATCTCATGCTGGGAAAGAGCTCGAGGTCTCCTCCAGCGCTCCTCCGTCCAGTTCTGGTCCACTCCACATCGAGAGACCTAGCACTGAGACGACTATCCGACCCCCTCCAAAAGGTGTACTCCGGAAGTCTTCTTACAACCCTAATGCTCGTGCCGCCCAGCACTATAGCATCATTGAGGACTTAGCTTAGGCTCCGTCTGCTATGTCCACTCTAGAAGTACTCCAGAGTTTCCCCTCCCAGAGGAAGTCCTTGCTATCGGCCATCGGTGGCATAGACCCGACTGACTCGGATATGATTTCTTTTGATCTCGAGGGCCATACGCCGAGACTGCCTCACCAAATCGCTTTCCTCATACAGGTCATTATCAATACTAAAACGATTCATCGTACAATCATTGATGAAGGTGCCTCAACTTGCATCATGTCTGTCGCCTGTTGGAAAGCTTTTGGTTCTCTGACGCTGAGTCAGTCTCCTACGACATTGGAAGCCTTTGATGGAAGAGAGTCCCGTCCTTATGGTATCCTCCAACGGTTGCCCATTTCTTTGGAAGGGAAGACGGTCGAAGTGGAGGTCGAAGTTTTCGATGCTAATCTTACCTACAACCTCCTCCTTAGACGTAGCTGGACATATGCCATGCAAGCCGTGGCCTCCTCTCTTTTTCGTGTCATTCGTTTCCCTCATCAGGGGAAGATTGTCACTGTGGACCACCTCTCCTTCTTCGCCTCCTCTTCCGAAGGCAACGTGCCTTTCGTGGAGCATACCTCCAAATCGTGTGGGAGTGTGGGAGTTGGACTCTTTAAAGATCCTGCCCTGATGGGTGTCTTTCCCCTCCCACCTCCTAATCTCGCTCCTATTGATATGATTTCCGTGCGCTCTGATCTGTGGGTCCTTCCTCCCGCTCATCAGATAGAATCTTGGGGCGATATGATGCTGTTGAGTCCCGCCGAGCTCAACTATGTCGAAATCGTTGCTGCATCGGCTCCCCCTCCCAAACCTGCTCCTCCGAGCGGTGTTCCCGACTCGTATGTTCATTCCCCTTGGCTTGGAGATGATGCTACTTCAGATCCATTAAAGGAAATATTTCCTTCCGATGAAGCCATTATAGAGACCATGTCTCTTGAGGAACCCCCTTGGTCTGATCATCACCACCGTTCCTCGTTCCTCCCTGCCCATCAGGAAATGATCGCCTGTCTCGAACGGTTTGCTTCTTGTATCCCATTTCAGCCCCTTCAAACACCTATTCAAATTTACCAAGTAGCTTCTGAAGGCAATATGGGAAACATTACGCAGACCCAACCTATCGACATCTCTGTGAAACTAGGGATTGTCGAGCATATTCACATTGGAGTCACTTGCACTCCAGAGGAAGTTCAACTCTACACCGATCTTTTTCGCGAATTTCGTGATGTCTTTGCTTGGTCCTATGAAGAGATGCCTGGCATTGACCCTAGCATAGTGGTGCATGAGATACCTACGTATCCGGGTGCTAAGCCCGTTCGTCAATGCCTACGCCCCATCCACCCCCGGAAGGCTGCAGCCATTAAAGCAGAAGTCGAAAAGCTTCTCAAGGCTGGTTTCATTTATCCCATTCCACTTACGGGTTGGGTTTCTAATATAGTCCATGTGAACAAAAAGCAGGGCACTATTCAAGTCTGTGTTGATTATCGTGACATTAACCGCGCCTGTCCTAAGGATAACCTCCCCACGCCCTTCATCGATCAGCGTATTGATGATTGTGCAGGAAGCGAAATCTATTCGTTTATGGACGGTTTTTCTGGATATAACCAGATCAATATCGCGCCCGTTGATCAACATAAGACGGCCTTTATCTGTCCTTGGGGCACTTTTGCTTATAAGAAGCTCCCTTTCCGTTTAAAGAATGCCAGTGCTACCTTCCAACGTGCAATGTCCTATGCTTTTCATGACATCCGTCACATTGTACAGCCGTATCTGGATGATCTTCCAGCTCATTCAGTCAAACGTCAGGACTATCCTTCCCATCTTCGTGAAATCTTTCTCCGCTGTCGACACTACCGTATCAGGCTTAATCCTCATAAATGTGTCTTCTGCATTGAATTAGGCCGAATACTCGGGTTTATCATCTCCCGAGAGGGTATCCGTTTGGATCCCCTCAAAGTTGAGGCTATTCTGAATCTTCCTCCCCCTGCTTCTTTGCAGTAGTTGCAGAGCTTGCAGGGCAAAGAAAATTTCCTAAGACGATTCGTTCCGAACTATGCCGAGGTGGCTAAAGGTTTTACACGGTTATTGAAATGAGATACACCCTTTCATTGGGATCCTATCGCTCAGGAGTCCTTCGAACGTCTCAAACACCTCCTTGTTTCTGCTCCATTATTGCGACCTCCGAATTATCACCGTGATTATACTCTGTATATGGCCGCCGCCGATACCACTATCGGCATGGTTCTCATGCAAGACGATGATGATGGCAATGAGCACGTCATATATTACCTCAGCCGCAACCTCTTGGATACGGAAACTCGATAGGCTTACGTAGAGAAGTTGGCATTGGCCGCCGTTTGTGCTGTCCAACGCTTCCGGCATTATATCTTGTTGTGCACCACGACCGTGATTTCCGACTACAACCCGATGACATACATTTTGTCACGTCAGTTGCTGTGGGGCAAATACTCAAAGTGGATCATCATCCTCCAAGAGTTTGACTTGGAATTTACTGCTGCCAAGTCTAAGAAGTCCCTGGTCTTTGCTGAGTTACTTTGCTCTTTGCCGTCTCCTTCTGCACCCCCTCTTTCAGAGGATCATATCCCAGATGAAACTCTCTTTCTGATCAGCACCCTCAATCTCTGGTATGGGGATATTATTGTCTATTTGCAGACCTCCTCTTTCCGCCCCGCTGTATCCAAAGATGCTCGGCGGCGGATCCGTCACCAGTCTCAACCCTATCGTATCATTGGGGACACCCTGTACCGTCTCGGTGTTGACTCCGTCCTCCGCCGCTGTCTAACCCTCGAGGAAGCTGAGAGAGTCCTGAATGACTGCCACTCTAGTGCTTGTGGTGGTCACATGTCCGGATATGCCACAACTCAGAAAATCCTTCGCGCCGGTTATTTCTGGCCCTCCATTTTTAAGGATTGCATTCTTGCCGTCCGTTCGTGTCATGCGTGCCAGATATACCAGCAAAAAATGCGTGCGCCACCAGCTCCGCTGCACCCTATGGTCACCGTAGGCCCTTTTGCAAAATGGGGCATTGATTATACAACCTGTAAGCCTCGCTCGGCTGGGGGGCATGGGTTTATCATCATTGCCGTCGATTACTTTACAAAATGGGCAGAGGCGATGCCCACATTAACTGAAGACGGTCACACAACGGCGTAGTTTTTGTTCAATCATGTTATTGCGCGGTTTGGAGTTCCGCAGGCATTTCCGTAATCACATGATGACCGAACTGACAACCCAACTAGGCTTACGACATGATAGTTCGACCCCGTACTATCCTCAGTCTAATGGCCAGGTTGAAGCCGTTAACAAGATTTTGGTTACAATGCTTCAACGTACTGTGGACATGCATAAGTCTAATTGGCATCTGATGTTGTTTCCCGCCTTGTGGGCCTACCGAACCTCTGTGAAGGATGCCACCGGTTTCACTCCATTTCAACTAGTTTACGGACTGGAGGCTACCCTTCCTATAGAATGTGAAATTCCTTCGTTAAAAATAGCCATCGAGTTGCTTCCCAACACTACTCCGGTAGAGGAACGGCTTCTTTACCTAGAACGGTTGGACGAGACCCGTCGCCTAGCCTCTCTAGCTATCGAAGCTCAAAAGAAGAGAGTTAAAACTCACTTCGACCATACCATCCATCCTCGTTCCTTTGTTGAGGGAGATCTAGTCCTGCTATACGACCAAGCAAATGACAAGCTGGGGGCAGGCAAACTCGAGCCCATGTGGCTAGGCCCTTATATTGTAAAGAAAGTGTTGCAGAAAGGGGCATATGAGCTAGTTGACTACGAAGGTAATCCTCTTGATAAGCCCCGCAATGGGCTGTACTTGAAAAAGTACTATGCATGATTTCATGCACTTCGATTTATACATGTGTGTGTGTGTGTGTGTGTGTGTTTTCATGTTTTTGGCTTAGTGTGAAAGCGTGATTCCCCCTTATTGTGTTTTTGCTCCTTGTGCAGATGTCAGGTGCACCTTATGTTGGTTTCGCTGATGGTGCCTGCCACAGCACTGCAATTTGTCCTCTGCGGCGTGGGTGATCTACGATCCTCACTGTGAGTTGATAGATCTTTAAGGCGTGTGTTTAGGCTGTACTACAAACAATGTTGCTGAATATAGCGCTGTTATTGAATTATTATCCGAGGCGATTAATCTCGGTATTCGTACATTGGTTGTTAACCTAGACTCTCAACTTGTCGTCCATCAGCTCAATGGGCGATATTCCGTCAGAGACCGTCACATTTTAAGGTTGTACTTACGTGTTAAATTGTTAGAAAGGAATTTTGACTTTATCACATATCAACATATTCCACGATGATTAAACACATTATCTGATGCATTGGCTAATCATGTATTAGATAGACATTTGCGTAATTTATAATAAAAACATCATACAAGCAAGCACATAAAAGCACAATAATAAACCATAGGCATATGTATATATATATATGTGTGTCGCAATGTTTGCACCGCGTGCATTACATAGTTGAAAAAATAATACATGTTCATCCTTATACATCCTGGGACGACATGTCCCTCAAAAAATATGCATAAAAGAAGCCTAAAAGTCTAGTCGCGGTGGTGCTCATGATAGCACGTCACCGCGCGCACCAAGCGTCTCAATAGACGATGGATGCGAGTCGGCACCCCCACTGTGTGCCTTTGGTATGCAAAGGGCACGTCCGCCAGTCTAGCGTAACCCGGAATCACTCGGGTGAGTCCCTCGAGATTCTGCACCAGCGCTTCCCCCACAACACCCCCTGCTTGAGGGTCGGCTGCGAGTTGGACCCTTCGCGCTACAGGAGACAAGCCGGCTGGTCGCTCTGGGCCAACATCTGCATATACGCACAACTGTCATCAGAAAATACATGTATTGACAAAAACAAAAAAAAAATAAAAATACATAAAACATCAAAAAACGAAGAGATCATACCCAACTCCTTGTCCCATTCCTCTCCCTCTGGCAGTGGGAGGTCTGGATCCCCCATGAAATTAGTCCCTGCGTATGGCCAATCCTCTACCACGATCAGCTGTTGGCGGAGCCATATGAGGAATTCAGGCCGCCAGGACATCTGCTGGCCCCCTCCTCCTCTGGGCATCAGTGCTGCTCAGCGAGCCATCCTAGGCTCTCGTGGCAATGGATCAGCCACTATAGCTCCCTAAATATGAAAGAGGGGTAATCGTTCCAGGAAGAACGACACCACAATCGAGCCATACCCGAACTGTTTCACTCCTCCGCGCTTACACTTTGTAAGCTGCCTTTTGATATTGGTAGTCACCGTTGTAGCCCAGTCAAAAATGGTGGGGCTGAGGCATTCTGTCGCTAGTAACATATGATTCTTGCTCGCCTCATGGGGCGCCTGTACCCCAGCTGCACGCGTGATGGTGAATAGTATCACCTTGAGAACCAGGTCCCGAATGGTGGCGATATCCACCTTGGCGCTGTTTTTCCCAAATTGTGCCTCTGGACACACTCGGGCCATCACTTCACATATCTTCCCCCCGGAAGGTCTGCTTCCAGTCAAAATGGGACTCGCCCCTCTCCGTGATAGCCTAGTAATGAAACACGCATCAAACACGTCCAGCTCTAAGGTTTGGTCCCGTAAGCGGAATACTTGGTCATCAACATCCCAAGCATCAACTATGAACTGCAATAACTCGGGCTGAGCTCGCAGATAAGATGTGAGGAAGAATTTTTTGAGACCACAATCTCTTAAAGCATTCATACATCCCTCGTCCTCTATGGCCAAGGCATATACGGCATCATGCTCCCGTTCTTTCCATTCCACCACCATTTTTGCTTGTTTCCTGCACCCACAAGGATGAATAAATCATTATTAGAACACTGGTAAGCTTACAAACCGGAAAAATTTCACAAATAATGATAAAATTCAAGGTAAAAATTAGGTCGCGCGGTTGGCGCGGCCCCTTTGGGAAAATCACCCCATTGGCGCGGGTTCGTGCCGGATACCCACGCCAATGGGGCGCGGCCCTAAATTTTAAAATCCTCCTTGCAGAGGCTCAATCAGGGAACACAATGCATAAAAAGGGTAGGGAAATGGAGCTAAGGGAAGCGCCTCTTACCTGGAACCGACGAAATTTCAAATGGTTGCACGGATTGGCTGTAATCACTGTTCGAAGTTCACTCCCCAAACGGACCACTGCTACTATTCAAGAGGTAAAAAGTAAAAGTAATTCTATTTTTTACCATTTTCACCATATTTATAAACTTTTTGACTTGTACTTAGGTTTAAAAAGTTATTTTTTGAATATTTTAATATATTTTTGGTCAAAAATGGATTTTACGCTTACTTCTTGTGCAGCGACAGGTCTTTTACGCAACTTTGATGGTGAAACGAGTTGTATTTTATACTTTTTCGGACTCGGTAAATACACGAAAAAGTAACTGTGGAGTCATCTTTCAGCTCTTTTCTGACTCGCTAAACATGAAAAGATCGCCGAGTTGTCCCTCTTGACTCGTTAAACGTAAATAAGAGGCGGTCATCTTTAAACTCTTTTCCGACCGTGTAAAAACGAAAAGATCGTCGGACCCTTGTCATTTTAGGTTCGTTAATGGTTACGAAATGACGTGATATCAATCGATTTTTTACTTTTTCAGGTCGATGTCACTACATATGAAAAGTACTCCTCGATCGTAATGACCGGGCGGTTCTTTCGAGCATTGTTTTATACTTTTTCGGGCTCGGGAGACACAACTTTACGAAAAAGGACCCCCCTGGAGTTTTCTTTTCTGCTGTCTTTTCAGACTCTCTAAACAGGAAAAGATGTCGAGTTCTTCCTTTGCCAGGCTCGTTAAAACTTAGTGACATCGGATTCTGTCGTAATGACGCTTTACAAGCATATGCTATCCCCGTCAAGTTTGTTAAAAATAACTGGGGTACTCGCCAGAAATGGTGGGGAAAATGGACCCATAATTATTGTCGTGTCGGCAGTATGTCGCTCTTGAACATGGCACTAGTCTGCATTCGTGTCTGGGTGGGAACATCTCATCTTGTTTTACACTAGCCTCAGTGGGTTTGGGTTATCCTATTTGACCTCTCATCCGCTCATTGCCTTGTCACCATGACCTTTGCTCATTTGATGTCAAATACTGCCAAGTCCACTGTCGTGCCACCGATATGTTCAAGAGAAGTTGACCTATGCAGAATTACAACCTCCCTCTGATGCCTCACATAATTCTGATTCACCACAACATTCTTCCTCTGTCTCGTGTCAATGATGTGGGAAACATTATGGCCCACCTTTGATCAAGGTCACTTCCTGTCGACTTCAGCTCATTATCCAGGAAGCTGATCTAGAGACTCCCTTCCGGTGCCTTGGAGCCTGCATGCCTCAATGGCAGGTTCTTCGTGTTCGACGAGAGGTTTTCATCATTGGCCTCCGATCGAATGATTCTACAGGTGTTCAACGCCAGGTCACTCATTCACACGCCGTAGATTGTACCTATAGTACTTTGAGGGCCATTGTCATTATTGGTGGTACCTCTCACGTCTGTTAATAGCTTTCATTATTGGCTGGTAATCAGACGATGTTCAACTTCAACTCATGTATTCACATGCTTGAACTTGTACTCTGTTCGGGTTGAGATGGAGCGCAAGACCCTGGATTTTGTTTATTGGAATCTAGGCTGCGATTTGTGGCTTATTATGATCATTACATGACTCATTCACTGGATGGCTGCGACCATGCTTGAGTCTCTTTATCGATCCTCGTTGGATGGCTGCGCCCATACCTTGGATCTAGATTATTGTGTACTCTGTTATGGATGGCTGCGCCCATACCACATGTATCATGTACTTGAGATATCAGTTGTACTTCTTTTTGCAGGTTCTCCGGCGGCTGTGTTTTCCGTTACGCATGTTCTTGTAAAGCATTTCACCCCTCTCTCTCCCTCGGGCCTCATGCTTTAGGGGCATCTGTTACACAGCAATTTGTCACCGTTTGTCACCGTCCCTGTTACCCCTCACCTGCACACTGGAGGACTCATTCCGGGACCTGTGAGAAGTGACATGACCTGAAACCACTTGCATCATATTCCTCTAAGTATGAGCTTCATATGCCTTGAAGACATCTCCTGCAGAATACCCATGAAAACAACTCTTTTTGCATTAGCGCGGGTCCATAGTTTACTGCCCACGCCAATGGGGGAAATCCTCTTAAGAGGGCGCGCCATTGGCGCTCTGTCTCAAAGTCGCACTCGCGCCAACCGAATTGAGTAAAGTTTTCAACGAACAAGCTTCTGAACGTTCTCCTTAACCCATTCACCAACTGAATCTATGTTGAGCTAGGATGGTTTGGCTTCGAATCTCCATAGAAGGGAAATGGTTTGCCACCTTTCATGGAAGTTTCCAAGTGATAAAGCCATTCCCATGAATAATGTGGTTGATCCTATCTCTTTCCTCTCTATCTATAAAAGCTTATCTCTATGCCTTGAGCAAGCTAGTTCCAGTTCCAGCATAGTGATAGAGAATACCAGGAGTTCAAGAGTTTGAAGCTGCAAGAGCCTTCTTTGCACCCATAAGGCCAAATCTAAGTAAGGAGATTCTTTGCATCCAAGAGAGAGAGGCTTGTTCCCATCACAACAAGCTTTGCAAGACTTGTGTAGCTGACTACCCAGCAAAAGGAGGATTTGACGTCAGAACTATGGTTGTATTCTTCTTTGTTATTTATCAATAATAGATGACTATCGTTATGGTTCCACTCTCATTGTCCTATGATTGATGTTGAGTTATATCTTTTCTGACTGATATATAATTGCATCCATTGGATTTTATGCTTGTATTTGTGTTGTTCTTTGCATGTGCAGGTGTCCAATCACGGAGATCGCGGGGATCGTGACCGGCCGAAGCAAAGGAACGAGAGCGACGTCTCTTCTACGAATATTAGCGTTGGAATCCAAGTAGGTTCTCATCATCCACTTTTAATTTGTAATTAGGAACTTGCGTGATAACATTGTTTGATTGTTGCTAGACCCGGTCTGGGCTAGTAGGGATCGTCTCTGTCCGCAGAGGGTATTTACCTCCACAACAAGAGGATTTACACATATGCATAGATATGTGTGGAAGTAGATTTGAGTAAAGGACTATCAGACCTTATCCAACTGATCCATAATCAAAGGAACTAGACTCAGATACTAGACTATGAGAACACAGTTTTTAGGTGCACAATTTGCAAGCAAATAGGACACCTTAGGAACATGTGTCCAGATGCTAAGAAAGACTTCAATAGAAAGAAGAAAACTGGTAAACACCCTAAAGTCTGGAATTTCCCTCCACTAAAGCAGGAATAGGAGGAGGACCAGGCAGACGACGAACCCATTTCTTTTGGGAACACCCAGACAAAACAGGCACCAAACACCTAGGGGGAACACACGAAAGAACCCATGGAACCACAAAACAACCATGCACAAACAACAGACATGCCAAAAACAATGGAACCTAGTGGGTACAAGTGTACACATTCATCAGAAAATTTAGATTAAGACAAAGAAAATACTAGACCTGATGATATTCAACTCGCTCTTGTCACTACTTCGTTGTCTCAAGGGGGTTGGCGCAAGGCTGAGAAGAAAAAACAGAGGAAAACTTAGTTTTTTTCCCATTGTGTATTAGTTTGTTTTCCTTAGTATGTTTATGCTTATCATTGGCCAATGGCCCGGTGATGCTTGGTTATCAGCAGATGCAACATGTAATTTTATTTTCATTAATAAAATTACGCCTTTTTCCTTAGAAAAAAAAAAGATTCTAGGGCATGAAAGTGTAAACCTAGGTGAAAATGATTCTGCTATGGTTGAAAATATAACATGGATTAGTTGTTGGATATCTAAGGTTTAATATTAAAGTTTTAATAATAATATCTAAGGTTTGTGACAAAAACCTAGCAAAGTTTGTTGTAAGAGTCTAGGGCATGCGAGTATAACCCTAGTTGATTGCTTCTGCTATGATTGTGACCCTAACTAAGTTTAGGTCTGGAATATGTAAAGTTTAATTTCTTATTCCAAGTTTGATAACCCTAGATGCTATCCTTGTGATAACATGATAACCCTAGTTTGATAAAGTTAATTCCATGCTCTTGTACATATATATTTGTTGTTACAGGGAAAAGTGTCTACACAGAACTGCTTATCCCACTAAGGTGTGGTATCTACCTTAGAAAAAAACAAAGTAAAGCTACTTTCATTTTTCCTTTATGAAATATAGATGAGAGAAGGATAAAGAAGACCAACCTCTGTCTTGCGCTAATCTCCTGATTCGATTCCTCTCTCTCTTGATAGTCTTTCGCTACTTGCTCCCTTGTACGCTCAGCTTCACAGAGTACCTGTAAGATCACAGTAGCATGACAATATACAAGAACATGGATCTATAATCATAGACAATCTAGGATCAGATGTAAATTGACCATACAAATGCATAAAACATAAATGACACAAGAGTATGGAGGAAAACTTGAGTAGCTTTTATTGATAAACAAGAAAGAGCCAAGGGAGTTACAACCAGTTGTTCTGACCCAACATCATCCTCTCAGCAAGTAAGCCCTTCTTCACCTCATACAAAGCTTAGATCACCCAACACTTATGATGTTGTCTCAAGAAACCAACAACAATTCCTTACAATATGCAAAATTCCAGCCTCTGGATCTCTGGGATGAGGGATCCATATATAGATATCTGTAAGGGAGATGAGTCAGCTTGTGATTTGATTAGTGTCTTCCCTCTGATAGTTCTTGCTTCCACTTGGAGATTGATGATCTCTTACTCATCCTTGGTCGAATTCAGAGAGGCAAGTGTCACAGGAGAAGTTTCTGGAAGATTCCATGCCTCTCCACCTCGCGGAATGACACTGCCATTTGTCACTTCTCGCCCATCGCACCCCATAGAAGGGCTTTTTGAAATGCAACACACCCACACAGTGTATTTCGGTGAGATGCAATGCACTTTGCCTATGGAGCAGCTGAAATGATCCTGTTTTGACCAGTTCTGAGCAGTTTTTCATGGAGAACTTCTGGGAGAAGCTGTAATCAGTTGACCTTCTTCCTTTAGGGGTTAGAACAACACTTTTAGGGACTTAGGAGCCCTTGGTTTATGGACATTTTATGCTTGGGTTGCAGTGCCCAAAAATGTCTATAACAGTTGCCCCTTAAAGCATGAGGTTGTTAATATTTTGATGTCGGGTGAAATGATTTATTATGAGGATTCGAAGTTCTTTCAAGCTGAGAGGAGACCTGTAATAAGATACAATACAATACATTATCTTCATAATATTTTCATGATCTAGTTGAGGCAGGCATTCCCATGCTCAGCTTTATAAATTCATTTTCATGTACATAGGACAGACAATCGTCTGAGTGTAGACTGATGATTCTGGTAGAGCCATCATCCCTTTGATTGGATGATTATCTGTGTAGCAATGATGTACATTTGATGTCTTTATTTCCCTGAATATATATCGCAGCCCGGATGGATGAAACTAGATCCGGGGTCTTCAATCTCGTTTGATCTTCACTCGAAGTACAAGTCGATCCATGTGAGAGATGTTCTGGAGTCGAACATGGAAAGACATCGCTTGATTACCAGCCAATGATGTAAGCTATTAACAGGCGCGAGAGAAATCACCGATAATGATAATCACCCTCAAGGTACTACAGTACAATTCACGTGGTGTGAATAAAGGACTTGGTGTTGAACACCACGCAAAATCTTTCGGTCGAAGGCCATTGATGTAAACCTGTCGCCGGAAGTGAGAAACTTGCCATTGAGGCATACAAGCTTCAAAGTACTAAACGGGGTGTTCCTAGATCGACTTCTTGGATAATGAGCTGATGTCGAAAAGAAGTGATTTGTCACAGGAGGGCCTTAATGAATCCCACATCAATGACACAGAACGGAGCAAATGATTTTAATGGAGGTGAAAACGATTTGATGACATAAGGTCCAGGGTGGCGGTCATGAGAGAATGGAGTGTAAATGTATTGTAGCGGGTGAGACACAGGTGAATTTTCTGAATGACTTCTATTGAAAATATCGGAGACACTGACGTGATGGATTGGTAGCATTAACCCCAAATGTGGATGGTGTGATGGGACCATGGTGATGTGACCGGTGAATGAAACAACCCAACCCGACTTGGATTTGGAGTGAAAGTGTCATGTTCAAGAGCGACTTGCTACCAACAAAGTTTCTTCAAGTTTTCTTCCCAATTTTTCCCCAGCCATTGCTGACTAGTACCTCTTTATTTTTGTCAAGCTTGAGGAGGATAACATATGCTTGTTCTATAATTTGCCCTTCGGGAAAACCCATCGCTATGTTTTAACGAGCCTAGCGATAGTGAAACTCGTTCTTGTCTGCTATGGACAAGTTTGTCGGTATTAAGTTTTAATGAGTTTAATGACAAAGATAACTCGGTCCTTTTCAATTTTAGAGAGTCTAAAAAGGAACGTAAAGGAAACTCCAAAATTCCTTTTTCGTCATCTAATCCCTTAAGTCCGAAAAAGTATAAAACAATACAGAAGGGATGAATTTTCGATACTTTTAACGAGCTGAACAAAACAAGCACTCAATCTTTTTGTGTAATAATCCCTCAGGTCCAAAAAGATTAAAATCTAGAGGAGGGATAGCACTTCCGGTACCTTTAACGAGCTGGAGAGGCCAATGGCTGGCAATATTTTCATATTTTACTAGTCAGTTGAAAAGAGCTTAAAGGAGACTCGTCTTTTGAGGAACGAGTGATAAAATTGGGTAGCAGCTGATTCTAGGTAAGGTTTGGAATTTTCCAATCACGACAGTGTTACAAGGATGGCTAGTGAGATCACTCTTCGCAGTTGTTCCTCAAAAGGGGTAAACAATCAAATGGAGGTGAATGATCGGCTAATACAAAGTGGAGGTGATGATGAGAACACGACCAAGGCTTTAAAGGCTGAAGTACTACATTCACGATGGTTATTTACTGGGAAATAGTTCATTTTTTAATGAGCTTAATTGCGGGGGGAAACATTTTCTCATGGCTTATGCTTATTTTTTAACGAACTTGAACTATGCGCTAAAACTGCTTGATTAATCCAGTCGTATAATAAGAATGTCCCATTTTAAAACGACAATTTTTAGAGTTTTTCCCCACATCCTTTCTTTATGCAAGTTAGGAAACGACCAATCCTACGAGTTTAAAGGGTTAGAGGACCTACAAATTTAAAAAAATAAATGGTCGCTCTTCGCTTGCATGCCAAAAGGTTTGCATGCCCCCAGGTATAAAATAAAGTTTCAAGGTCACCTTTCATTCTACTGACAAAACATTTGTTTTATCAGGAAAGGTCTACCTCTTTCAGGTTACCAAAGATTGTTCTATTCACACCGCAAACAAAACACTTCTTCGGCGATGTCTACCGAAATAGACAAAGGTGAGACAATCCACTCACATAACTTTGACGAGGGAATCTTATTCCAGTCTAACTCCCTCTTCCAATCACGGATGGGAGTACAGTCCAGTCATATATCTCTCACGGAAACTTACCTTATACCCGAAGTTTTCCTGCCGAAGCAGACGAGGGTGCATGCCCCCTGGGATTCAGTCATGCCCCCCGAATCACTCGCGCTCATCAGGTGGACGGACTGGGGATTGATGAGACATTTCGTGTGTGAAAAGACCATTTAGGGATGGTATATGACTATTTTCTATGCGTGACCCGGGAAATGAAAGCTGGTCTACGAGCTTGACCACTCTTCCTTCGTGCAGAAAACACATCACTCTAAAGAGTGATGAGACAATGACTCCCATGCAATAAATATAGTCTCATCCAAGGAGTAGATTATAATCCAGGGGTCCTTAAACTACCATTACGTTCATGTGAATGATTTTTCCTCTAAATGTTATGGGCACATTGGGAAGGATCCCTAACGGTCGACTGGTTCCTTTGTCAAAGCTTGTTAGATTTCTCATCTCAGGCAAAAGCGATGGCGAACCAAGCGCTTTCCAAGCAGTCGAGGAAAGGATACTCACAGAAGCCCCTTCATCTATGATGGTACCAGCCATAACCATTCTATATACTTGAGCAATAATTCAGAATGGTACACTAGCCGGTAAACGGGGTCTGCCTAGTTGATTCCAGTCGAAGGAAACAACTAGGTTGCTTGGAGGTGGGACCGAATAGACGGTCGGGTACGACTCTGACGAACTTCCTTCCTGCGGTAAAGGAATGGGTAAATTTCCCCCATGTTCATCGGAGTCTGTGCTTATGAAAAGAATCTGGACGGTGTTATCCTTATTCTCTTCTGTGACTGTATCATCTGAAGATGGAACCTCTGAAGGCAAGACCGGGTCAACTGCCGCCTCGACCTTTTGACTTTCATCTGGTATGGGTTTAGATGGTTTGTCTTCAAAGATAGATGCTTCGGCCGACCACCTGGGAGGTTCAGCCGGATTTTCAACTAGTGACGGACTCGGCAAGAGTTTTTTATATCCATGAGGAAGTCGTAACGGTGAAACCGGACGATCGTCCAAAACTCTTTTAGCTTCGTCTAAGAAGGGACAACGGTGGATGGCATGATCACCTTCGCACAGTTTACAAGGAAATCTATATTTTCCTTTTTGTCCCGGGGCTTCACTTTCACTGGTCGACGGTGTGTTTTCAATATGATCATCAGAGGTTGACGACATTGGGTTGTGCAAACGAGGAGACCAGTCCCTTAATATCCGAGGGATGCAAGGACAATCTCTATGATAGTGGTCTCCTTTGCAAATGACACATGGCGATTTAGGCCTGGTCAGTGCAGTGTGTGGATTTTCGCTAGACGACGCTTGGTTGCCCCCTTTCGCTTTTGGCTCCTTCTTCTTCTTCTCTCTCTTCTTCTTTTCCTTCTTCTTCTCAGGTACTTGATTTTTGGCTTTACCAACCCCATCAAGCGAAGAGGAAGGAGGAGAGGAAGAATTGGAAGAAGTAGAAGGTTGGTGGGTAACTCTGGATTCATCTAGTTGCTGACTTGATTGTTCAGGAATTGTGGTGCTCTGAACGACAGAGGTTGAGAAGAGCCATACGGGCAAGCCAATTTTCAATCTTGGAAGCGACAATGTGGCCATATGGGGTGCACCAACATCTCCCCAAGAGGAGAAGGGACTAGGATTTCCTCCAAGGGGAAGTCCTTGGTTGGTGGGTTCCATTTTCTCAACCTAAGATCAACGTAGGAAAGGGTGATGATTATTCCGTTTAAAATAAATTTTAGACGCTTTGACACAACTTGTTTTTTCAATTTTTAAGAGTCGAGAAAAAACAAAAGATGACTCTAGTCGCCTTCGATTTTTAATGAGCCTGAAGTGACAAGTGTTCAGATGGACCTTTTCCATTAAGGAGTCTGAAAAGGAACGAAAGGGACTGCTCTGGAAATCTAGGTAGAGGGATTACCAAACCAATCGCAAACTGCAGAATACTTTTTACGGTACGACAGTCAATCTTCCCGAATGCTGTGTTCAGTGCATTGCGATCGATAGGGCGGCAGACACTGCTTCCTATGGATAAAGGATTAAGCCTATTGTGGTGTCCCAAAATATACTCGGCGGTACGTGGGAGCACAAGTCCGTACTAGCACGTATCGTCTCAAAGTGGAGGAATCACCCAACCATCAGTGAGAACAACAGTTACCAGGCTTTACGACGCCGGAATACGTCTCTAGCCTAGACTTCTAGATGTTGTGCGTTAGGTTCCAAAGCGTTGTTAGATTCATTAAATTTATTTTATAGTTGATCTTGCTTAAGAAATTTTCCTTTCAGGTTCACCACGAGATGTAGATATACAATTCCTAAAATGCAATCTAAGATGATAAACAGTCTTTTATCTTCTTTGTGCAATGAAAATCCTAGCTACTAAGGAAAGAGAGACAATATTCTTTCAAAAAGAGCAAAGAGCACACTCTAAATGCATTGTCCTAAATCAAACCAATCAAACAGTCTAAATGAAAATGCACATGCATGTATTTGTTTTCGGCTTTCTTAGTATGTGAATGGTAAAAAGAAAGCTAATGCACAAATCTGAATTACTTTTCAAGCGACAATTATTAACAAGTTTCTTTTCAAAATAAAAAATGGAGACAATCACAACATTTTACGATTTGGAAATGAATACTTGCTTTTGACACTAGAAAAACTACAAATTCAGACCAAATACAATAGTAACAAGATAATCGACTATCAATAGCAACCAAACTCTTTCCTATGACTGAAAACGATACTTGCGACACTTTCAAATCAAAGGACGACAGTACGATTACGTTACTTTTTGCAAAGGAGAACTGAAAATGACTCAACAAATACAAAAAAACATTTACAGTTCTTTTGCACAAAGGAGGTGGAATAACAACAAGGAAAAGGGGTTTCAAACAGAGATATACTGATTACAGGCAGCAAAATTCATGAATAGAACTGAAAAGAATGAATCACAGAAACCAAAACTGAACAATGCCTAGTCTGATAAGCGCACTTGTAACACAGGGAATTTGAAATGCAGCGCACCTACTACACTCGGGAAGTGCGCTGAGTTTCAGATTCACAGAACAGTACCTGCGGTTGGCTAGAGACGAGACTTTTCTTGGGTTCCAGGTCAAAGTTTGCAGTTCAGTTCATGGGTTTTCGCCGAGAAAATGATAATCAGTAATACAATAATCAGGGGTAGATCTAAGGAGGTTCTAAGAGCTACCACGAGGGCAATTAGAGAGTTTGTGAATCATTTGTTTAAGTCATAAACAAATCCCGGAGATTGAATGAAGCGACATTTATCTACTTTGCATTTGCATAGCAAATGCAGTTTGAAAGCTACCTGGCTCGACTTCAAGCTCCGTCTGTAAGTTTATAAAATAGACAACAAGGAAGATAAACAAACAAACTAATTCGTCCCCAGTGGAGTCGCCATTTTGTTACAGGGAAAAGTGTCTACACAGAACTGTTTATCCCACTAAGGTGTGGTAGCTACCTTAGAAACAAACAAAGTAAAGCTACTTTCATTTTTCCTTTATGAAATATAGATGAGAGAAGGACAAAGAAGACCAAACTCTGTCTTGCGCTAATCTCCTAATTCGATTCCTCTCTCTCTTGATAGTCTTTCGCTACTTGCTCTCTTGTACGCTCAGCTTCATAGAGTACCTGTAAGATCACAGTAGCATGACACTATACAAGAACATGGATCTATAATCATAAACAATCTAGGATCAGATGTAAATTGACCATACAAATTCATAAAACATAAATGACACAAGAGTATGGAGGAAAACTTGAATAGCTTTTATTGATAAACAAGAAAGAGCCAAGGGAGTTACAACCAGTTGTTCTAACCTAGCATCATCCTCTCAGCAAGTAAGCCCTTCTTCACCTCATACAAAGCTTAGATCACCCAACACTTATGATGTTGTCTCAAGAAACCAACAACAATTCCTTACAATATGCAAAATTCTAGCCTCTGGATCTCTGGGATGAGGGATCCATATATAGATATCTGTAAGGGAGATGAGTCAGCTTGTGATTTGATTAGTGTCTTCCCTCTGATAGTTCTTGCTTCCACTTGGAGATTGATGATCTCTTACTCATCCTTGGTCGAATTTAGAGAGGCAAGTGTCACAGGAGAAGTTTCTGGAAGATTCCATGCCTCTCCACCTCGCGGAATGACACTGCCATTTGTCACTTCTCACCCATCGCACCCCATAGAAGGGATTTTTGAAATGCAACACACCCACACAGTGTATTTAGGTGAGATGCAACGCACTTTGCCTATGGAGCAGCTGAAATGATCCTGTTTTGACCAGTTCTGAGCAGTTTTTCATGGAGAACTTCTGGGAGAAGCTGTAATCAGTTGACCTTCTTCCTTTAGGGGTTAGAACAAAACTTTTAGGGACTTAGGAGCCCTTGGTTTATGGACATTTTATGCTTGGGGTTACAGTGCCCAAAAAATGTCTATAACATTTGTGTGCTTGGTTGTACTTGTTTTTGAGATTTGTAGTCACATAGTTTGCAAGAGGTTGAAAAGAGGCATGCCTACCTCATACTTAATGATGACCTTATGATGATGATGAGCATGATGGAAAGAGGGATCTACAAGAACCTTGATGATATTGAAGTTTACATTGATGATTTTTAGATGAACTTGTTGCCATATGCGGATAAAAGGAATGAAGTTTTGGAAGGTTGAAGTTCTTTGATGATATGATGATGCAAAAGAAAGAGCCTGTGTAGCTAGAAGAATAAAAGTTGTTGATAATGGACCTATATCCCTAGTTGAGAGGAAGGACATGATGTGCCATTACTAACAATCATACGTATTGTGAAGGCCATAAGGAGAAAATGAGATTGAAGAATAACTAAAGCACTACTGTTGGTTAGTTTCAATGAAAGTCATGAATAAGAATCGATTGTTTTGAGAAGTGCTAGGGATGAGTTTGGTGTTGCTTGAGAAGTTGGAATAGGAAGCTTCCGTCAATATTTGTTTGGATATTATGATGACCTAAGAAACATCAAAATGGTTGAAGACCCCAGATTTTATGCTAGCATATTGATAGTAAGAACCAATATATTGGAAGTTTGATATTGGTTGGGGTCATGAGGCTATAGTATGTTCTGATGGATGAACAAGTAGATGATGTGTTGATCTCTCCCTGAGAAGTTTAAATATTTGATGAGCATGCTTGGATTGGTGATTTTGTTAAGAGGGAGAGATCGGTACCTTAGGCTGCATGCCTATGTGATGGTACTTGGGAGGACATCTTGGCCTAGTTGGTATTGAGATCTCAGTTATAGTTTGGCCTTGATGATGTCTAGATCCCTATGTGGGAGGGTATCTTGGTCTTGATGATATGGAGCTCTGTTTTGGTGATGATATATTGACCTTGATGATACCTATATCCTTGCAAGGGTTGGTGTCTTGGTATGGAGGCCTAGATGGTATCTATATTTGGTTGGATTGATACCAGGGATGTAGGCTGATGGTACCTATAGTGGAAAGTTTCCTTGATGAAACCTTATTCCCTGTTGAGTTAATGTCTTGGCGGGTAGCCTTGATGACACTTGATTGATACTTTGGTAGTTTTTGGCCTTAATGGTGTTGAAGAATCTATGGTAGTTAGCATTAGATAGATTCTTCTATACTTGATAACAATTTGTGAAATGATTTTACTATTTATATTATCTTGATCTTATTCTTATTATGAGTGTGTGTGTTTACTTCATCAAACTACTACCAAAATAAAGAGACAAGAACACAAGAAGTTGGCATTCTTCCAGGGCCAAAACCTCTCCCTCTTGGAGAGGAAAACCTGCACATAATTCTTCTTATAGAGATTTCAATTGACGAACACCAAGGCCATGAACCTTGACCTATCAATCCACTCCAAGACCATGGCACCAATCCACTTCTTACTGCTGAGATCACCATCATCATTACTGCTTCACTGAGATCATCATTGTTGCACCATGACTACTTCTTAACATCACCATTGAGATTATATTTGCACCTTCATCGAGATCATAACCTTCAAGAACAAGATCATGACTGTGATAGGATCATGACTGCACCTTAATGTAAGTCGAGATAAAATGTATCACTATGATATCCTTCCATCATCATTAGGTTGAGACTGTGATAATCCTTGTCATTGTCATCACTGCTCCTTCTCATTATGTCGAGACTGTAATAGTTGAGACTGTGATTATCTTTGTCACTGTCATCACTGCTCCTTCTCATTATGCCGAGACTGTAATATCCATCTGAAAACTTATAGACTCCTTCTTCAACTGTAACACTGCAACATAGTCTTCATCTAAGATTCCTGTTCCATTACTTGTCCGAGATATCACTGAGATTATTAGCGAAATTTTAGATATATTTGAAGTAGTAGAGGTTTATGCGAAGTTCTGAAACCCTATAATCTTATCCGAAAATATCAAATCTATCTGAGTTTTGTCACTCCTTCTGCGCAGACCCTAATGGGGTATATATAGTGGTTTTGTCTCCATAAATAAGTTGACTTGTATTGTTGAACCGATGTGTCTATTATTTGAGCCGACTTGACTGCATTTTAATTCAATTTCCAAGCTGATGTGACAAAGAGGATGTTGCTTGTCATTTGGAGGGCTGCTAGACACTAGGTTGACCCATTTTTCATTACATAGATGCTCAAGTAGAACTCTTCAATATAATTTTGACTCTTTGACTTTCCTAGACCTATGGAATGAGAAAGAAACTCATTCATATTATTTATAAAAATAATAATTCTTTTCTTGACAAATATCGAACTTAGTTACACTTTTCTTCAACACTCCCTCTTAACTAGGGATGTATTAACAATGGTACTTGGTCGTTCTCAATCTGAAGAATTTTTCATAAGAAGAACCAGATTGGTAATCCCATCTGTATAACATCATATCAATCAACATTGTCATAGTGCAAGGCCTTGACTAACAACTCCATCTCTCCATGAGACCATGAGCTACAATGCTGGCAAGACCAATGATTTATAGGCACCTTCATCATTGTCTCTCAAGGTACATACCCACCAGGGTGTTCACTAAGTATGACCTTCTAGGACTGTTATTATCTTGGGTTCCCAGCCATCAAAGAATATCGGTCGTCTTGCCTACTCTTATCTTGGATTCCATATACATCCTCAAAGAGCATTGGATGCCAGATGATTACCCAATCCCCCCATTCTTTCTTCCCAAGTGAAGACAAGAATGTTGTGTCTATCATGTGTCTACATTTCCATTCATGACCTTCATCTAGACTTATGGTTGTTAGATCTGGTCTAGTGCATGACACATGAAATGGAAAAAAGCACAATTGTCACTCCTTTGTAGTCAGGGGTGATCTAATTCAAACTCCCTCTTGATAGGGACCTGTCAGAGCCCCCTCTTCACTAGGGACTCTTTTATACACCAGCAACTTCTTCTTCATGGGTTCTTCAACTGCTTGATCAACTTCTCTCCTTGATGTCATGAAATTTAGCTGAGCCTCTTCCTTGTAGGGAAACAACCATCAATTACTTTCCTTCTTATTTCTTCATGTCATTCCTTTCTTCATGGAAAGTGGCCTTCTTGACATACATCTGGAACTTTCTTCATATGGATACTTCTTTTCTCTCCATGCTTCTTTTAGGAGTTTCCATCCATCGCATAAATGTTGGTTGTACTTGTACTTACAAGTCTTGTTCTAGTAGCCCTACATGAACTCATCCAGATATTATTCAGGAAATCAAAACATCATATTAAATTAAAACATACCTCACAAGTTGTCTCTTCATCATGACATCTTCTTGTAGGTATCAACATCATGCACACTTATTGACATATATCCCAAAGATATCCATTGAGAAGGGTCTTCATATTTTGTAAGGACTCTTGGACACCACATATCTCCACAATGGTATGATATTGCCCACTTTGGGCCTAAGCCCTCATGGATTTGTTTTTGGGCTTTACCCCAAAAGGCCTCATACCAATGGAGATATTTTTCCATCCTTATATATCCATGATCCTCCCCACTTCTAATCAATGTGGGACTTTGGTTGTCTACCCAACAATCCTCCCCTCGAACAAAGGACCATCGAGCCTCCCCTCAAACGATTATCCATCCGTCCACTCTCTACCAACCAGGATTCTCCGCTCCAATGCGTTGGAAGCACACGCCTTACATGGAAGCACCACCTACCTCGAGAGCTTTCTCTAACCGAGCTCATCGACGGATCCCATTGTGATATTACCGGGGCTCACCACCTTCGTTCGGCATTCCGAGGATTCATCCACTTGGCTAACTTTGAATTTGGCTTTGATACCACTTGTAAGGACTCTTGGACACCACATATCTCCACAATGGTATGATATTGTCCACTTTGGGCCTAAGCCCTCATGGATTTGTTTTTGGGCTTTACCCCAAAAGGCCTCATACCAATGGAGATATTTGTCCATCCTTATATACCCATGATCCTCCCCACTTCTAATCAATGTGGGACTTTGGTTGTCTACCCAACATATTTTTCAGACTTTCATCAAAGTCTTTATATCTTTTTGGGAGATTTCCTAGTCAAGTCTTCTTGGTGTTTTCGTTGTTGATTGCTTTCATCATGGTTGCATATCTCACGATCGTTTCCTTCCTCACACATTCCATTTCTACGAGCTTTCAATCAGAGTTTCTTAGTCAACTACCTCATACTTCATATGAGGACATTTTATATTGATTTCATCTAGTGTGACTTATGCCTTCTCACATTCTTTCAGAGGAGAATATCTCTCGATCATGCTTCTCAAGATAGAAGTAATGATTCATGTTACCTGCAACCATATGCCATGACATTATAATATTAAATACAAGCATACATACCTCATTTTATCTTTAGGTCATTTAGGCTTATTCCAATAGCTTCCTTGATTGAAAAGATCTTCAATCCTTTGATCTACTTCATATCATCACACCATTATCCCATGAATTCCATAAGTTGGAATTCCTGATGAAACACTTGATCCCTCTCTAGATTAGTGAACCCTTCGATGAGGATTTCTTCAGAGAATCTTGAGGATCTTGCATATCCCTATCTGGCAGATGTTTTCTTTTTTCCTTAATGTATGATGAGCCTTGTCTTGGATGACATCTTTCTTTCCTTCAATGTTTAATGATATTCCCAAGAGCTATATCCTTCATGTTTGACTACCATGGATTGTGTCCCTTTTGTCCTTCATGATATCCATCGTGATGTCATGAGATCTTGCTCCTATTTCTTTCATGCTGCCACGATGCATCTTATTATCATTGTCATATATTATAACCCAAGATATAAGAGCTTATGATAGGATCCTTTTGTGAGGGATACTATCTTACTCGTAGGAGAGATTTGATACTCCCTCTTTCCTTGGCCCTTTTCTTTAGCTTCTTCCATCTTTCACTGATATGACCTTCCAAAATATTTCTATAGTATTGAATCTTAACTATTATACTTATTTTTGTCTTTTCTTGAGGACTAACATTTCCTATCTTTTTTGCACAAGGTTGAATTCTTTCATTCTTTAATACTATAGACTGCAACTTGTCTTTCACTTTCTAGCATAGAGACCACAAATTTGTGGGTGAGGTAACCTTCTTTGTTCATTGATATTTATTACCTTGCTCATCAATGATGACTACCTTCTTATCGTCTTTCCTAGATCTTCATGAAGTTATTCCTTCGTTCTTTGATACCTTTACTATTGTGTAGGTGTAAGTGACCTTCTTTACTTTAATTTCTGAGAGTATATCTAACAATTCATATATCTCTCTTATGTCTCCTCTTTTGCTATTTAAGTATGAGAGGAATTTTGAGTGATATCATATGAATCCTATTAATCTCTTGATGGATTCAAACAATGCTTGAGATTTATAGACGCCTTCATAGATATCAATGATTTCTCTTTTTTATGAGGATTATGACAATCCTCCTTATTATATGCAAGGAATTTCAATTATCTAACTGATTTATAAATCCACTTGCAATCATGAAATCATTTAACCAAATATGATTATAAAATTGAAAGATACTTACTTGGTGTGTGAAGAGGAGATCTTCACCTTGATGCTTCTTTTTCTTGCGTTGCCCATCATTAGTATCCTTTCATCACGACTTCCTTAGAGATCTTTTAGCACCGTGACATTAGTGGTCTTGACATCACCGAAACTGCTTCATGACCTTCTCAATTCATCTTTAAGGTATTTTTGACTTCAACATATTGTTGACATGCTATTGATACTATGTTCTGATCTGAGCATCATGCTATTGAGATCATATTCATAGACATAATTTGAGACTATGACAAGTATATTGATATGGTACGACACTAAGACAGTGATGTCTATGTACATATGTGCATAGAGTTGTGTAGAGATGCAATGTATAAAGAGACCAAACTTGTCACTGAATAACATAGCTAAAATGTAGGTGGCACTGTATAGAGAGACTGTCTCATCACTGAAACTGTCTTGATGTAATAAATATATTGAGACAATGATGTAATCATGGATTGTGAGAGGTATTCCTTGGATTAATTTTGAAATATATATATACCTGAGACTATCTTTTATGGCATGGAGAAAGTTTAGTGATAAAGAAGTGAGGATCAATGATATACTCCATCAAACAGAGCATGAGTTGAGTGCATGGCTGTAATTACTGAAGTTGATACTCCATGACCGTTGTAGACCAGTTTGTTGTATACTTTCTCCTTTAATCCTTTCAACCTGCTTTTATGTCCTTGAAGACATATCCATGTATGTCTCTTTAGATGCCCTTCATTTGACTTCAACACCTTAGCTCTGATACCGTGTTGAAGAATCTAGGCCAGTTAGCATTAGATAGATTCTTCTATACTCGATAACAATTTGTGAAATGATTTTACTATTTATCTTATCTTGATCTTATTCTTATTATGAGTGTCTGTGTTTAATTCATCAAAATGCTACCAAAACAAAGAGACAAGAATACAAGAAGTTTGGCATTCTGCCAGGGCCAAAACCTCTCCTTCTTGGAGAGGAAAACCCGCACATAATTCTTCTTATAGAGATTTTAATTGACGAACACCAAGACCATGACCCTTGACCTATCAAGCCACTCCAAGACCAAGACACCAATCCTCTTCTTACTGCTAAGATCATCATCATCATTACTGCTTCACCGAGATCATCATTGTTGCACCATGACTGCTCCTTGAGATCACCACTGAGATTATCTCTACACCTTCATCGAGATCATAACCTTCAAGAACGAGATCATGACTATGATAGGATCATGACTGCACCTTAATGTAAGTCGAGATAAAGTGTGTCACTATGAGATCCTTCCATCATCATTAGGTTGAGACTGTGATCATCCTTGTCATTGCCATCATCGCTCCTTCTCATTATGCCAAGACTGTAATAGTTGAGACTGTTATTATCTTTGTCACTGCCATCATTGCTTCTTCTCATTATGCCGAGACTGTAATATCCATCTGAAAACTTATAGACTCCTTCTTCAACTGTAGCACTGCAACATAGTCTTCATCCGAGATTCCTGTTCCATTACTAGTCTGAGATATCACTGAGATTATTAGTGAAATTTCAGATATATCTGAAGTAGCCGAGGTTTATGCGAAGTTCTGAAACCCTACAATCTTATCTGAAAATCTTAGATCTATTTGAGTTTTGTCACTCCTTCTGCGCAGACCCTAATGGGGTATATATAGTGGTTCTGTCTCCATAAATAAGATGACTTGTATTGCTGAACCATTGTGTCTATTATTTGAGCTGACTTGACTACATTTTAATTTGATTTCCAAGCTGACGTGACAGAGAGGATGGTGCTTGTCATTTGGAGGGCTACTAGACACTAGGTTGACCCATTTTTCATTACATAGATGCTCAAGTAGAGCCCTTCAATATAATTTTGACTCTTTGACTTTCCTAGACCTATGGAATGAGCAAGAAACTCATTCATATTATTTATAAAAATAATAATTATTTTTCTTAACAAGTACAAAGATCAAAATTACATTGACAAATACCGAACCTAGTTACACTTTTCTTTAACAAATGGTATCTAGCATTCTATATGTTGTTTTACTCTTCTTGGAACACTTCAAATTGAGGTCATCCTTGTACAGGTTTAACAATAATGAATACCTCCCTAGTTAAGAGGGAGTGTTGAAAATGTAATTAGTATCGGTCTTCATAATTATTGTCTATCTCATGACATGATGCAATTCATTTGTATTTGTAAAAAGAAGAAAAGAAAAATTATTGTAAAGATCAAAGAAAAATATTTTTATAAAGCATGGGTTTCATTCTCGTTGTATTATGTTTATAGGTCAAAGAACCCATTTTGTGCTTCTAGGGTTGAGTCATGAATCATTGTCATTGTCATTGTCATCATGTCCTAGACCCTTATTGGGAATTTTGTATCAAAGAAGAAAAAATATGTTCATGTAATTTGGTCATGTAAGCCTCCTCCACCAAGTCAGCCTCAAGAACTATCAAGTCAACCACATTAGGAAGCTTCAACCACTGTATATAGTAGCGCACTCAACCTATTGTGATATATTCGAGCAAGAAGCTTGATCTACAATCCAAGGAAGTGTGAAGGCAAGAAAAGGAGAAGATAAAGGCTTAAAGAAGGAAGATAAAACCTTGCGAAGGAAAGAAGATCAATTTCTTTTGTTTCTAGTCAACATGTGCAAAGATTCTAAATTTGCATAAGGGCCAAAAATTACAGGTTTGTAGTAGAGGTCGAAATTTTGATGCAGGAGGCTGAAATCTGTGATTGATGCAGGATTGAATTTTGTTGACTAGAAGCATATTTTTGTCATCTTGAAAGGACTTTATTGGGAGGTTGACTTGGTAGGTTGGAGGAGGTATTTGTCTTGGCCAAAGGGTCTTAGTTCTCTTTTGATTTGGTTCTTGAAGTGGAGAAGATAATTTTTGGGTTTTCCCTTAGGAGAGTGGTTTTTGCCTGGTTGAGAGGCTACATCCTGTGTCCTTGTTGTTTTGATCTTCATACATTTATGTTTTGGTAATTACTTGATGATAAGAAGATAAAATAATACATAAAGAAGATAATACGAATAAAAAGAAATTACAAATAATTATCAAGATAAGAAAATCCTTCTGCCTTTTTGATTTTCTAACACTTCGTGGGCTTAAGGATAAGTGTATGGTTCAATTTTGTTTCCAGATCTCTGTAATAGAGTAATCCTGAGCTGAGCAATGACAGAGCGTTCGAAGAAACTTATGGGAAAAATACTTGATGATCAATCAAGTACTCAAGTGATTTATTTCTCTTTGACTACAACCTTATGTATCTAAATTAAAGATTGAGGAATACTCTCATCACCTTCCAAAAAATATTAAGGTAGAGTTTGGTTTGATCATAGAGGAAAATTTGTGCCCTAACCAAAGAAGCAACTTGGCTATATTCAAAGCTCTTTCAAGATTTGTAACCTAATCGAACCCTCTTTTTATGACTTGGGTTTGAGGCATCTTGTTAATGAGATTGACTAATGATCTTGTAATCTAAGTTTGACATTGCATCTCCTTCTAATATATCTTGTGAACTTCTAATGAAAAACATCAAGCTCTAATCCAGCTGAACAAATCATTCTAGCTGCCCTTTACCTCATCAAGAATTGAAGAATGTGTTTTGGTACAAGAGCAATGCCAAGCAACTGTAAAGGTGGTTTTAGGATGATCTAAAGCACTCCTTGAAAAACATGCTTAAAGTCTATTGTAATCTTCTCAGAGGAACATAGTTTGACGCCCTAACAATTGCAATCAAGGCTACTATTCACTTTGTTATAAACGTTATATCATGCAAGGGTTACAATAGTCATAGTGTCTGTTGATATAAATTGTAATTGACCAGTGACAAGTAGTGGAGTATTCTTGTTTGGCATTTAAGGTTCTGAATTTTTATTAAGTGCACAAGGGTTTTGATGAATTCATCTACCGTAATTAAGGGAAAAAACATTTGTGTGTAAGAACATAGAATATCATTAAAGACGTTGAATCCAACCTTTTTAATGTTACAACTTGTCCAAGACTGAACTACTAAAGTGATCCTGAAGTCTATTAAAAAAAAAGGCAACTAATGAATCACTGCAATGATACACTTTGAATGGAGACCTTAGAAGAAAGGGGTTGTTGATATCTCACATACACTGCTTCACTTCCTTACTATATGTGTACATGATGATATTGACCAACATGGTTTTGAATGTTATGAATGACTTGTTAAGCTTGTTCAAATTGCAGTAAGTCTATGACAGAAAGGTGAGTTGATGACTACTTCTACAAAGGTTTGATAACATATATTGATGAAAACAAAGAGAAAAATTGTAGAACATCTATCCAAGCGAGGAACACAACTTTTTTAGGTTCACATGTTTGAGTAGAAGTAGATTGGAGCTACCGAGGGTTTGATGCTATTGTATAAGAAGAGGATGTGTCTGATGAACATAGAGGTTGTTTGCAGAATTGCCAAATACGTAAGTTGTTGACCATTGCCAGTGAAAGGTGTTATGATGAGCATAGGTCTCATGATTGGACAAACTTGAGAAGATCAATTATGCCAGAGTTCCTGACATAATTCTTATCCCTTGAGCAGATGTAGAACAAAAATATTGATAACAATGTTATTCCCTAGTATGGGCAGCAGATGAATGTTATTATTTTCAGTACTTGCTTGTTGAACTAGGATTATATGGGCGAGTGTTTGATGATAGGGAAAAGGTTAACTAAGTTTTGTGAAGGTAGGGTTTAATGCTCATAAGAAGATTTATTTATGCAGAGATTGGATTGCAATTAATTTTGTATTAATTTTGAACACAGGTGGATCCAGTCTGAAAATTGTGAAACATGGTCCACTTGTTGAAAGGGTGGTGCAAGGTAGGAGAGTGGAGTCTCCTTTGGGTTGGAGCATGAGAACACTTTAGGGTGGTAGGGTGGTGCTAGGGTAGGTTGGAGCCCACACAAGAAATTGGAGCATCCTTTTAATGGGAGCTGATAAAGTTTGGGCGTTGGAGCATCCTTTCAGTCGAGGCTGGTAAACAAGGTGTTGGAGCATCCTTCAGGTTGGAGCCTGTAAACTAGGGCATTGGAGTGTCCTTCTAGTTAGAGTTGGTAAACAAGGTGTTGGAGCATCCTTTCAGTTGGAGTTGTTGGATTTGGAAGTTGCAGCTTCCTATTGATGTAAATCATTGAAGACAAATATTAAGAAGAGTTCAATGATTTTTCTCCTGGAAGGGTTTCCACCTAAAGTCTATTGTCTACTATCTTGATGTTTGCGTATTATTGAATGGTGTTGTTTACTGTTCATATGATGTGATGTTCATTTAATGTTAAAGTGAAATTAATGCTCTGAAGGTTAAAAATTAACTAATTGGAAGGAAATATTGATTCACCCCTCTTAGCATTTCCAATAATTACAACCCACAAACTGATTGACAAACCGAGATAGTCAACAAATGACTAGAGGGCTGTCTCAGAAACCATCGATATGGCCAACGGAAAGCATGGATAAAATGTTTACACTTGGGAGAGCATTTTTATTACACCAGTTACCACATGTCAATTGGAATTACACCCTTCAAGGTCCTACATGGATATGAAGTTTCAACATTTGTGGATCGGGTATTTGGGGATAGTCGAGCCCCTCTAGCTAATTAAGATTGGGTTTAGGAGAGCTAGGACATACTGTGGGTCCTCAAAGACAATTTATAGGCGATTTAGACAACAAGAAATCTACGTAGACATGCATAAAGTAGATCATAACTTTGAGGTTGGAGACCTTGTGTATCTTCATCTGTAGTCCTACATGAAGTCATCACTCAAAAGGAAATGGGTAGAGAATCTGAAGCTTATATTCTATGGGACCTACAAGATTTTGAGGTGTATAGGGGAAGTGGCCTATGAATTAGAGATTCCAAAGGGGTGTGAGATTCACAATGTTTTCCATGTCTCTAACCTAAAAAAGGCCCTGAGAAAGCATTTATTCACTTCTACCGAGCTTCCACTGCTGAATGAGGGAGGGGAGTTGATTCTAGCTCTAGAGGTAAGGAGTGAAAGCTGAGAAACAAGGCTATTAAGGAGTACCTGGTGAAATGGAAAGCTTTCCTTGTTGAAGATGCCACAAGGGAAGGGGAACATGTGCTTTGTTAGCACTTCGTAATTCCTCCAGTCTGAGGAAAGGAACCCAAAGGTAACCACAAATCACTTCAAAACTAGAATCTAGCTCTTCCATCTTTAGATAGGGCTCTCTCTATATGAATCTTCAGTCACTTAAATGATTGGATGTCTTAGATTTTAGGCTAGGTATTAATATTATAGGGGAATAGGTTTAATAGTTTGATGGTAGGGAAGAGGGAAAATACATTGGGCATGGAGTCTTATTGAGCTAATGATTTTTAGTGATATGATGGGAAAATGAGGAATCATTAGGTAAGGGCAAGGTAGGAAATCCTTTGGTGTTTTTTGTTAAATTTTGTTGTAGAGAGGTGAGAAAAGGAGTAATGGAATTAATAACATCTAAATCGTCTAGTGGAGGATGAATTTTAGATATCATAATAGAGGAAAAACACTAAATGTTCAATTAGCTATAACAAAGCACTTAACAGTGAATTATGAAACAATTTTTGCTTAACTAAACATTGAAGACGTGACATTTAAGCATGAAAACAACATAAGATAAAGAAACTATAAACATCACCATAATATACTGACACATGAATCCTTGAAAAAATAGACTTCAACCTTCATCATTCCCTGAAACTTAATGAAAATATACAATGCACAATGTTTTTTATAAAACCCTAAACAACCAACCCTTTGCACACTAAAATTCATGAAATATATATAATTAGCTCAATCCTGGACTAAGGAAGTCGAAATCTATCATTTCCCCAAAGATAGGAAGAGGTTACAACGCTTTAGGAATAAAATATTTGGAAAATCTGCCCATATCCTACTATCTAGGGTTTGGTTTTTGACTAACCAAAAATATGCTAACTAAAGAGAAAATCATGGAATTGGGTAGAAAAATATTCTAACTTCATCATACAAATCAATTTGGAGTCAATTATGCTAATTTGGAGATCCACCAAGAAGAATTCCAAAAAATTCTAAAACTTCATCAACAAATCTGGGTTGGTGAAATTATGACAAATGGGTCTCAAAGTGACACCTATAATTCCCAAAATGTAACACCTGTGTAAAAATCGAGAGAGATTTTTTTATATGAGCTTGTGCTTGAGAGAATCCTCTCTCAGTTTTTGAAAATTCTTCTCCATCTACTCGGAATCTACACCCAAATATCATGGCTAAAACAGGAAATGATGAAATCTGAAAAAAAAAAAGGTTGTAAATATTCATTTGAATCTTCCAATCGATGACACTTGTTACAAAATTGAAGGAGGTTTTTGTTATTTAGCTTGTATTTGAAAAAAAAGCTTTTGGTTTTTCAAGATTCATATCCATTTGGTCACAAACTGATTTTGAAGTTAATTGCTAAACCAATAAAAAACACAGCAAATCCCCTGCAGCCAAAACACAACAAGTTCATCCTTTGCATACTTCTGACCATCTCCCATACTTATGAATGTGTAAAATAGGTGGAAGACAACCCATGGATAATCAAATACCTATTAGATTTTTTTTGTTCCAAATTTCAAACATCCCTTCTTGAAAATCACCACCTACAACAAAAGCGCAACAACAAAGCGCAATTAATTTCACTTGCATGGGTTTGACCAAGTGTTGAAATCTTTGACTAAGAAAAATAGTTGTTAGATGATGTTTACAACCTCATGAACCCTGTTTGAAACTCCACTTATGAAAAGAAGTGTAAAATCATTGATTTTCTTCGTATCTTATATTCATTGACAATAACGTAGCAGAAAAGTGCAATGGTGAAGGAATATATGTGAAACTGACTAGCTGAGTGCCCTATTGAACATTTTGAGATGAATTTTGAGGTACTACACACAAAATGAACAAGAAAAACAAACTTCTTGAACCTGGAGGTTGTCAAGGTGCAAGAAACCATAGGAGCTGTGAAAGCGCAGCGCAAGGAAGAAACGCAACAAATTTTTACACATTTGTATTTGCAAATGATGTCACAAGGTTTGGCGTAGCTACAAACTAACCAAATTAAATAACCAAGCTTGACATTGACTACTATAACATAAGACTCTAACATGCTCCAACATTTGGGACTAAAGTTGCTTGAGGAGAAGCAATCTTGGGTGGGGAGCATTGTAATGTCCCCATCCACTTAAGAGATATAAGGAAGGGGATCTACTAGCCTAATAAGGTTCATGTAGGCTAGGAGGAGAAAAATTATTCAAGGGAACACAATTCACCTAGGAGAAAACATTACCAGAGATAAGGTGGTGAAAATGAGACATAGGTTCTAGTCTAATGAAAAGTCATTTTTAAATTACAAAGTGAAAAAACCCACTAAAGCGAATTTATTAAAATAAAAGGGTAAAAATGTGACAAAAATGGTGAATGAGTTATAAAAAGGGGAAAATGAAGAGTCTCTCCTCATTCTTGCATTTTCTCACTTAAGTAAATAAATTTGGAGAGCTCTTAAAAATAGTCTAGGGATTTTGGAAACCTTCATTTTGGTTGTTAGTTTCAGTGTTGAAACTATACACCCTAGCTAGTTTAGAAGCGAAATCACTTAGATTTTGCCATTCTGCTTCAACAAAAGAAGAAGATATTAGAAGAAGAAGTAAGTGAGTGGTGTTATCAGTTGATTTTAAACATTTACTTTTGGTTTTCTATATTTATTATACAGACTAAGTATTTTTTTGGTGGAGAGCCAAATTTGAACCATTTGTGGGTAGGTCGAAGTGTTGAAAAGGGTAACTAGGTTCGGTCTTCATATGACATTGGTAATTGTGATTTTATGTAATTGATGAAAAGAAGAAAAATAAAATTATTATTGTAATTCTTGTATCATGGGTTCCATGAGCAAGGAATTTTATTTTTAGTGATGGCTCTCATTATGAGCCTTTATGATTTGTCATCTAGCCATAAAATTCAATTTGAGTCTATGTCATGTATTAAGGACCCTTCTTGGGCATGTTACATTCTTGAATGAGTCATAAAAATTATAAGAAGGCCCTCCAAGACCTAAACAAAGTCACCTCCTTCAAGTTGGCTTCAAAATAATAATATAATCTCTCAAATGGACACGTCGACTCATCCTCCTGTCAAGTCGGCTAATTAGCATGGGTAACGACTATAAATAGGGCAGTTTGAATTCCATTTCAACACAAAATCTCATAAAAGTATTTTCGGTGGTCTACAATTCGGTCAAAGGAAGAAAAAGGAATACGAAGATCTCATAAGAAGTCTCTCTATCCAAGCGAAGGACGAAAAGTAGAATAAGATCTGTTTGAGACTGTTTTTAAGGCTAATCTCCACATGTGAGAGGAAAAGAGAGGGTTACTGTTGCAGAAAAAGGGTCGAAGATCTCCTTGTTGTGCTAAAGGCCTAATCAAGGAGTATTCAAGAAATATGAGTTGAAGAAGAAAGCATTCTAGTCCAAGTGAAGGAGATCATGAGGTTAAATCACCATATGTGTAACAATTAGGGCCAAAATGCATTGTAGGTTTGAAGTGGAAGGAAGCTGAGATTGAAGGGTAGACGAAGAGAAGGAATAAGTAGAAGTTTGACTAGTATTGACTTGGGCATGAAAAGTAGTGGAAGGGAACTTATGTCTTGGTCTTGGAGAGGAAAATAGGTCAAGGGTCTTGGTCTTGGTATTCGTCAATTGGAATCTCTATAGGAAGAAGAATTTGTTCAGGTTTTCCTCTCAAAGAGTGAGAGGTTTTGGCCCTTGCTGATAGCCTATATTTTGTGTCTCTTGTCTCTTTATGGTTTATGCATTGGTAGTTGTTTGATGAAGAAGAACACTAATAACATAAGTAAAAGAAGATCCTAATCTAAAGAAGTAAAAAGCACTCACAAACAATTACTCATAGAAGAGAAATCACTTAATCTATATGCCCTAGATTTCTCAACATGATATCAGAGCTAAAGTGACTAAGTCAAGGAAGGGCATATTATCAAGGGACACTAAAGGATCAAATATCAAGGAAGGCATCAAAGTGAAGATCACATTGAAGTCAAAGGAAGCATCATAACCCTAGATCAAAGAAGTCTACAAAGAAGTATTGGGATCATCATCAAGAGGGAGAAGGACAAAACCATACATCTACTCAAGTTAAAGTGTTTTGAATACTATTCATCCAAAGGAAGTTAGATCAAAAGACGATGTCATCTCACTCTTTGTGGGATCAAGGATCATTCTTGAAGAAAACTATCTTCATATTGGAGAAGTTTTATGTCCTTTATATCATCATCAACATGAAGGAATCAACAAGAAGAAGGAGCATACTATCAAGTAAGTATGTTTATGTCCACATCTGAATTTGTCAAAATGTCTTTTTGCAAGGAAAACAACAAATTGGTTGGGGCTTCAAACTATCTTGCATGGAAGAAAAGGACATATCTGAATCTCATTGAAAATGAGGTTATGGAACATGTCAAAGGTTTTATCATTAAAACAATAAAGGAAGATGCTCAAGCTCTTGCTAAGTATATGAAAGAGGAAGTTAGGGCTCAAAGAATTCTCATAGAATCCATCAAGGATCCCCTCATCCCATATGTATCTAAACTAGAAACTTCAAAACAAATCTATGACAAATTGGTAGAGTTGTATTCCATAAGCATTGCTAGAAAAGTCATCTCATCAAGGCAAGAACTATGCAAGTTGAATATGTCAAGGAAGATGGAATAACATTATACTTTATGAGGATATTTGAGATTCGGGATTAACTACAAGATTTGGGTGAAGTCATGTTTGATAGAGAAATGAATACAATTGTATTAAATGCACTGTCGGAGGAGTGGGGTAACTTTACTTCAAGTATTTATGGTAATAAAGGAGCTGCTCCATTCCAAGATCTATGGTCACTGTGAAACATTGACGAATCTAAACTAAAGGCCAAATCTGATGTGGGATCAGGTGAGCAAAATAAAGCTTATGCTGTAATAATAAAAAGAAAGGGAAAATTTGGAAATTTTGGTCCTGAGGAAAAGAGGAAGAACATGAATGCAATACAATGCTATGGGTGTCAATTATATGGGAATTATAGGAGAGATTTTCCTAAGCTCAATAAGGACAATAACAAAAGAGGAAGAGGAGAAACCCACATCGCCAAGGAAGTTGAAAAGAAGAAATCCAAGAAGGAGGAAGTAATAAATATCCATTATTGAGATAGTCTTCCTCAAATAAGTTCTTTTCAAGTTCCCAAGTCTGCTAAGATATGGCTATCATGATTCACTAAGTGAAATAATGGGATGCATCAAGCATCATAAAAGCATTGAAAGCAAGAGCTCGGGACACCATCACAAAGAAACATTAAAGATGGTCAGAATCTATGGAATTCAAGGATATATCTCTTAGGAATATCATTGAAAACACAAGAGGTAATGTCATATAGTACAAGGTTCATCATACATATGTCAAATGTAAACATCCGCTGATGGGGATACTTTAGATCCTCAAGATTCTTTGATGGAACCTTCATTGAAAGGTTCATCGATCATGAGGGGAAGCAAGTGTTTCATCAATAATTTCAAACTTGCGAAATTCATGGCATGATGGTATGATGACATAAAAGTGAAGCAGATCAAGGGATTGAAGCTCTTTCAATCAAATGATGTTGCTGCAGGAAGTCTGGATGACCCAAAGGAAAATGAGGTATGTATGCTGAAAATCTATATTGAAGAGTCGTGTCATATGGTTGTAGGTAACATGGACAAATGCTCTATGTTAAGAGCATGATCAAAAGAACAGATCTCCTCCCTCAAAGGGATGCAGGAGTGCACGGGTCACACATTCACTAGATGAAATCAACATAATATATCCTCATATGGAGTATGAGTTGGTTGACTACAATTGAGGAGCTCTAATTGGAAGCTCATAGGAATGAAATATGTAAAGAAAGGAAGGAAGATATCGTGGAATATGCAACCATGGTAAAGGCAGTCAACATCCAAAAGACCAAGAAGATTTGACTAGAATATATCCATGGAAGATATGAAGACCCTTATGAAGTCCAAAAAAGAAAGAGACCCTTGACAATATATATATCTTTGGGAGATGTGTTGATATGTATGCATGATGCTTAAATAAACTAGAATATGTCATGATGAAAGACGGTTACAAAGGTAATGTTGATTTTAATGCTCATTTCTTTATTTTTACAAATATATGGATGGGTTTATGCAAAGTTTTGAAGGGGAGATCTATTGATGTCTTCCACCACTAATTAACATGCAATAGGATGAAATATCCTTAAGTAAACATGGCATGAAGAAAGCAACATGGCATGAAGGAAGGCCATATATGGATTGATGGATCACTTTCCGATGATGACATGTTTGACTCATGGATGAAAGTGATGGATGGTCGGTGCCCTATGTAAAAGTCCCAAACATGAAGACTCCTAGATAACGAAAAGAAATTCATGACATCGTGAAGAGGAGTTCTTTAAGAAGATGGCTGTCCATCATCTCCACCCGAGGAGATGCTATAGGTCCCTAATTAAGAGGGAGCCTAGAAACAAGTTTCTTACTTGGAAGAAACTTGAAAATTCCTAAGCTAAGAGGGAGCTTAGGTACATTCTTATGGAGGAATGAGTGCATTCCTTTATTGGAATAGATATGTCCTCCCTAATTAAGAGGGAGAGATAGACACATCATTCCCGTCTTCACTTGGGAAGATAGAATGGAGGATTGGGTAAACATCTAGCATCCAATGCTCTTTGAGGATGTATTCGGACATCCAAGATGGGAGTAGTCATTGAGGACCGATATTATTTGAGGACTGGGAATCCAAGATAAGAATAGTCTTGGTGTAACACACCCTGAGAACCCGGGCAGGGTATGTTCCAAGAGAGACAATGATGAGGGTTTCTATACATCATTGGTCTCGCCAACATTGTGCTCAAATCTTGTGGAGAAGTAGAGTTGTTAGTCAAGGCCTTTCTATGTGACAATGCTGGTTGATATGATGCTAAATAGGTGGGTTAGCAATCCGACCCTTCTTATGAGAAATTCTTCAGAGTGAGAATGACCAAGTACCATTATGAATACCTCCTAGTTAAGAGGGAGTGTTGAAAATAGTAACTAGGTTCGGTCTTCATAATGACATGTGTAATTGTGATTTTATGTAATTGTTGAAAAGAAGAAAAATAAAATTATTATTGTAATGCTTGTCTCTTGGGTTTCATGAGCAAGGAATTTTATTTTTAGTGATGACTCCCATTGTGAGCCTTTAAAATTTGTCATCTAGTCATAAAAGTCAATTTGATTTTATGTCATGTATGAAGGACCCTTCTTGGGCACACTACATTTTTTGTATGAGTCATAAAAAGTATAAGAAGACCCTCTAGCACCAAGACAAAGTCACCTCCTCCAAGCCGACTTCAAAATAATAATATAATATCTCAAATGGACACGTTGGCTCATCCTCCTGTCAAGTCGGCTAATTAGCATGGGCAACAACTATAAATAGGGTAGTTCAAATTCCATTTCAGTACAAAATTTCATAAAAGTATTTTTAGTGGTTTGCAATTCGGTCAAAGGTAGAAAAAGGAATGCGAAGATCTCATAAGAAGTCTCTCTATCCAAGCGAAGGAGGAAAAATATGATAAGATTTGTTTGGGAATATTTTTAGGGCTGATCTCCACATGTGAGAGGAAAGGAGAGGGTTACTACTACAGAAAAAGGGCCAAGGATCTCCTTGCTATGCTAAAGGCATATTCAAGGAGTATTCAAGAAATCCGAGTTGAAGAAGAAAGCCTTCTAGTCCAAATGAAGGAGATGATGAGGTTAAATCACCATATGTGCAACAATTAGGGCTGAAATACAATGTAGGTCTGAAGTAGAAGGAAGTCGAGATTGAAGGGTAGATGAAAAGAAGGAAGAAGCAAAATTTTGACTATTATTGACTTGGGCACGAAAAGCAGTGGAAGGGAACTTGTGTCTTGGTCTTGGAGAGGAAAATAGGTCAAGGGTCTTGGTCTTGGAGAGGAAAATAGGTCAAGGGTCTTGGTCTTGGTATTCATCAATTGGAATCTCTATAAGAAGAAGAATTTGTTCAGATTTTCTTCTCAAAGAGTGAGAAGTTTTGGCCCTTATTGATATCCTATATTCTGTGTCTCTTGTCCCTTTATGGTTTATGCATTGATAGTTGTTTGATGAAGAAAAACACTAGCAAACTAAGTAAAAGAAGATCCTAATATAAAGAAGTAAAAAACACTCACAAACAATTACTAATAGAAGAGAAATCACTTAATCTCTATGCCCTAGATTTATCAACACATAGTCCCTTGTTCCTTGTTGGTTGAAACCCAAAAATATGAGCACAATAGGATCGAGTTTATGTCAAGAAGGAGGCTGAGTATCTCTTTGTTGGAGGATTAAGTTTTCTCACTGTAAAGTGGCCGAGTTTATCACAGAGTTTCATTTTCACAGAGAGGGGTCGAGTTACTTCACTATTGCTGGTCGAGTTGAGCCATTTGAAGGGGACATAATATTGTTATATCTTGTGGCCATGAGCATCCATTTAAGGGGGGCGACATTTCACTTTCTGAATAGGGGCGAGGGCATCCTTTATTTGCTGGTTGACTTCTGTATAAGGAGCTGAGACCAAAAATACACAAGGGGGTTGAGTCTTGTAGCATTTCCTGGAGCGTCACGAAGCCTATTTGAGGGGATGTTCCTGCATCATAAACATAACACAAATTGTTAGTTGATGGGTTGTCCAAACAACCTATTTGTGGGCTGACATCTTTAAGAGAAAGCGGTTGAATTCATAGTCAGTTCCTAGAGATTATATTGTTGGAACCATTCTACAAGCACTTGATATATTGAAGTTTATAATGTTGAGCTTATACCTAGTTCCTCTGCTCTATTTGTTCACTGTACTCTCTTGTGCGAAATTAATGAAATGGTTGTTCATACTTAAATTTATCGTTATCTAGACTTATATGAACAATATGTGCATTTTTGGGCTTAGTCTAAAGCATATAATATTGTTTTGAAACATCTCCTTGGCATGTTTTATCACGGTGTATGTTTATTTGAAATTAAACTCAAGAAAGTACACCTACAACCATGTACACACAAGCTGTTTGACAAAATACTACATAGATCATCTCAAGTAAAACTTAAAAATTTAGTGGGAAAATTTGAGGTACTTCCACCGGGTGTAACTTACACTCAAAGTGTAAAATTTTTTGCTCAAGGCAAAACTTTTCCATACCACAAAACTCATTGAAGAAGTTGGTTTTGGTCCACATTTTAATAATAAATCAAGGTAAAACTTTGATTTTGTGTAAATCAAGACAAGAATTTTCCTTACTCTAAACTAAACTCTTTGAAAACAATTATGTTTGTCCACTTTTTAAAGCCCAATTTTGACAACAAAATCACTAAATTTACAAAAAAATCTTTATCTTTCATCAATAAATTCAATACAAAATTATTAATCCATTTAGATTCATTTGAAGATATTGTTATTTTGATGATAACACTTAAACCCCTAAATGATATACTAACTACAAATTAATTAAAAAAAATAATTCTTATTACAAAATCAAGAATTAGGCAATTCAATAATCAATATGCAACTGAAAATTTCACTGTTTAATGAGTTGAAAATCACTTTAAGTATATGAATGCATTGAAATTTATTATTTAATTTATATGAGTATATGAATGCCTTGATTAAGGCCAAATTTAATTGCTCATTTGCTTATTTTTAATAATTCTTTTTAATTTGTTCATAAAAATAAATCACTAAAAAAATTAAAATATATACTGATTTACAATTATACAATGAAAATGGAAATAATTTCTAATAAACTCTAAACTAAAATCTTAGTAAACATTAAAGCAATCTATAACCTAATTTTTGTTATAAAATTGTAAAAAATTTACTTTTACTTAAATTATATTTTTGAAATATTCTTTATAATTATTTTTATTTATTTTATTAAAAAATATTCATGTAAATTAATCAACTATTCTGCAGCAAAAGGAAAATGTTAAAATGCACTGTGACTGAATGGAAATTATTTCTAATGAATCAACTAAGTTTTTACCAAAACATTAAAACATTATATTGCATCATTTTTATTATAAAATTGTAATAAGTCTACTTAGATTATGTTTTAAATTATATTTTTGGAACATTCTTTTATGGTTATTTAAATAAACCAACCATTGGATACCAAAGAAAAATGTTAAAATGATGCAACCTGGAAAACGACTGCAAATTGGGCAGAGGGTAAATTATTTATAATGAACTACTAAGGTCTTACCAACATGGCATAATTGTTGTTATCAAAATCATAGAAAGTCTACTTTTACTTGCATTATGATTTAAATTATAGCTCTGGGACATTCTTTTATAGTTATTTAGACCTACCCAGCTAAATTCAAAGCACCAGCAACAGAATCGCAAACATGGTATTTACTTGAGAAGCATTGAAGGGGATGTCTCAATCATGCATTAACTCAAAGCTATGCTTGTAAAAACCCTGGACTGGCCTGGAACGGTCTTTTTCAAATCGACACTTGCGCACCGAGGAAAGTGCAGAGAGGAGGCATTCTGTGCGATTTGTAAACCAATCTAAATAATTATAAGTAGAATTTCGGCATAAGTTACATATACAAAGATTTTTGTCACGAGTTTTGAACCAATCAGTGTGGTTCATCGTCGGACAAGTTGAAGAAACAGATTCAGCAATTGCATGTTATATACTCTGAACAGAGCCTCCAACAGCTATCTTGACCAATGACTATTATGGATCACAGAAGCCTCAATTCAACAACTTAAATAATGTTGAATCCACTGGTTTAGCTAAGTTTTCTTTTCTGACTCTCCAACAGCTATCTTGACCAATGACTATTATGGATCACAGAAGCCTCAATTCAACAACTTAAATAATGTTGAATACACTGATTTAGCTAAATTTTCTTTTCTGACTTCTTTGTTACAATTGAGTAGAGAGTGCCACTCGCTTCTCTTCTTTTATCTCAGAATTAAAGCGAATCGCCGTGAGGGTTTGATTTTCGGCTTCAACGACTGAAACAAGCATTGAGTTTGTTGGTCCGTTCTGCCCCGTTACCGGGTCAACTTGGCCATCTTTAACAAGTCTCTATTAGTTTAGGCAGCGTCGGTAGCAAACATCACACTCCCACAGAAATGGATTGTTGAAAATCGATCCGCGACTGCAACAAGTATTGACTTTGTTGGACCTTTCTGCACTGTTGCCGGGTCGACATAGCCGTCCTCAACAGTCTCCGACTCTCCATTAATTTAGGCATCGTGGGTAGATAACACATCTGCAGATGGGTTGTTGAAAATCACCACACACACATTGAAAGGAACAATGACAAAGTCTCAGTCTCTTTCATTGATGTTATCCACTAAGAGGGTGAACTTGACTTTGCTTTTTAGATGCACAGGTTCTTGTTTTTACTAAGCCAACCGAAGGAGTAGGGTTCAATACCTTCAACTAAAGGTAAGTTCTGCGTCACTTCCGTGTCTGAGATGAGATCTTGCTAGATGTTAGTATCAAAATTTGCGGTCACAAACTGCTTAGTAAGGATCTTAGATTGTGCTATGTGCCAATTGGGTCAAAGGAATGGCATCAAGGAAATGCACTATGTTATAAAGTCAGGGATTTATTGTTTCTTTTTCTCACTGCTCCATCATGGTAGACTTTTGGTGCTTTTTTGGATAACGTCTTCAACAGTTATCTTTTTCATGCCTTGTACGCTTGCAGTAGTTGCAAAAGGGGCATTCTTCTTCTTTGACATGTTCTGTCTTCTTTTTGCTGATTTGTAGTGTTTTGGTGAATGGCTTTTTTTCACCATCTTTTGCTATGTTGCAGGAAATGGCCTTCAACTTGGCATACCCATACCAAGAACACTTGGAAACATCAAAACATTGCTGAAACGCCTATATGGCGGGGAAACTTCGTATGGTAGGATGGATTATGTTTTGGCGATGTTTCAGCGTAAATCTATGATGCAAGAGCATGAGGCTTGAAGGAAAAAGGCTTCGAATTTATTCCAAAAATCCAAAAAAAGTTCATAAACAAAGGAGTGGGGTCCTTTAGCTGTCAATTTACAAAGCTTTCTAGTTGGGATTTGAACTAGAATTTAGGATTTGGATTATCATGTAATAAATTCTAGTAGTTAGATGTAGTGGAGATTCTCGAGGAGAATATTATGCAGATTAGATAGGATTAGTTAATTTTATCATTCGATTTAGGATTTGGTTGTTAATGAACTAGTACTTATGCAAGTTCCGAATCATTGTAAGGGGATTTTCACTGATTCGGCTTGTTTTTCCATATAAGATTTAGTTGCAGAAAATATCTCTCTATGTCTTTCTGTGTAGATTTGGTCAATCCCAGAGGTGTTGCATCCCTCCGTAATATCACTGTGTTTATTTGAATTTCCAATTTAGTTCTGAAACTTCGAGTATTGTGTGATCGAGTTTAATCACTTTTCACGTGTATTAACAACTGCAGGGTTTGAAAGTGTACGAGTTCCTTGATCGGCTTGAAGTGCCGCACTCATCCTTAGCCGTTGATTTTATTTTCAACGCCTTACGATCAATCAATTGCAGGAGTTGGCCTATGTTAACTCGTGGTTTAATTAGGAGTTCCGCAGGCCGGAGGATCTAATGGCCATTGTTATCCAATGGATATTGGGCTTAAAAATGAGCGGATGTTAACTCAAGAATCGGACCCGATTTCATTTAAATTACAGTTTGTAAACCCCATCAGCTCCGTCCAAAAGAGTTATCACGTGGAAAAAGCCAGACCCGAACTTAATTAAATTGAGGATTTATAAACCTCATCGGGTCCGTGAGGTCGGTTAAACGTCGTGCAGATCTTTGAGCGATGACACAGTGATTGTTGGATCACTAAGGCTGCTGACCGTTAGATCTATCTCGCATCGCATCAGTCATAAGTAAGTAAACCTTTGCCTGAGGAACTTGCGATTGCGATTTGCGATGTTTTAAAAGTTTTATAAGGCTCTTGCTGTTGGGGGAGATTTAAGCGGTTCTGCTAGGTTAGTAGAATATATATCTTTAGAGATAGATGAGGGGTACTACGAGGGAGATTAAAGAAGAGATTCAACTAGAATTAGAGGAAATTGTTTCCGGTTTTGAACAATTGTCATTAACACCTGCACCCCAGCCACCAATCTACCTTGTTTCCGTGGTTGTTTTTGATTATGTGGGCTTACTTGAGTGCCCAAGAGGGGTGTGAGGTCTCCCTGTGGCAAAAAAAATTGATCTACCACTAAAAGTTATATTTAATCACTCCACAAACTAATCTATCCCTAATCAATCCATTCTCTAGTTGTGTTGAACAAGCACTTTGTTTTATTTTTTGTTGATGAGGATGAGGATGAAGATTATTAGGATATGTAATTGTGTTTGTCTTTAGCTCATGTTTTATTTCATTTTCAGCACATATAGTCACATATAAAGGGTGATTTTGGATATATAGCCTCATGTATAAAGGGTGCTTTTGGAATCTTATAGTCTCATCTATAAAGACTAATTTTGGATTTTGCATCATGTAATCATCATGCTAGCTTCACAATCCTAAAGTTTATTTAGTTAAGTAGTTTTCGTAGAATAATAAAGTTATTCTAGATAGGTATTTTTCGTAGAATAATAAAGTTATTCTAGAAGTGCATCTCCTAGAAGATAGATAGGCTTTGTGACATCCTTATCATAGTGATCATTCTTGAGTTGTTGATCAAGGACACATGGCATATTGAGATGAGGCTAGAGAGGTTATATATATACTTTGCCTCTCATGTATTATGTAGGTTTTTTTCTTTGATCAATAAAATTAAGTTTTTGAGAATACTTTTGCCAAATTTATCATGGTATTAGAGCCATGAGAAAGCGAAGATAAAGAGAAGGCCATGATGGCTTATTCTAAGAAGACTTTGATGTTTAAGCCTAGTTTCTTCATCAATAAAGAATTTTTTGTTAGGGAGGCACTTCATTGTTTCAAGAAAATTGTTTGAAATTCTGAATTGAGATTTATAGTGAATAATTTAGATCTGCAATCTTCCTAACATACTTTATTTTTTTAAGGTTTTTTTTTTTTGTAGATCTAAAATGAATTTGCAAAGCTAAGATCTATTTTTTAATTTAGAAATAAATAAAGGGTGGGCTCTATTACCCACCATTTTGTGGGTGATATCCTTAGGATAATTTTTTTCTCCAAGATGGTCCTTAGCCGACAACCAGTAGCCCCTCTTAGCCACCAGCTAATTCATTGTGCCATTTCTCCAACACTTGAGCTAGCCATGTGGTCCCTCGCCCATCTGCCACGATCGCATTTTTGAAGGTGGGCCTCTTGAACCTCAAGGTATGCCTTGTAATTTGGTAATTGAGTATTGTAGTTTAATTATCATGGACACTTATGGGCTTGGATTAATGGGGGATTCGGCAGAAAGAATGGGCTAGGTCTGTGCTCCTATCCCCTAGACCCCTTTTGGATATTAACCTTGGATTCTAGTTCTGTGGGATCTCTTTTACTGACCATTTGGCTCTAGGGATGGTATTTCACGGGAAACCCCGATTTTGGTTGTGTGGTCCTGCTTCCTTGTTCGCTTATATTATCCCCTTTCCACTCATTATTACCCCATTCATTATTTCTCCCACCTTAGGTCAGACCTGAAATGATGCCCCAGAGGTTGATGCAGCTAAAAAGAAGGATAAAAACATATTTGGCCACATTCAACAGGAAAATGTACCAAAAAATGCAAAAGATGGTCGGGACAAACACATTTAGCACGTGGGAAAAAGCTAAAACATGAGCTCTACCCCATCATCATGGTCATCCAGGTTCTATGAACCTCCCTCATCATATAGGAACCCATGAATGTCCCAACCATTGGTGGGAAATGAACCGCCCTACCTTAAAAGCGGGTATTCATTGCTATATTTTATGCATCATGCTCTTGCCCCTTGAGCTTCGAGCAGTTAATCAAAGAAAATCATAAAAAGACAAAAGGCATATAAAGAAGGGCAGGAAAATCAAGGTCGGGGCACCTCATGATTACTCCCTCCTATACATTATAAACCCAAGTGTGGGCTTCCTTTTTATTAGCGACACTTTTATCCTAGCATGTGGCCCAGGGCTGCCCCTTCTCATCCCCTACTTCATTCACCTATCTGTCACATGCCACCACCTTTTGAAGGATGTACCTTGCACATATTATCCCCTTTAGAAGTAGAAACCACCTAATAGGATACTTGACTAACCCCACTTGGAGTTAGGATACATTGGCACATCCCGAAGCCCATTATGGAAGGGCAGGCCATTATGAAGTCCCCACCTATGGTCCATGGTTGGTAAGTTCATTTATTCGATTTCTCTGGGGACGCATTGGATCTTATGCAAGATTGCAGATGGTCTCCATCTTGGGTTTGGTCTCCCTATATGGGGTCCTAATCCTTCAGAGGGCTTCATTGACACATGTAGGGTGTATGTTGAGAGCCATGGGCCTCTAGTAGACAACACTCTGTGGATCCCCGAGGATGGTAAAAAATGCTCGAGATACTCTCATTGGATGAGGAAGATGCACTTGCTTCACCTATGTCCAGCCGGCCCCACAGATGTACCATGCACTTAGCAGTTGACGCAGGACTTGTAGGATAATGTGGCATCCCCTACACCATCATTAGAGCCCTTGCAAACGATCTACATGCATCTTCAACTCATTTGGAGATCTATGTGTTTATTATTGTGTCCCCACACCCACTAGGAGCACCACAGGCCCCTTGTTTGGAGAATAAGGGGCCAACACCTTGTCCATCACTTTTAAGGGTCCTATTCTTCATTAAGGCACTCATGGACCTCATTAGACCTCTTAGAGGGCCCCGCAACATGCATAGATTATCATTTGACCTCGTAAGAGACAAATTCTTTCATTTGTGAGCTATTTGGTGGGCTTGTCACCAAAAGTTAGAATATTAATACATTATTTTCTTTTTGGGGCTTATGTAGGCCAAGGAGGCTAATTCGAACTCCTCATTAGTGTATAAATACAATTGAGATGAGTTCATTTTTTGATCACCATTTTGGATTGGATCTCTTCTCTCTCTTGAGAATTTCACACTTTTTTTTAGAGGATGAATTGGAGCTTTATGGATGAATTTTGATGTGTGGATTTGGTTTATCTTGTCTTGGAGCTTCTCTATTGTCAAAATGTGGATGGTTGGATATGTTCTATTACATTTAAGGACATGCTTTTGATGTTATTCTTGTTTTACTTTGTCATATACATTGGATTGAGATTTTCGCTATTTTTAGGGCTAATTGCTGCATACATTTACTGCTTAAATTTTGGAATTTTGTCTCTATATAACATCTCTCAATGTATGGGTCATGCAATTTGAATGAATTTTCCTAGGGATAATTCTATCAACGAATTCATTTTGATAAGCCATATTCTTTTGCAAGTTGAAGTATAAAAGCTGTAAGGTTGCTTCCCTTTGCCCTAGAAGGCTAGCGAGGTAGTCTTACGGCCTCCTTGACTAAGAAACATAGTCCTCATTCATATTTATCATAGACTCCATTTTCCCAAGACTAAGGCACTGATCTACCAAGAGGTGGTCACCCTAAATCAATCCCTTTTCACCTTTTCCTAGGTCTAGCCAGGTTGGGTCACCTAGGGCATTATTTTCCCGACAAAATAGCCCTCCAAAAGGTTTGATCTCGTAGTATCCCCTACGTTGGTATCTCCTTAAGGACTCCTCCAATTTTGAAGACATTCTGACGATGGACTTGTGAGAAAAGCCAAGCCCTGACTCCGAGATCAAACTGTGCCATGGTATCCCCAACGCTAGTGCCTCATAGGATTAAATCAACAACTCTAAGTGAAAATAATTTCTTTGATCCTTTCCCCCTTCCTGTCTGGGTTAAGAATATTTTTGGTTGCTAAACTCTTACCTCCTAACATAGGCTAGGTCCACTTGGTCCTGTGTGGTCCCATTTATTTGAAAAGACAATTCTTCAAGAACCATTCGGGATACCAATTTCAATAAGGATTTTAGGGATTGGGAAACTCTCTCACAAGTCATATTCCCTAAGCCTAACCCTCAAATCCTCCCATCCTTCTCCTAGAAGACATTGTACCTTGCTTAGAAAGAAAACAAGCTCCATTCTTCAAACTCTTCTGGAAAGGGATTATTTGGGTCACTCTATATCCATTTGTCGATTTATCCTTCATTTGTGACTCCATATATATCGGGTCTCCTCCCATCGAGGAAAGTCCGTAAATAGTAAGGAGCCTTAGTTGAGGTGACAATGGGCTAAATCTCCATTTTTTGCCCTGGTCTAGCATTTACCCTTTAGGTCCCCTGCTAATTTGAGCGGTAACAAGCTTTGTATTGTAAAATTGTCCAGCTTTTATAAATTGGGCAATTATTTTTCTTTAGCCATAACTATTTTGGATCTTCATTGAACATTCCAAGTGCCATATTTTTTTTTATGATTCTGACAAGCTTGGGTGTAAAATCTACAAAATTACTATTGAGTGTCCTCCCATAACAATATAAGTTTTTGTATCAAGGAGGCCAAATAGACATATCTGCCATTGAAGAGTGATACGGTTCTCAATAATGTAACCTCTCACATATGTTTATAGATCTAATATGCTTGTGTTATTCGCTTTGCTATGGTGCCTCCAAACTCCCTAGATCGATCTTAGTAGCAACAACAACTACCATATTGGGGTTTTGATCTGTGTTTAACCATGGTTGTGTACCTGAAAATAGCTAGTGTGTACTAAGAAGAAAATCCATTTTGCAGCGTAGTGAAAGAGGATGTGCTGTAACTAGATGACTCAATATTACACCTTCTCCGAGATATTTTAAGGACTAGTTTGATCCATAGGTTCGACAGGTCGTGTAGAGGTGTTATGGTTCATGGTTTGATTAGGCCGATTGTTACCATGACAATCTAGGGTTTATGTATGATTGGTCGAAGAAAAAAGAAAATTCGTATCATCCTAAAGATCAAACAAGTCAGAGGAGGCATTAAAATACATTAAGTCACATGATTTAGGAAAAGTGAAGGGAAAACCTCTCACTTGTTCGATAGGGGTGAAGTGTTGTTCATAGTAGAAGCACGAGAGTGGGGAGGACTTCAAATTAGATAGATTGACAATGCCACTTGGAACATTCACTTCCACATGGGCATTGGTATTGGGAAATTATGCTGGAATAGTTTTGAAGTCTCCAAATTCATCATTGTCACTATTGCTATTTTGAATTTGAGTTGAAGGATTTGATGCAAGATCGTTGAAATTAAAATTATTGTTGATTCGCTGAGTACACTGGAAAGCTGATAGTATCTGAGGCCGAATTCATCTTACAACAAAGACTATTGGGGAACACAAAATCTCTACATTGCTTGAAAACGACAATATATAAAGGTTTAAGAAAACCATTTTCTTTATAAAAAAATTTATAGTCTAATTGGAACTAGAAGGGTGTAAATCATCTTGGTTTAATGCCATTTACATGAAGTTGGAGTGATAAGGTTGATGCATTTTTTTAATGATTAAATGTTTCTCTAATTTCAAGGGGGCATAATTGTTCATTGTAATTGAAGTATGGAACATTTTTGTTCACTTCAAAGAGGGGTATGTTTATCATTTATTGAAGATTATTAGGTCAAATTTTGGAAGTTAATTGAAATCAAATTGTAGCTTGTAATTAAAAGTGTTGATAAGAGTCAGCTGAATACTTTATTAACGACCAATTTATTTTAGGCTATTACAGGGTTAAGGCCAAGCCCCTAGAACACTGATTCACAGTGCGTGTAGTGTCTCTTGTGTGATTATTGGATTGTTGGAATTTGATAAATAATTCATCATGTCAAAACTAGTAAATTTATTTGTGAAATTAGAAAAATGTAGAAGGACCCAAGAACTACAAGGTTTGGAGTCATCATTTGCAAAATACATTAGTTTCTAATGATTTGTGGCAAAATACTTGTAATGGAAATGAAACTCCTCTTAAGCCCCCTGATGTTAGAGAACTAGCAAAATGGGAAGTAAGAGATGAAAAGGAACTTGCACTTTTGAGATCTTTTGTCACCGGTGAGATGTATATACGTATTGAAAATGAATTTGATGTTTGGAATGCATGGAAAACTTGTAAAAATATGTTTGATACTCAATCTAAAGCAAAAAGGTATGAGCTTCCCAATAAATTGCTTAACAAAGATATGGATGAAGGGGGAGATGTTTTGTAGTGCATCTCTCATTTGAAAAATATCCCACATGAATTACTGAAATGTGGCTTTAAAGACCCAGAAGGCAGTTTTATGACCTCCAACTTGATGCATGGTTTGCCACCCTCCTATAAACATTTATTGGAAACATGACAAATCGCTGATAAATTGAAAATCAAACTTCTAATTTCCCTAGTGACCTGTTAGTCCAATATGATAAGATGTTTGGTAAAAAGAACCCAAAGGAAGATCTTCTCTTTACCAACTCAACGAAAGGAGAAAGCTTAAGAGGAAGAGGTTCATGTGATGAAAATCCCAGAGGAAGAGACTCATACAACGTGGATATAAGAGGAAGAGGTACTTACAATGAAAGTACAAGAGGAAAAGGAAGTAATCAAGACTTTGGTCGTGGTTGTAGAAGAAGCCAAGGAAGAAGAAGAAATGATCAAAATCAACAATAATTCAAGAGATCTCAAGAAAATTCTCAAAAAGGTGAAGACATGGCTCAACTTAATTGCAAAAGATGTATTCACATTGGGCATGTAGCGAAAGAGTATAAAATTTGAAATGAGACTTTGCCCAAGCATGAGAAAACTTTCAAAGAACATTTTAAGTCTAATGCTTCAACATTAACTCAATATGAAAAAAATGAGGAAGATGATTATGTATTGACCATGAATCAGGAGAAAGAATGTGCAAATTCAATGGTTGTTGTTTTTCCACGATACTGGTGTCTAGGATAGAATCTTAAATCACGGATGCTACCAAACCAAGTATCACAACAAAACTACTTTGCACAACATAATATAAACAACAGTAAATCTACTAGTGCACAAAATATACACAATGTTTTACACAATTCTGTACAATGACCCAACTTCATTATATTAATCCAACTAAATAATACAACAGTCTAGGGCTCTCGTACCAAGGATAATGGCCCTCAATTATAAATAAGTACAAGAATACAAAATTGGGGCTTGGTGTTAGTCCATTGACAACCAATCTACCCTCAACAAGATAATCTGACCATCTGGCTGATGTAGTGTGTTCTCTCAGCTCCTCTCGGTCATACCTTGTACCTGCTTGGTCCTTCGATTCCCGATCTACAACACTGACTCTATCAATGATCCAAGTCCATCTGACCACTCAACATTGGCTATCCAATCTGCTCACTAGTTGTGCCATAGTCCATCAAGGGTACAACACATCGAGACCCCTGTTGAGTTCACAACTTCGTTTGTGAATAACTCACAACTACTCGTTGTTGCTCCTCAGCTACTTAGGGACCTAAACCCACTATAGTCTTCCTACGCTGCTCTAATGAAGACTAACATAGGGCGGGAGGGTTGCCACCTATCACCATCCAATGTCACTTCTCCAATGGTGAACACAAGCTGCAACAAAGTGCTCCTCTGGTTGATCAAACCTATGAGCTCCAACAAATTGCCTCTCCTAGGCTTACACTTGGTCCACTCTCATGTTGCTCTCCGCTAGACAACAAGTGTCCAATACTTGCTGAAGCATATGCACACTGGTTAGGGCATCCAACCACTAGGATCAACTTTCCTCTTGGGTGCCAACATACTTCACAAACTGTCCTCTCCTAGGACACCATCCACCTAGCATCCAACCATCAACAAGGGTCCATTTGCAACTTAGTGCTGCTGTCCTCTTGTCCTTGATTTTTGTGCATGCATAAGACTGGTTAGGGCACACAACAACCCTAAACCACAGCTCCAAAAACCATTGTGTTCCTTATCCAAACAATTGTTCCTTCACTATCCTTTACTAGGTCTCTCTACACATTGTTTGGGCCCAAGGCTCCTCCTTAAGAACCCTCACAACATGTTGGTCTGCTACAGTAAAGGTTGTTTCCCTTCAACACAAGGAAATACCACTTGATGAAATCATCCCTGCCTTTGCTTACCCGCACTGCTGCTCTTAGTGGCTACGGCCTAGAGTCTGCCCTCTCCCTAAGGCCTCACGACCCTCAAACTACCACAAGACACTTGCTGTTGCTACAACAATCCTACGACCACCTGTAGCAGAAAGTTCACCACACAAATATGCACAAGAAAACACTCTAAACATACCTTTGAACTGCGGTTAGGACCTGCAAGGAACTCACACCATATTTAGGAGATAAACTGCCCCAAAACCATCCTCCTTGCCTCCATGCAAGGTGCCTCAGAGCTGTGACTCTTCCTCACAAGGAAGCTCGCCCCAAAACATAAGTAACTACCCAAAAACTTGTGCTCCAACCCTTGTGTCCTAGCTGCCTCCTTCGCTGTCCTATTACAGAGTTCTTCATTTGATGTGGATGCACTAAGGGTTTGAATAAATGACTCCATGAGCCCTCTTATTTATACACTTCATGAGGGTATCAATGAACAACCCTAAAGGGTACTCCTTCAACTAGGCCAACTTGACTTTTAGCCCTGAAAACCACACATTTAACTTCAAAAATTCATATCTTCACTTCTACAACTCAGATTCGAGTGATTTTCATTGCGTCCGTTTACTCTCGAAGTCCTCCATCAACTCAAATCATCACATGTAGAAATCTCCTCATGGACTCACACCCATATGCTTGGGTGCAAAGCCCACAAGCTTGGGTTTTATGCCCACAATTGCTTTTGTGGCACTCCAACCTCCAAACCTCGAACCGAGGGCTTGGAGTACCTCCCAAGCTACAATTCTCAATAATGGTCACTAGAAAATTGATAAGAAAATATTTAAAGATCACTGGATTCTTGATACATGAGCTATTTAACATATTTGCTACATAAAAGATTATTTATGGACATATCAATATATGGAACTTAATGCAATTTATTTGGAAAATAACAACTTATACACCTCAATGAAAAGGATCTGTCCGCTTTTTTCTTCTTAGAATTAAAAACGTATTACTTTCAAATGTTTGGTATGTTCCAACATTCAAGAAAAAAATGTTGCCCTTGGTGCTCATCAGACAAAGAGGTCATCAGATTATCAATAGTACGAATTATGGATAAGAATCAATTCAATTAAACAGAAGTTCAAAACAATAATGAAGGGCAATGAAGATGGAAAACTTTTAAGGTTACAAGGAGCAATCATTCCTTGCAAACAAGATTTGGTAGCATTAGTGGATTTATCCCCCAACTCTTTAAGATTATGGCATTATAGATTTGGCCATTTGAATTTTGACAACCTTAGTAACCTTAAAATATATGAGATGGTTAAAGGTGTTGGAGAAATTAATTCCAACCACCTATCCCTGTCTACTAGGTGTCATAATTGTCAATCCATGTGTCATAGTCAGTTTGAGTTTAGTCCACTTCGGTTGAGTTATAATTGAGTTCTAGTTCAATCAATTATTACTGCTTGTCTCCAATGTAATCTTATTTAACAATTTCTGAGTAATGTGAATACTGACTTCGCTCCATTTCCTATTTTGAGTTTATTTTTCCTCTCTTCTTTCTACCTCTTTCAATCTTTAACATGGTATCAAAGCGTAGTCCGCATAAGACTCTTTGACAGCAGCAGAGATAAGAAGCATGAAGATCAAGAGAATGTGGATGAGAACGAAGAAATTAGCTGTGAAGAAGGCGCTCTTGTCAAGAAGCCAATTGCTACGTAGCCAGTGAAGGAAGGCTAAGAAGTTAGTGAGGGTGCAGGTGAATCCTCAAGAGTAGAAGAGTGATCACTGTGGCTGTTGGGAATTGAGGAGAATTAAAAAAATTGCATTCCGGGGAGAGTAACACACACGAGCAATTGTACCAGCCGTGTTATACGCAGACACTTCAACAACCACCGATTTTCAAAACAATAATGCAACGCCTTTTCATCAACAGGTGCGCTAGCGTAAATTACAGAAAAAGTACCAAAATCCAAGCCATGTCGTGCTTCGTTCGTAAAATTCCTTGGTGTCGAGGTTTGTTCATAAAATTCTGCAGTCACCATTTCATGTGAAGAGTCAAATGTGCGTATGGTATGTGCTTAAAAGACAATTTCGCATGTGCTTATGAGAAAAGTGCATAAGGAATTCGTTTGAATAAAGCTTCGACTTACGCTTTGTTCATAAACCTCTTTTATGATTACATTTTTTTAAAGATAACTTCTTTTTAAATTAAAAAATTAAAAGGGGTTCTATTTTTGAGTTTCCTTTCAAAAGGATTTATTTGAGTGTTATAAAAAGGGGGATGTTGTTTGGGTGTAGTTGCGTTATGAGTGGTTTGAAGTGCCACCATGAAACGGCTGATAGAGAACCTAGACTGTATTAAGTGCATTGTTTTAAGAGCTTGCAAAGGCGTAACCGCGAGCCAAAAGTTTGCATTGTGGAGAAGCTGCTATGTTTGCAAGTCAGTTTTCTTATTGAGCCACAGTCAGCCAACGTTCAACAAATGGGAAAATCCAAGAGGCTTAGAAAGTCAAAGCAACAACAGGAGTTGTTTGAAGTCTATTTGAAAGACTTGGAAGACAAAATGCAAAATAAAGCCTTTGCATTAAAATTCATAAAGCAATGCGTAGATGACACATTATTCTCCTCATTGTAGATGCAAACACAACCAAGGAGGCTTAGGATACCCTGGAGAGGAGTTTTGGTGTAAGGGGGAGTAACCTTGATGAAGATGAAAAGGAAGGTGGATCTATAGCAACAAATATACAGAGAGATGAAAAGTGTGGTGAATCCCACTTGAAAGTGGATGACAGTGATGATCGTGTCTTACCAATAGCAGAGAAAGAGCACGCAAATGCTGGTGAATCCCATTGTGCACAGTCACAAGTGGATGGCGATTTAGTGAATTCAGCAATAGAGCTTGCTGATGACAGTGGAGCTGCCATTGGAGTAGCCAGTGGTATTGTGAATTTGGAAATTAAAATTGCTGATGTTACCTTTGATCAATAATAGTTAGCCAATGATGAATGGTTGCAGATAACGCAACAAAAACATCTTATTAACATGATGTTATTCGGTGAGAGAAGCCCACTTTTGTTTGAAAACCAAGAGGAAATGGAGGCAATAGAGGTAGAGAAGGAAGCACAAGAGGAGAAAGCTGTCATTGCAGAGTAGAAAGAACAAAATCGATGTGGTTCTGTAGATGTTTTTAAACATAACATTGATTTTGAGCGTGCAAGTAACCAAGACTATCATGAAGAAACAACAAAATTTGAAGAAGAATTAAAGTTCCTTGAAGCAGGGCTTGCAACACCATGTTTTGATGAAGCTGCAGCAACGAATGTTGAAGACAACATGGATGTTGTAGAAAATGAAAATGTTAATGAAATTTTCATGTATTGGAGTCTTGAAGACATAAAATTTTATTCTCATCTTATGTTGCAAAAAAATTGATGATCAAAATATTAGTGATGAAGAGCACACAATTGAAGATGACATGTGGCAGGAGTCCACATACAAGCAGTTTTTTGAAGAAATATATGATATGCATGGACAACCTAGAACAATGGAAGAGCTGCACCAACAAATGAAGAACTGAAGTTTGAAACCTACAACGAGAAGACAAAGGTGAAGCAATTAAGAGGATACAAGGTCTAGAAGAGAAGAAGAAGAAAAGGAAATCAAACTGATGTCAATTCTTTTAAATTGTAAGCCTAGCTGAGACTTAGACCAATAGGCATCTTAGTTTAATTTATTTATTTATTTATTTTTTTTTTGTTTTTTTTTTGTGGTTGTAATTAAGGGGTAGTGTTGGAGAAAATAATTCCAACCACTTGTTCTTGTAACTGTCAATCTAGGTGTCATAGTTAGTTTGAGTCTAGTCTAGTTTGGTTGAGTTATAGTTGAGTTCTAGTTTAGTCATCTATTACTGCTTGTCTCCTATGTAATCTTACTTAACAGTTACTGAGTAATGTGAATATTGAGTTCGCTCCATTTCCTATTTCAAGTTTATTCTGCCTCTCTTCTTTCTGCCTCTTTCAATCTTTAACAAAAGGATTTCCAAATTTCAAAAAGGAAACTGTTAAGTGTGAAGCTTTTATTATTGAAAAAAAAGAGGGATCCTTTCCCTACAAGTACATGGTGAGCAAACAAATGTTTACAACTAATTTATGGTGACATTTGTGGTCTTATGGAATCCTCTCTTGGTGGATGCAAATACTTCATTCTTTTGATAGATGGTTTTAAAAGACTTAGGCATATTTTCTAAAGAAGAAATTAGAAGCCTTTGAGAAATTCATACAATTTCAATGATTAGTCGAAAATGCCACCAAAGAAAAGATTGTCACATTAAGAAAAGATAATGGGAGAGAATTCATGTTAAATGAAATCAATGATCATTGCAGGAGAAATGGAATAAAAAGGAAATTGACCAATTCTTATACTCAACATAATGGAGTCATAGAAAGAATGAATAGAACTCGAATGGGAATAGCTAGATCTATGTTGCATGGAGCGAACACACTCAGTAATAGACAAAAAAATGATTTTATCAATACTTGAATGAATGATGATGGTTTTTTACAAGAAGGGCCTTAGCTTAAATAAGCCCTTGGGCACATTTTCGAGAAGGGGCATGATCTTTGATCGTGCCCTAGTTACATAATTAATTAATTACATAACATTGTCTCCCTCTTGAAAAGATGCTTTATCCTCAAAGCATACGTAACGATGGGTGTTTTTGGCAAAAATATTCTATCTCCCAGAAGGCTTCTTCTTCTGGTAGATTTTCCACTTGATAAGGTATTCTTTAATTACCCAATATCGCAACTTCCTTTCCCTAGTGGTAAAAATTCCTTCTGGTTCTAAGAGGAATTTGCCTTCATCATCTAATATCGGAAGTGTCGTTTGTGTTGATTGGTGTCTTCCCAATGCCTTTTTAAGACAAGATACATGGAAAACGTTGTGAACTTGACTATTGTCTGGAAGGCTTAAGTTGTATGCTACTTGGATGATCTTTTTGTTAATCTGATATGGTCCATAAAACTTTGGTGCCAATTTGTTTTTTCCTTTTTGTTTTAGGGATAATTGCTTGTAAGGTTGAAGTTTAACAAATACCCATTCTCCAACTTCAAATTCTCTCTTTGTTCTGTGTCGGTCGACCTGCTGTTTCATGCAATTTCTTGCAATACTTAGATTTTGTTTTAATGTTTGAAAAACTTTTTGGGTTTCTTTTAATTGTTCCTTAATGGCTAGAAGTTTGGTGTCGGAAATGGCCAAATCCTTCCATTTGGGAGGTTCATATCCATACAGAGCTTGAAATGGGGTCATCTTTGCGGAAGTGTGATAAGTTGAATTGTACTACCATTCAACGAGATGTAACCACTGAGACTTTTTATTTTTTTTGTCTGCTGCATAACAACGAAGGTAAGCTTCTAAGCACTTATTGATAGTTTTTGTTTGACCGTCTGTTTGAGGATGATATGTAGAACTCATGTTGAGGTATGTTCCAATATGTTTGAAAAACTCCTTCCAAAAATTCCCTTTAAACTTGGGATCTATATCACTAACAATGACTTCAAGAAATCCATGTAATTTGTAGACATTATTGCAAAATATATCAACGATCTCTTTTGCTGAATCTGATTTCTTCATTCCTATGAAGTGTGCATAGTTTGTGAGTTTGCCTGCTACTATAAGAATTTTATCTTTCCCATCTGACATGGGTAATACTTCAATAAAATCCATTGATATTTCTTCCCATTTTTGGTTTGGGATATTTAAGGGGTGGAGCAACCCTGGGATCATAATGTTCTCACTTTTATTTTGCTGACATTGATCGCATTCTGCTACATATTTTTGAATATCATTATTCATACCCTTCCAAAAGAATGATTGACGTGCATTATAATAGGTTTTAAAGAATCATACATGTTCGGCTGACATTGAATCATGTGACTCTATGAGAATCTTGGCTTTAAATTTGGAATTTGAACTAAGATAAATTCTTCTCTTGTACCATAGAATATCGTTTTTTCGTTCAAATTTTGAATCCCGCGGAAGCTTATTGATTACAACGCTTGTTTCTGGATCTTTTGCATATTCACTTCGAATCTCATTAAGCCAATCGGGAACAACAAATGAAACTGCAAGTAATGATGGTTCTTCGTCTTTCCTAGATAGAGCATCAACTACTACGTTATCTTTCTCTTTCTTATGTAATAAATCCATGTCAAAGGCAACGGTTTTTCGATCCATTTTTGTTGTTCTGTCGATAGCGTTTTCTGCTGGAGGAGATGCTGAAGACTATTATGATCTGTTCGTATTAAGAACTTACTTCCTAAGAGATATTGTCTCCATTTGGCTAATGCGTGCATAATTGCAAGCATTTCATTGTTGTATGTTTACTTGAGACGTTCTTTCTTATTGAGCTTCCTGCTTTCAAACACGATTAGGTGGCCATCTTGCATTAATACTGCTCCTATGCCAAATCCTGAAGCATCACACTCAATTACAAATGGTTTTGAGAACTCTGGAGTTTCCCATACAGGGGAATTAGACATAACTTCCTTCAAGTCTTGAAAACACTTTTCTTCTTCATCATTCCGTCGAAATGCTCAGTTCTTCTTAATTTTTTGATCCATTTTTGTTCTTCTGTTGATAGCAGTTTCTACCAGAGGAGATTCTGAAGACTATTATGATCTGTTCATATTAAGAACTTACTTCCTAAGAGATATTGTCTCCATTTGGCTAATGCATGCATAATAGCAAGCATTTCCTTGTTGAATGTCTACTTGAGACGTTCTTGCTTATTGAGCTTCTTGCTTTCAAACATGATTGGATGCTCATCCTACATTAGTACTGCTCCTATGCCAAATCCTAAAGCATCACACTCAATTACAAATGGTTTTGAGAAGTCTGGACTTGCCAATATAGGGGCATTAGACATGACTTCCTTCAAGTCTTCAAAATGCTTTTTTGCTTCATCATTCCATCAAAATGAGTTCTTCTTTAGAAGGTTCGTTAAGGGTGTGGTTATATGGGCATTGTTTTTTATAAATCTTCGATAATAACCGGTCAATCCTAAGAATCCTCTTAGCTTGGAGATATTAACTTGTTTGGGCCATTCCCTTATAGCCTTGATCTTATTAGGATCTACTTTTACTCCTTCCTTGGATATTATATGTCTGAGATACTCTACTTCTTCCTTCCCAAAAGTGCATTTAGACTTCTTGGCGTAGAACTGATACTCTTCTAATGTAGTAAGAACTTGCTCCAAATGTTGTAGGTGCTCCTTCTATGTTTTACTATAAATTAGAATGTCATCAAAGAACACTAACACAAACTTCTTTATATATGGATGAAATAGCTTGTTCATAGTAGCTTGGAATGTTGCCGGTGAAATTGGTTAAACCAAAAGGCATTACTTTAAACTCGTAATGACCTTCATGTGTTCAGAACGCCGTTTTTGCTATGTCTTCCAACCTTATTCAGATTTGGTAATACCCTGACCTTAAGTCCAATTTTGAGAAGTATTTAGCTCCATGTAGTTCATCCAAAATTTCATTGATAAAAGGGATTGGAAATTTGTTTTTAATTGTTATTTTGTTTAGTCCTTGATAATCGATGGATAATTTGAACGATCCATTTTTCTTTCAAACTAATACAACTTGAGCAACATACAAACATCTATGTTTTGTGATAATGCCACATTTAAAAAAAATCCTGGACTAATCTTTCAATTTCGGTTTTTTGATGATGTGGATATTGATACGGCTTGATGTTGATGGGATTTGATCTTGATTTGGCTTTGATTGTATGCTCAATTTCTCTTTTAGGAGGAAAATTCATTGGAAGATCTTGGAATACTTTTTCGTGATTTTGAATTAGCTCTTGGACCTTCGATGCTTTTTGTTATGCTCTTAACCTGCAAAGCAATACCCAAGCGAAGAAAAGATACCGAGAACATAGAATATGCGAAGAAAATATACCCAGAACACAGAATAGCAATGATTTTATTATTCCGAGAGAAATGTTCACAGGCCTCTTCGAGGGGGCAACCTCCAATAGAGCAGAGCTCGATTACAAAACAAGACACAATGCTCCTCGCAGGGAGTCTCTATCCTTTATATATGACTCATACATGCAATACCACGAGCCAATATCGTGGGTTTTATTAATACCATCTATCTAATACTACTGCCTATTTACCATCTATCTAATACTTCCGCCCATTTGCAACTAACTGTGGTCCCGTCATTAATTGCGGGTTAACCACTTACAAATATTAATATGGGCTTTATTGACTCTTGACTATGACGTGATCCCAAGACATAAATAAGGGGGTTAGGGTGGGACCCTAACATGCCCTCCCCCTTAAGACTAGCCTTGTCCTCAAGGCTGAAGCTGCGGAAACTGCTGAAGAATAGTGGCTGGTTCCCAAGTTGCATCTTCCGGAGAGGTGTCTTTCCATTTGACGAGGACCTCCTTAATCATGCGGCCGCGCAGGTGCTTGTCTCGTGTGTCTAGAACCTATTCAGGTTGAAGCCAGATTGACCCTTCTTCGTCCAATTCAGGTAGACTGGTTTGAACTCGGCAATTGTTCCCAATCACTTTCTTGAGGCACGATACATGGAAAACTGGGTGGATTTTTGCTGTAGGTGGCAAATCCAACTTGTAAGCCACTTCTCCAATGCGCTGAAGTACTTGGTATGGTCCATAGAATTTTGGGGAGAGCTTTTGACAACCCTTGTCTTTGAGTGATGTTTGCTTATATGGTTGCAGCCTCAAAAAGACCTGATCCCCTTCTTGAAATTGGCGCTCTGAGCGATGTTGGTCAGCCTGTTGCTTCATACGGTTCTGAGCTTGATGAAGATTCTCGCGCAGATGGGCAAGCATGGTTGCGCGGTGTTGTAGGAGTTGATCCACGGCTTGTACTTTGGAGCACCCCGTGAGATAAGAAGTAGGGGAAGGCAGAAGTTGTCCATAGACTGCTTCATAGGGAGTCATTTTGGTGGTGGCATGATAGTTGGTGTTATACCACCACTCCGCCAGAGGTAACTACTGTACCCAAAGGTGTTGCTTTTCTGAAGTGAAACACCTAAGGTAGGTTTCTAGACATTTGTTGACGGCTTCGGTTTGACCATCTGTTTGCGGATGATATGAAGTACTGAGTTTGAGTTGAGTGCCTTGTATTCTGAAGAGCTCCTGCCAAAAATTACTGGTGAAGATTGGGTCACGGTCGGATACAATAGAAGTGGGCATGCCATGCAATTTGAAGATCTGATCCATGAAAGTTTGAGCAACCAAGGTTGGTGTAAATGGGTGGGGTAGGGCACAGAAATGAGCATACTTCGACAGTCGGTCCACAACCACCATGATGACTGACTTGTTCCCAGACTTTGGAAGACCTGTAATGAAATCCATGGAAACCTCTGTCCAAATTGACGCCGGAATGGGCAATGGTTGTAATGTGCCTGGTGTGTTGACGGTTTCCCCTTTGTGGCGTTGACAGACGTCACATTCTGTACAAAAGTAAGGATGTCCTGTTTCATGCCGGTCCAAAAAAATGATCTTATGGTGCGAGCATACGTCTTCTGAAAGCCCGAATGTCCTGCAATGGGAGATGAGTGCAATTCTGCCAAAATGCGACTTTTGAGGGTGGATGTTGGCGATATTACGACTCTGTCCTTGTAGCGAAGAATATCATTCTACCACGAGTAGCCCTTGCTGGAATTAGGATCTACCTGCAATTGAGAAATGAGTTGGGAGAGCCCTGGATGTGAAAACCATTCCCTGCGAGCCTCTTCAATCCAGTCTGGAATGGGGAGGGAAATTGCGAGCATAGTACTTTCCTCCTCAAATTGGCGCGACAATGCATCTGCTACCCTGTTGTCTTTCCCTTTCTTGTAAATGATCTCATAATCATATCCCAACATTTTGGCTAACCATTTATTTTGTTGAGGGGAAGATAGGCGTTGCTCCAAAAAATATTTAAGACTGTGATGATCTGTGCGGATTTGGAAACGTCGCCCCAACAAGTAAGGTCTCTAGGTCTCAACTGCATGTAAGATGGCCAGCATTTCCTTCTCGTAGGTAGATTGGCCCAGATTCTTCCCACTTAGTTGTTGGCTGGTGAAGGCCAATGGTCGCCCTTCCTGCATTAAGACCGCTCCAATACCTATTCCCGAAGCATCACATTCAATGACAAATGATTTGGTGAAGTCCGGTAGTGCTAAGACAGGAGTGGAACACATGGCGGTTTTTAGAGCGGTAAATGCCTGTTGTGCTTCCTCATTCCAGAAGAAGGAATTTTTCTTTAGGAGTTGCGTTAGGGGCTTCGCTATGCGGCCATAGTTGCGAACAAATTTACGATAATAGCCTGTGAGACCCAAAAATCCTCTCAAGCTTTTCAAGGTCTTAGGTTGAGGCCATTCTTGCATTGCCTGGATCTTTTTGGGGTCCACCTTGACACCTTCGCGCCCCACAATGTGGCCCAAATACTCAACTTCTTTCATGCCAAACGAACACTTAGACATCTTGACAAATAATTTATGTGTTCGGAGCAGTTGCAAGAGTAGATCTACATGCTGAAGATGTGCCGCCCAAGTGCCACTATAGATGAGGATGTCATCGAAGAAGACAAGGACAAATTTTCTGAGATATGGTTTGAGGAGGTGATTCATAAGGCTTTGAAAAGTAGAGGGGGCATTACAGAGACCAAATGGCATGACGAGGAACTCATAATGGCCTTCATGAGTTCTGAAAGCTGTCTTGGGAATGTCGACTTCCTTCATGCGAATTTGGTGATAGCCTGAGCGAAGATCCAACTTAGTGAAGAATTGAGCCCCATTGAGTTCGTCCAGCAAATCGTCAACCACTGGGATGGGAAATTTATCTTTGATTGTTAACTTATTGAGGGCCCTGAAGTCGGGACACATCCGCCACTCCCCATCTTTCTTGAGGACCATGACCACTGGGGATGAATAAGGACTAATGCTGGGACGAATGACACCTGCTTCCAACAATTCCTTGATGATTTTTTCTATTTCATTCTTTTGGGTGAACGGATATCTGTATGGCCGCACATTTGGGGGTTGGGCCCCTGGAACCAATGTGATGCTATGATCATGTTCCCCTCGCGAGGGTGGAAGCTCATGAGGCTTGTCAAAGACCGTCCGATGTTTATTTAAAATCTGTTGCATCTCAGGATGAACTGGCAGAGACATGGTGTCTACTACCTGGATGGCATTAAATTGAGCTACCACTCCATGATGGCCCTTTTTTAACAATTTTTCCATCCTATGCGAGCTGATGATAGAGGGGGCTCCTGCCTGAAGTCCACGGAGGGTATGTGTGGAGTTGTTCTGCTTAAAACTCATATATAACTCCTGGAAATCCATTGTGATTGGCCCAAGGGTGCGGAGCCATTCAGCACCTAGGACAATGTCGCATCCCCCCATGTGTATGGCAAACATGTGGGTTTTCAACTGATAATCCCCCATTTGAAGTTTGACATTTTCACAGCAGCCTTCACATTTCATTGTGCCCCCATCTGCAATTTGGACCTAGAAGTTAGAGACTGTCCGTACATAACAATGCGCTGCTTCAGCGATTTTTTGATGGATGAAATTATGGGTACTTCCACTATCAATCAAGACTATTACTGGGCGATGTTTAAGAAACCCCTAATTTTGAGAGTTTGAGGGGAAGAGATTCCTGCCAACGCATTGAGCGAAATAACTGGGTCATCAGATACAATCTCCTTTTGGTTGTCTTCTTCGATCGCCTCCGGTTCCTCAAGAGGTGGATCTTCCTCGGTGGAGCTGTAGTCAGTGGCATCTATTTGAAAAAACTTGGGCTCCTTGCATTTATGCCTAGGGGAATATTTTTCATCACAGTAGTAACATAGTCCTTGCTTCCTTCTCTCGGCCATTTCCTGAGGTGACACCTTTTGGACCTTAAGTGTCTGAGTCGTGGTATGAGCTTGTGGGGGACGACCTTTAGTGGGGAAATTGGGGCGGCTGTATTGGGCTGTTATGGCACGCTCCACCTTACGGGCTACCTGGCAAGCCTCCGTCCATGTGGGAGGGTGGTGGAGTAGAACTTGAGCTTTGATGGCTTCTTTAAGACCACTGATAAAACATTCAGTGTAGAACTCATCTGAGAGATGCTCAGTGCGGAAGGCCAAGGCTTCAAAAGCGGTGATATATTCATCCACTGTACCCGTCTGTCGGAGCTTAGTGAGACGGCCCAAAAAGGAGTCTCCCTGTTCAAAGCGATCTCGAAGAGCTTTGGCAAATTGGGCCCAACTCGAAAAAGGTGCATTGCGACGTTGATGCCATTCCGCCCATTGCCATCGTTCATTGTCCAAGTACATGGTCCCCACTCCAATCTTTGTCCAATCATCTTGGAGACGATTCAATTTGAAATACTGTTCCATTTGTGCTAGCCATGCGGACGGGTTAGAACCATCAAATTTCTGCATATCCAGCTTGGGAGGTCGCTGACTATCCAACTTAGGAGGTGGTGGATGGGTGTGCCAGACGTGAGGAGAGTGGCTAGACTCACCCTCATGGTGTATATGGTCATTATAGGGTACCTCAAGAGCTGGCTCCTTGCCCTTAGCGAGTGCTTGTCGTACCAGGCTCGATAGGTCATCAAGCGTATTTTTGAGCTCGTTCATATCTATTTCAAGTTTGTCTAGTCTTTCATTGGCCATTGCTTGAGCTCTAGTTTCTACCATACACCAACTTGATGAAAAATTGGGACCGCCAAAATTTTTTTTCTAAGAAATTGAATGGTACCACCGTGCTCAGCTCGTTGTCCTGATGCTGATGGGCTAGGTCACAAATAAGCACTTCGGAAGATCTCAGACTTTTTTTTTTTTTTTTTTGTGGAAAACTCCTAACGGAGTTTTACTCCTTCCTGATCAATACTGCAGTCGCCAAATCCTCAAACTGTCAATGCCGCCAAAAGTCCTGCGAAAATTATATCCAGGTACAGGAACCCTTCACAACTACTCCGATCTGGTGGATCTGAGATATCTGAATGGTGGAACAACTACTGCTGCTGATCTGGAATATCCGATCTGGTGGATCTGAGAGATCTGAATGGTGGAACAACTGCTGCTGCTGATTTGGAATATCCGATCTGGTGGATCTGAGAGATCTGAATGGTGGAACAACTGCTGCTGCTGATCTGGAATAGATGATGTGTGATCCCCCGATAGAAAGGGAACTATGGTCTTGGGGAGTGTCAGGTGCTACAGATCGCAATATACATAAGGGTCTGACAGTAGTACTCGGCCCAATGTTTCAAGGCTCTAACTAAGGAGGATCGACCGTACCCTTAGCCGTACAACCCGACTACCCTATCGTACGGGCAAGTAATCTCTCCGAGTGCTGTTCTCGGTGTACTGTAGCCACAAGACGGCCGAAGGTTTATCTATGGCGAGGTTTCAAGGGAGCTAGGGGGCTTCCTATATACCTAGAGGGTACGTGGAAGACAGTCCGTGCGCGGTTCTGTCTAATGCGCTACTACTCGAAGGGGTACCCACAGGGGTTACAAGGGAGTCCAACAGACGTGACCACCTCTTGTATTTCCTGCGTGCATGCCTCCCCAAATCCGCAGGTTTATGCGCTTAACGACAGATCCCGTGGTTTAAAGACGCAGGAACACGTCTCTAGCCAAAAAATTTTGCTAAAATTTGGAGATCCCACCGAGCCCTGGAAAGTGCTCTGATACCACTTGTTATGCTCTTAACCTGCAAAGCAATACCCAAGTGAAGAAAAGATACCGAGAACACAGAATATGCGAAGAAAATATACCCAGAACACAGAATAGCAATGATTTTATTATTCCGAGAGAAATGTTCACAGGCCTCTTCGAGGGGGCAACCTCCAATAGAGCAGAGCTCGATTACAAAACAAGACACAATGCTCCTCGCAGGGAGTCTCTATCCTTTATATATGACTCATACATGCAATACCACGAGCCAATATCGTGGGTTTTATTAATACCATCTATCTAATACTACCGCCTATTTACCATCTATCTAATACTTTCGCCCATTTGCAACTAACTGTGGTCCCGTCATTAATTGCGGGTTAACCACTTACAAATATTAATATGGGCTTTATTGACTCTTGACTATGACGTGATCCCAAGACATAAATAAGGGGGTTAGGGTGGGACCCTAACACTTTTTCATTGACTAGATTTGAAGTTAACATTTGTAATTTATGACATTGTACTAAATAAGCTGGTGCTCCCTTCCAAATCATTTTCAACATCTGGGATGATGATACAATTTGATTCTCAAGGGGATGGAACCCATATAACTTGTATTTATGCCCTTCCCATTTAAATTTTATAAATTGCTTTTGATGGTTGGCAAAGTAAGTACGCAGGGTTTGAAGCCATTGGATACCTAGGACTACATCCACTCCTCCTAATGGTACAGTGTAGAATGGAGATTTTAGCTTATAGTCTTGAATCTATAATTTGACTTTATGGCATTTCCATACCTTTTCAATTTTCTTACCATCAGCTACAGTAACCTTCATGTTGGGCATGGGAAATGTGAAAATGTCGAGTCTTTTCGCCATAGTTGAATCCAAAAAGTTGTGGGTGCTCCTGTATCAATCAAAATCATTACGTTACTCTTCTTGATATGTCCTTTTAATTTAAATATCTGGGCCTGCGATATACATGTCATTGTTATCGGGAAAGCTAGTGTCCATTGTTATAGCTCCAAATCTCACTCTTATGGTTTGTGATGCTACACCCAGGGCCTAGGGAAACCCCTCCTTTTAGACCTGGTCCAAAATCTAAAAAACAATGTTTTATTCCCTATACGCGACATTTCTTTGAGCTAAACACGTGTATATAGCTCTCCCATTCTCTGCTACAGCTCCTCGCTTCTCTTCCCTCACCCGCAGATCTGTCCTCCCATCTGCGTTTTTTTTTTTTTTTTTTTTTTTTTTTTTTCACGCTAGCAAAGATTTCACGCTTCTCTCACATCCTCGAGCATCCATCTCATGCCATCAACTTCATCCATTATCGCAGCCAGCTTCCTACGCTGCCCAGCCACGCTATCATCCTTCCAAACTTTGCTCACGGATTTTCCTTTCCGTCCCTGCAACCAAACCTCTATCTTTCACACATTAGTCTCCAAAACCCCTCTGCCCTGCTCCTCACGCGTACCTGTGACAACATACAAACAAAACAAATTCAATTTTTTTTTACATGGGTTAAGGTTTCTTTTTATTATTATTGTGATACGTAGTCTAGATTAGAATGTAAATTTTTCTTTTTTTATTTATAAAGTTTTGCATACTTAGATTTCATTTCTTTTAAAATTTAGATTTTATTTTAACCTTAATTTTTTTTTAAATAAAAAATCAATTTTCATTTTTTATATATATGATAAGGTATTAGTTTTTAGAATTAGAATTTTTTTTTTTTTTTAAAGTTTCTTTTAATTTAGAATTAAGTTTTTTTTTAGATTTTAAGTTTGATTAGATTTTGATTTATTTCTTAAAATAATAATAATAATAAATAAAGAATTAATAATAATAATAATAAATAAAGAATTAAATGATTTTGATTTTTTACTTTTATTTAGATTTTAGATTTATTTAAGTTTTGTTTTGTTTAAATATAAATTAAAAAATCATAAAAAAATATATAATAAAAAATTAAAAGAATAAAAAAGTTTTGATTTGTTTTGTTTCATTTAGATTTTAGCAAATTTCCTTTTAAATTTCCTCTCATCTATATATATTTAGTGTTTGGTCTAAATTTTATTTTCTTATAGTTTAGTTTTTAATCTTTAAGTTTTAGTTTAGTTTAGTTTCATATAAATATAAAATATAAAAAAAATTAGTCCTTAGGCTTTTATTTAGAATTTTGTTTTATAGTTTTGTTTTAAACTTAGAAATTTTTATAAAAATACTTTTTTTTTGAAAAAGATTAATTTAAAAAAATTAAAAATTCCTTTTAAAGTTTTTTTCTGTTGTGATATAGTTAAATGTGCTTAAATGTTTATATCTGGAGATTAACTATTTGAATTTGGTTAGCATTTAAAAAATGTGGTGCGTTTATTGAATATCTTGCATTGCTCGGGTTAATTGATGATGAATGATTATTAATGGTAGAATTACAAAGTTCATATTTCTGCAGCATTTGATAAACACTTATTTAATCATTAACTCCATAAGGCACTGGTACATTAACTTCTAAAATCAATCAGGTGCTAATCTTCCTTGCTATGTCTCCCAAGCCAGCTATCTCCAATTGGTATTCCTTTATCCTATAGGGTCTACCCCCCTTAGCCTAGGGAGACGGCTTAAACGGAGAGATCGAGGATCAGGGTGACAGCGCCCGGTCTGAGCGTTGTTGGGTTGTCTAGACAATTTGTGCGACAACACCCAACATTCTTCCATTAGTCGTTTTCTTTGCATATAGAGGGTCCAAGGATTACATGATCAACAATGTAGGGTAGCAATGCCTATTGTTTCTCTACACCAAGAAAAATTCTTAGTGCTAATAAACTTTGTTAAAGAATTTGTAACATTCTTCAAAGTGTTTGCCTTCAACAACAATTCCTTCTTGTCTTCAACCATGTCTCTCATAAAGTGATACTAAACATCAATATGTTTTGTTTGAGAATGATAAGCGGGGTTCTTTGCTACAAAGATTGCGCTCTAACTATGGCAATCTAATCTTACAAGTCACTGCACAAACCTAATACTTGAACACAATCTTTGTAACCATACAATTTTCTTGCATAAGTCATTACCATGTATTCAACATTTGTAGTTGAGAGTGCAACTACAGACTGTCTCTTTCACATCCAACTAATTGCTCCTCCAAATAAGTTAAACACATAACCGCGTGTAGAATTTCTTAGTGTTGATAACATCGAAATTGGCAAAAAATCGGTGAAGATTTGGAAAACATCTTGCAAACTCTAGCAAACATAAAAAAATACAAAATATATTCATTTTTTCCAAAATTTTAAACATAGAAAGAAACAACATGAGATAAACACATTGGCACAACCTTCATCTTCTCTATGACCCTCCAACCATTAAAATAAAATAGAAAAAGCTTAACATGTAAAATCGAGATTTTGTTTGAGTGATAGGTATGCTTTTACTTGGGTCATGATAAAGGTGTTCAATAATATTCTAGTTCCCTACCTTCATACATAACAAAATCGAATGGAAACGTTGCAATTCCCCAAACCCTGAAATCCTTAAAATTGTTAAGTTTTCAGGATTTTGAGTGGGATCTAAAATTCTACTTTCTCCATGTGAAGTCCAATGAGGTAGGGACCACCCTCAAACATCCTAAAACAATTAATAGTAATGTTAAAAATTTAAGTAAAAACACTTCTACTTTAAGAATTTAACATTACCATTAATTACATAACATTAGTAGGGCATGGACAAATCCACTTGCCCAACTCTTGGAATCCCTTCTAACACTACACAGTAACCTTCAACTACACTCTAAATTACGACACAACTTCCAACTTTCTAAGTGAAATGTCAAAAAAAGAGGAATTATGACTCAAGAATGTGATTTTTAAGTGAAACACACAAAAAATTTGAAAAAAATCATGATTTTTAGTAAACCATGCGATGTTTACGAAAAGATCGTGATTTTTTTAATCAGTTTTTTATTTTTATTTTTATTTTTATTTTTTTTTATTCAGGTTGAAATAACCTGCTAGTAGAAAAAATTGTGATTTTTGTTACATTGTCAGAAAATCAGCGATGTTATCAACACTTGATCTTCTTTAATCTAGATCTTCAGCCTAGTCTGTGTTAACAAAGCCTTATATGTCCAACACTCTATTTGGCCCAAGTTTTCCTTGGTAGCAAATTCCATATCCATAGTGCCATGCAAATACTTGAAAACATAGTTTTAAAAACCAGAATCGGGAACTAACCCAATCCACCTATCAAACTAGTTGAACTGTAAATGGAAAAATCGGACTGGTCAGAGCTCAATGAACCAATCTTTAAAAAAATACATGAAATAATTAACTTTTAATGAAAAAATATTTTTAAGATTTAAAACCATGACTCTAAACTATTAGAGACAAAATATCCAAAGTTTGCTCTTCTATATTCCATGTAAGGGTGAATATATCAAAATGGAACTGATTGCAATAGAAATCGACACAAAGTACATAACCAATGAGTCTCTAAATGGCCTCTAGAGTCCATAAACAATGCTACAAGCTATTGGGCCACTGTCCCACTACAACTCTACATATTAGTTATCAACATGATCACTCCTCATCAAACTCATCACCACTACTAGGCATGGGATCATCAACGAGAGCTACATAAACATCATTTGGCTAAGAGTTTGAGGACTCATTAGACTCCTTTGCAACCTTAGTAGTAGAAGCAAAAAAACTAGACCTAACAGAAGCACCAGTTAGTCGAGCTGCACGAATAGTGCTTCCCATGGGTTGTTTCCTTTGCTTGATTCAACTATTGGTTTTGGTTCCGTTGGCACTACCAAATTTGCATTGGAATCAACCCCACCCTAACATGGCTTTACTTGGCCTCTTATCCAAGCCAAGTGTTGTTTCAACTTGTGAATACCCTCCCTCCCACATATTTTTGGCAATATTTGTAGATCATTTTGCCATAAATAATATCACAAAATAAACCCATGTAGTATCTTTGGTTTTTGGGGGCATGGTGGTTGATGAAACGTTTGAAATTTGTAAAGGAAATAAATCTACAAATTAAAAAAAAATGCAGCTAAGTAAAATGGGAAACTAAAGATAATTTCAAAAAAAAAGGGGGCAGATTTAGCCTACAAACAAATTGAAATTTAAAACTCGAAAATTGAAAATTGGAACATGAAAGAACCCAAAAAAAAAAGAATTAATACGTGGAAAACAATGAAATATGAAAAGTTTCAAGTGAAAAGCCTTACCTAGAAATGAAAACTAGCTGCCTTAGCCTCCTCTTGAAGATGAAAACTCCACTAGATAGCTCCAAAGCAGCTCCAAGACGACAAACATAGCCCAAACTCTCTGTTGTCACACCACTCCCACAAAAACTCAATACTCGCCAAGGTCAAAATAAAGCTCACAAAAACTCCAAATGAGATGTGTGAAGCAAATGAGAGGGGATGCATGGTTTATTGGTTTGGCGAGGTTGTTTTTGGAGGGAAACAACCCCTAGTTTCCAGAAAAACCACTCACAAGCAGCTAAAATTTCCATTTGTGGGTCTGCAGAAGCACATGTGGGTTTATTTCATGAACCGACAGGGTTATGATGGGACCCACTGGTTCATACTAATTATTGTAGTTTGGTACCAAATCGACAGTTCGTGGTTAGTTTGGTACCAGTTGGGGTCTCCCTTGCCCAGACTGGGGTCATTGGCCAGGTCGACCTTCGAGCCTAATGAACTAGCTAGTTTGACTGGGTATCGATTCAACTCGATCGAGTTTTAAAACCACGCCTAAAAATCCTCTTTATAGTTGTTTAATGCTCCTTTCTTGGCTTTGACGTATACTTGCTCAAAACTCCTAGTGCATGTGCAATGCGTCATCTAGTATAGACCATTGCATACATCAAACTATCATGTCCTCTTCCTTTTCCTGTGTCTTGGGATACTGATTTGAAAATAAGTTTACACCCATACGAATAAGGATCTTGAGTCTTGACTTGTTTACACTCCTACATATTGAACCTTCACAATATTGTCTCAACAAATTTCCTCTGATTCAACAAGAGTTTCTTGTTTGTGCGATTTCTTTTAATTTCCATTCCCAAAATTAAATTTGCAACATCAATATCTTTCATGTCAAATTTAGAGGACAATTGGGTTTTGACATTCTTGATGATTTCCTTCTTGTTTCCTATCAGCAACATATCATCCACACATAGCCCACGGTGCAACTCAATTGATAATCACCATGATATGAAGTATTATGTAAAAAATGAAATTCAAGTTTCAAATCCTCGTGGGTCAAACCAACAAAAAAAACATATTATCCACACACGAGACCACATAAATAGAGTAATCACCAACTAATTTTAAATGACACAATGATCAAGTTTACTCCTTGTGAAACTGATTCCTATTATATAAATATCAAGCTTTTGACACCACATCCTTGGATATTATTTTAGCCCATATAGGGAATTTTCTAGCTTGCAAACCAAAACTTTCTCTACCTTCACTACAAAACCTTTTGGCTATTACATGTAGATTTCTTATTCAATATGTCCATGTAGAAATGCTACCTTTACATTCATCTCTCTACTTCAAAATCAAAAGCAACAACAATAGTCAAAAGAAATATAATAGAAGTTAATTTAGTGATAGGAGAAAAAAATTCTCCAAAATCAATTCCATATACCCAGGAACTATCCTTTTGCTACTCATTGAGCTTTGTACTTCTCCACTTTGCCTTCTGGATTCAACTTCTTCTTAAACAATGATGGTATACAATTAGCTTATGCACTAATAAAGATTTTTATGCTGGAACCTTTTTCTTGCAATTTTTTTGCCGTCTTTTAAATAGTGAGTACTTTACATCTAGAACCTAAATGGGGACCAAGTGTTTCATGGTTCAAATTTGTTTCTTAGTCATAGATACGGTTGAAGTCGATCCACCAACTTAAGTAATTGAACCATAACTTCTGACAATATAATGAATATTGCAGTGGGATAAAGACCAATCTGGTGAATTGTGTTGTTCATTTTGTTCAATATATATATATATATATATATATATATATTTTGGTTTATTATTCCTGACTTGCTTGGCATGGCCAACTAATGGACTTTCTTCCAACAAAAACTAAACCAGATCCCAAGCCTCATTCTTATCCAAGGTTGCCATTTTTTCAACGATATAAAGTTACCATCCTCTGAATGCATTGCCTCCCTAATAATTCTACGATCATCATCAACAATAGACAAAGAAAAACTAAAATGAAAATAAGGCAGAGTATACCTTTTTGGTTGCCTTCTTTATCTAACCGATCTCCTCAATGTTGGAGTATGAGGTTCTCCTTTTTCTAATTCTTGATCTTTTGTTGAGTCGGATTTGTCATCCTTTAACTTAAACTCTATTTTCTCCGGTTCTTTTTCCTTTGGTAGGATTTCATGTTTGGGGATATTTTCAATCTCTCTAGAGGCTATAAGCAACCTTCTTCGTTTTGGCTCCAAAGTTTATAACATTTTAGACCATCTTTCTAACCAACAAAGATACACTTTATTATCCAACTTAGTCCTATTTTCCTTTGGTACATCTATATGCATCAAAACCAAATTTTTTGATATGTTTCTTACTAGTCCATGCATAAATGGTGTCTTGTCAACCAACACAGATGAGATTGGTTGATTTAATAGGTAACATGTAGTGCCCACTATCTCTACCTAGAATTCTTGTCCTAACTTAGCACCACTTAGCATGCTTCTTGCTTTTTCCATCAATGTCTTGTTTATCCTTTTTGCAACCTCATTTTGTTGAAGTGTGTATGGAGTAGTCTTCTACCTTGCTATACCGTACTTCTTACATAATTCCTTGAGTTCATTCCCTTAGAATCTCCACTATTGTTGGAACTTGACGCCTTAATTTTCTTCTTTGTTTGATTAGGCATAACAATATTAACCTCTTTAAATTTACCAAAGGCATCATATTTCTTTTGTAGAAAGTAAATAGGTATCAACAAATAATTTAAGACTGAAACATAGCATGCATATTTACTCGATGATGGAATAGGCACATGTTCGGACACATCATTGTGTAGTAACTCCAAAATTCCCTTTGCTCTTGAGGCACTTGATGAGAACCTTTCCTGATTCTGTTTACCACTTATGGAATTTTACAAAAATCAAGATCTAGAGTGCAATCATACATGCCTTCAACGATACCTTCACTGTGTAATGCTTGAAGGTCCTTCTTGCCAATATGTCCCAACCTTTGATGCCATAACATTGTCTTTTCTCTAGAGACAATAACGGTTTTGTCTTCTTCATTTCCACCCTCATGAAAAATAGAATTGTTATGTCCATTAGTGATGGTGCTTCTCAACAACTTGTTTAGAGTTATAGAGCAAACTCTCCTCAACAAAACCATTGCTCCTTGAACCATCATGTAGGTTTCCCTTTCAAACACAACATTTACACCAATGTCACTCATCTTACTTACAAATATCAAGCTTCTAGCTAGATTTGGAATGTGTAGAACCCGAAGGAGTGTTGTAATCCTTCCATCTTTAAGCATCGACTTGACTTTTCCTTGTCCTATGATTTTAGCTATCGAGTCATCTTCTACAAAAACATCAACTCCATGATACCTTTCATATTCATAAAACCATTCATTGTGGGAAACCGTATGAAAAGAAGCACCTAAGTTAATCAACCATACATGATATTATGCATGTTTGCTTGAAGAAGCCAAGTACACATCTCTTTTGATTTATAATCCTTATTGTAATGCCCAACTTTACCATGTCTAACATTTCCATGGGATTTTCCCGAGAGATTTAAGTCAATCTCTAAATTTAGATCTCCTACTTGAGGACTCTTATTTTTTTATTCAGTGAACATCCTCTTATAGAGAGGATATCTATGCTTTGACTATGCATGGTTTTCCTCATTGTTTCATCCAATAACGATGGAATCACATAAGCTACAACTAGACTATCCCATGAATCTGGCAGTGAACATAGTATATTAATTCACTTATTGTCATCTAAAATTTATATCCATAGATAGCAATTGACTTACCATACCATTGAAGGCATTTAGATCCTCTGTTACCGAGTCTCCATCATTTATTCTTGGGAGGTACAACTCTTTTCGAAGGAAATGTTCGTTTACCAGGGACTTTGATTGATACAAATCCCCTAACTTATCCCATAGTGTCTTCATTGTAGTTTCTCTCGAAATATTCAGTGACACTAAATATGAAAGATACAATTGGCTTGCACTCTTTGCATTCCTATCCAACTTTGTTTGGTTTTTTGTCAACATAGCCATAGGTGTAGTATTAGGATTCATTGTGATCCATTGTTCTTTGTCTACAAAAATGTCTTCCATCTTGAGCTTCCATAGCTCAAAGCTTTTCCTATTAAATTTCTCGATCTTGATTTTCAAACTACTTTTCATTCTCTCACTACAAGATTCACCACTGCAATGTTTTCATTGGAATTGGGTTTATCACAGACCCAAGATAACCAAACCCTTAGCAACAAAGGTGTCCTTGTAAAGCCAATAACTGCTCTGATACCAGATGTAAGTTTTAAACTTTTATAGTAAGGCAATGCATACACAAATTATGTATAAAAAAATGTAAACAATAATAATTGCACATAATACTCAGATATTTACCCTAAAAACTCTTAATTGAGAAACCCGCCAAAATGTTCAGAGTTGCACCTCTAACTTTTATCATCGTAACTTCACCATTTACAATACAATATATAGGATCCCATGACATCCGAAACCCTAATTTATTGACCCGAATTAAATTACAACCTTAACTCTATTGGAATTAGCAAACTGTGGGCTGAAAACAATGTGTCAGAAACTGTGCAAGGAATATAAGACATACACAAACCAGAAATTCAATCAAATGATGAAAGTCAATGAACATAGTTAGTTATAATTCTGCCCTATTGATTCTTAATGGGTGAAAATACTACTACTATGCATTTCTATTAATTGCAATACACACAGCAGTGTCAAAATTGAAACGAGGAATAGAAACAGAACCCAATCATAGAGCGACTAACCCCATTGGTCTGTAAAGATTTTGCAATACACATAGCAGTATCAAAATTGAAACGAGGAATAGAAACAGAACCCAATCACAGAGCGACTAACCCCATTGGTCTGTAAAGATTTTAAGTACACCATAGACAGATTTTTTTACCCTAGAAATCCAAAGAGGAAAACCAGCTTTGAATGGTTGTTTAACTTTCATTTCAGCAAATCTTTGGTTTATTATGCAGCTATTGGCTCTTTGTGCATCCCCTTCTCATTAGCCAAAAGGACCGTTGAGAGTGAAAATACCATAAGAAATAGGGAGACCTGGGGTAATGTGAAGGCCAAAAGGCATGTCTTTTCATTTTCCGTTAGTCTTTTTTCTCCTGAATCCTCGAATCCTTGACTTAGTAGCACATTCATTCACTTGTTCGATTCCATTTCAAATCAGACAACACCGTTTTGTCAATTGCAGTGTGCATTCTAAAACCTATGCTGATGCTTTTGTGCAACTTTGCATCTTTAATGCAGCCAAATCCGTGTGCCCATACTTTCGGATGAACTTTATTGTGAGAGTCTTCTAGTCAATGACTTTGTCGATCTTTGACTCATGAAATCAAAAGGCATTGTGTTTGGAGACAAATAGATTATTCGACAGGAAAGTAGAGCTATGCCGAGCACAACATGGAGCGAAATGGATGATTCAACATAAACTTTAGAGCTATATGGAAAGCCATCCGCCTAACATGCTTTTATTTCTTATAGGAACGATGTTGTCGATAACTTTTCATCTTTTCATGAGCTGCACAGTTTGTTCAACCTGAAGTTGTTTTGTTCACTCGCATTGTCTGTTCCGCAGTCTTGCATATGTAGGCATGGGGTCTCTTGTCTGATTGCTCTTTGGCTTCTTGAAGTGTATAAAATATTACTGGTCGCCAATGGAGTTCGTTCTTAAAGCAATTGTTACACCAGGGTGCAGGGTGTATTTGAGCCAGTCTGCTCCGATAATGGAGACAACAAAGAATTATACCTGAATGTGGTAAAATTTTGCAGTGACAGATTAACAATAGAAAGTAACCTAAATCTTCACGTGCTGCAGCTAATAAATTTTTTAGAATTATGAATGCATTTGCAGGTGGACGTCACATTTTTAACTTTCAAATCGTAGCTCTAATTTAAATCTTCCAGATAAGTTTGATCATTGATCCTATCAAGCACGCTGGAATAAAATATGGCAGGCAAGAGAGATCCTTTAATAAGAAGCCTTTTTTTTATCAAAATATAAAGCTAATCGTGTTCAGTATGAAACGTATGGTTTCCTTTCAAAAACTAGTAGATTGGATCTTACTGGTTACACAATTGAAAAGTTCCATTTAGTATGGGATGCCTCAAAAGTCCAAGATGGTTTCCATGCTTCTCACTTAAAAGACATCATATATTTGGAGCCCTATATTTGAAGCCTTTACATGTAGCTGTGACAGAAGACAGAGGGCTCTTCAGCCCTAGATCAATTCTGAAGTTTGCATTCCGAAACATCATTACAATAAGGGCTCAACAAAGCTCTTGTAAAACCTGCTTTATATCCCATGTCAAACTAATACACTGAATTGCAGTTTTCAAACTATTTCAGAAGGTGCCCCAACAAACTGCTATTTTCTCTGAATTGATAGAGATGCTAATAGGCCTCACTGTCTTGAAACATACTCTAGATGCAAAGAGAGATTCTCTAAGCATCATCAATGTCATGGGAACCAATATGACCATTGTCATTATCCTCACCAATGTCGGGTACATTTTTGTCTGTGCCAAGTTTTCCAATCCAAAGCTTGACAAGCACGGGAACAATAACTAACTGAACTGCATGCAGAACATCTTCTAAACTCGTGCCTTCTGGTTTCAAGCCGACCACACATTGGATAAGAACAAAGGCCAAACCCAGGTTCTTGGCAATGGATATGGATAGAAAACCAGTCCACCAAAAAAACGTTAGCCAAATGCGGCTTGGCAGGTGGCACATTACATCCAAAATCACTCAGTAACAGACCATCATCACCCTCACTGATCCGATTTTCAGAATGATGGTTTCTATGAGAGCTCTTCAGAGTATCATCTGACTTAGTTATGTAAGACTGATACTGCAGATGGCAACTAGGACAATTTCCATTACATCTTGATGAACCTGGTCCAGAAAAACTAGAAGCAAATGGAGATGATTCCTTGGCAGCAGCCTCTGCCTCTCTGGCATTAGCTTCGACTAAAAATCGCCGTCCCTCTATAACGTTTTTCTTGATACCATATCCATCCTGCAAGCAATGGCCGAGTTCACGGATTGCATCTATATGCCCTAGAGCTGCAGCTTTTGCACATAGAAAAACACCTGCCTTTAAGTTCTTGTCTCTTTTTGGATCTCCACTACCGTTGAACTGAATAACTGCCAATGAATACAGAGCCACTGGATGTGAAGCAATTGCTGCCTTGGCCATCAAGGCCACACCTGAAACCCTATTCTTCAAGCAATAAAATTGGATCTGCATGGAAACCAATTATGTGAACCCATTAGAAATTGTATTTGACAAAATTTCACGTTCTACTCTTAGTAGCAAACATATTTACAAGTTCTTTTGGAAGTTGTTTTGAGAAACATGCCTAAGACCTGCACTGCATAGTGTAAGCTTCCTTTGTCTTAGGTACGAGATCTGAGGGGTATTTATTTTGACAAAGTTTTCAAGGACTTGCACCTGGTCTCATTCCTTTTGACATGTCATTAGAATGGGGCAGACCACAGAAAGAATGGAGCTTGGTGGATGGCTCAATATTGTCAACCACATCAGTGAACCAAGGCCCTGCTAGAGTTTCTTTGACTTAGATGCCAGAATCTAGCCTGAACCAAGGCCCTGCTAGAGTTTCTTTGACTTAGATGCCAAAATCTAGCCTGCCAAAATCACCTAGGAACTGCACCCGGCCTTATCTCTTTTTGAGATGCCATTTGGGTGGGGGAGACAACAGCAAGAATGGAGCCTCGGTGGACAGCATAATACTCTATGAACCTCCCCACTGAACCAAGGCACCCTTGGCAATATTTTATCTTCTTTATAGTTTATACACCATCTACAATCTTCCCAACAGTTTCACAGCTACACGCATTTTATACAATATTTTAGAAGCAAGACGAACGGAATATCTTATAAAATGGGAAATCTTTCTTTCCCGGAGATATAGACAAACAGAGCTGCTTATTCAATAAAGAGATATAGACAAACAGAGCTTCTTATTCAATAAATTATTTCCTGCTTAAAATGAAAGGACCCCAAAACAGTGGCAAAAACTAACCATTCCAAGTGTGTAGCAGGCTTCCAGACTGCCTGCATCAGCACAATTTTTCATAAACAGGTGTGCCCCCTCGGACCATTTTGAAGCCTTGACTGCAAGAACTCCAGCTGATGCATGGGCAAGAACTTGAGAATCCTTTGCTACAGAACAAAACCTTCTACACCTGGAATAATGAAAAACCATTACAATTCAACGTACATCATCTGAATCTTTGTAAAAGAGGTAGAAACAAGAAATTGGTTTGGAGTTGGTAACATCCATTTAGGTTATTATATCCAACATTTCTGAACAAGTTTTGGAGAAACATGGCTTCCGGTCAATAGGAGTCAAATTAAATTATGAACAGAATTCCTGGAATTGGACTATGTTATGGGTTTTGAAACTTAACATTTTGGGTTTTGAAATTAACATTTTGAGTGGACACTCCACCCATCACCCATCCAAGATTCAAATTACTTAATTCCTAAGAATTACAAAAGAAAATTCAATTGAAAACCAGCCCCTGTAAACCTCTATGAATTCTATCATTTTCGCAAAATGCTTACAAATATAATACATGCTGAAAACAAATTTCACGGGAATTCATTTTGGAATTCAGTGAAAGAATATATTGGAACTTCTGATACCCACAGAATTTTATACAAAATCAACTGCAGTGGAACTGACATGTGCCCATCACAAGTAGCAATATAAATATTGCACTTGTAAAAACAATTTCAATACCCACAACAGCCATGATGAAGTCTCAGAAACTGGGTGTACAGAAAAAATGTAGAAGTCAAGTTCAAAATACACAAACAAGAATCTGCAAGTATCCATCACCAAAACCTTAAAAGAACTGTGACCCCATTAGATTTTAGAAAGTGGGTGTAGGGCAAACGTACGTCAGCATTGCATTCATGAAATGGGTTGGAGTGCTGGCAGTAGCTAGAAGCTTGGCCATAATTGATATTAGCAGATCATCATGGAGATGATCGAAGGGGTTGCTTCTGTTAACATTGTTCCTACTTCTCTTATTCGGTCTCTTCGCAGGCATTTTGAACCTGCTTACATACTCAAAATCCCAGATCCTGCTTGCAACTGGAAGTGGGTATTGCCCCAGTCTTGCATTGCAGCAGAGGCAATGCTTTGTACGGGTTTTATAGGAGAGTTTTATCCTTGAAAATTGGCACACAGTCAAAGAGGAACGCGTGTGACTTACTAGTCAACAATGTGTTTCACATTGAGTTACCGCATCCATACACTTAAGATAGATTCGGGTTTAGATTTTAGATATTCTTCGGCTCCAGTAATGAGAGGGACACCTAATTTTGGAAATACCAACACATGTATTTTTTCTCTTCCGCATCAATATGTGGCAGCCTTTTGCCCATCCTCTAGTGTTCAAAACAGGATAACTCAACCTGTCCGTGCCGCTATCTATCGAACTATTAAATCGTCATCGGATTGAATGGGGTACACCTTGTGAAAACGGGGAGAGAAAAATAAAAAAAAATGTAATTTATAATTATAATTTTTAGAATAATGTCAAATAATGCAGTGTAATTACGTTATTTAATAAATCATAATTAATTTTTAATTAAATTGAAATTCGCACACTTGACTGGGTTGCACCTTGTGAAAACCGGGAGAGTGAAGAATAAAAAATATAATTTAAATTTAAACTTTTATAAGTCAAATAATGCAATGTAATTACGTTATTTCACACTTAATAAAGTTTTAATTAATTTTTAAATAAATTGAAATTCTGAAAAAGATGAAAAGAGCACTTCATCAACCTGCTTGATCACATGCAAGAAGAATCCATAATAAGTTTTGGCATCGTAAGTTTTGAAAATCAATCAGAATTCTAATAATTTTTCATTTTCTAAATCAATTAGAGATGGTCTGTTCCAAATATGTAATTACAATTAAATATAAAGTTATTTTTGAATTGAAACTTCTGTGATCCATAATATTTGAAAGAATAACTTCTGTCTAAATCACATGTAGCAAATGTATGTCTACATGTGATTTAAGCCGAAGTTATTCTTTCAAATAAAATTATTTTATTTGAAATTGAACTTAAATGAAATTTAAATAAAAATACTTTGTAACTAACACAATTATATAAGTGAATGTGGTTGATATGAGATAGATATACATCAAGTACATGCACAACCACATTAATAAATGTGATTAATATACATATTGTTAAACTGAATAAAATTTCTCTAAAACTAATATTACATTATAAATTTAATATTATATCTTCTTATTATAAAATATGACACAACCTCCCTATATTATTATAATCCTAAAATAATAAAACCTAAAATAAATCTACTTAAAACCTACTTACTAACACTAATGAAGTAATAAACTGGAATAATAAAAAAAACTTCAATCTAAAACATAAACCGGTGTATATGGTGTAATAAACCTAAAACATAAAGTTAAATCTAAAAAATAAAACATAATAACCTAAAACATAAAACTAAAAATTATAAACTTCTAAAATCTAAAACTTACTACCCTACAACTTAACTCCAACCATCACATTATGAGGAAGTAACAAGGAAGCCATCACACAATGAGAAGGTAAAACCACTGCCATTAGTCGGTGAGCAATTACTGGCGTAATACCACTAAACTTGATCCACGTGCCAATACATTTCTTTAACCACGTAGGAATGTGAAGAGAATACTACAAAAGTGCCACATGGAGGTTTGCATAATTCAATATATTACTTTTTAATCAACGAACAGGTCCAAGTGGAGAAAGTTTGGAGTGAAAACCACAAGTCCTTGCTATTTATCTCCCCTAACGCAAAACTGTGACCATCCATTATCTAGCTCTTAATTCTTTTTTTTTAAGAGAAAAAAAAGCAGTATGTATTATATTGAGGCAAAATAAATGCTATCATAAGGTACAAATAAGTGGAAGACTATGATGCAGGGACATTTGAGAAGTTTAAATGTCAATGTAGTTCCCAAATATAGAAAGATAGATGCCTACATCAAGGATGAGCAGGAGTATTGACATTAACAAAGACGAAGAACATTATGAGTTTTTATCAAATCAACCTTGTCTAACACCTCTCACCCTGGTTCCCTCTAACAATTTTGACCCCATTGACCTTTCATTCAGTCCCTCTCCTTCGCATTCATTTCCCTCTTATGCCTTTCTATGTTTCCCTTCTTCTTTTTTCCCTCCTTATTATCTCCTTATCTTAGCTGCCATATCATCTTACCCTTGTCCAACCTAATGATAATACTATACCTTTCTAATAATTCATTTTCCATACCATGCTATATTAATCCCTAACTTTTGCGCTCCTCTGTAGGTATTACCCTGACGATGAGTCTTGCTATATACTCGAAACGTCGATTCAAAAATTTCTATTGTGGAATTAGTTCTGAACATTAAACTAGCTCAAGATTCCCTCCACATAAATCTCCAAACAATCAAATCAAAACCATCCAAACAATTTTTTGTTTTTAAAGAAATGAAATTCTTGCACCCCAATTCCAATATAGACCACACATATTGGCATAATTAAAATTTAGTTTGGTAACTTTATCATGGAATTAATGTTGAATAACTTTTTGAAGTTGCTTGATAGTCAAATTAATTGGGTTAGTGATGATTAATAAGTGGTAACATTGAAACTATTTTTTCATATATATAATTTTAAAATTTCTGTATTAAAAATTTATATGAGAGGTTTGTAGAGTTTTAGGAAGCAAAAATGAGCTATAAAGGCAAATGGTTTGGGCATGATACAGATCAAAAGAAAATAATTTATAGTTTCTTTTTTGTAACATTGTCACTAATTCTGTAAGTATATATCCTCCAAAAGCTTCTTATAAAAAAACAAAATTTACATTACGTAAGGCATTGGTCTATATTTTGGGATTTGATACATTTGAATCTTGATTGTTCTTTCGACAATTCTGCTCTTCTATTGGCCAGTTGAGGTCTAGGAGCTCTTGGTTCTCCTTGTTGATTGAGCTGAATGATTGTAGGGAGTCCACATCTATTGTGGCTAGGTGCTAGAACATTTCTTCCATTTTATGTATCCTAATTCGTACTCAATTATGCCCATTTGAGAATTTTGGTCTATTAGTTGCTCCATAGCTACTGTAAGAGATGAAGCAAGTTGATTGTGACAGATTTGCATGGTGAGAATGGCTAAGTTCACATTGTCCTCATCCCCATGCATCCCTCCAACAAGTTTTACTAATAAAACATAGAACTTCTTGAAATTTCTACCATGTTCGTGCTTGACACCTACAACAATCATTGCGTGTAGACATAGAGCTTTGTAGGTAGAGAAGTAATCTTGCATGCGATCCAAGGGGATGACATATTATAAGAATTTAGGTGTACAATCATTGACTTTGTGTACTTTCTTTCCATCGATGGCCACCATTAAGATTTATAGGAGCTTACAAGATTTGAAAACCTTGATAATCCATTTGCAGAGGAGTTGCATGATCACATTCATGGGAGATGTAGAGGGGTGAGACCTACAATTCATATGAAATCCACATGTTATCTTACACCATGACTTAACCTCCCTTTTGCATGGGAGAGTATTTGTCTTTGTCTTTCCAGTTAAAATTGTAAGCCTCGTCCTATCACATCGCTCCAAGTTTGTACCACTCTCCTCCATGAGCCTTTAAATTGAGCATAATATCTAGGTTCTTTCTATGCTTCAGGGAGTGCAAGGAAGCGGGAAGGAATAAGTGGTATGCGCTCCCATATTTCCCATGTAGGCACTCAATGACGTGCTCCCCAATTACCATGCACTATGCATCTTTTCCCACTTGGGGTCATGCTTCAAATGACTTTCTGACTTTCGGAGGGGTCATGTTCCTTTCACTTAAGGGATCATACATTTATGCTTAATGTTATTTATCATTATTTCTCCTCTGCCTAGTTTAGTTCCATATTTCTCTAGTAGATTTACTGCCATATTATTTTTCCTTGAGATATGGAAGGCTTCAAAGTGTTTGAAGTATTGAAGCCATCTTCTTATTCTTAGCAGAAAAGCCTTCAATTTCAAGTTGTTAGGGGAGTTGTCTTTTTGAACATAACAAATGAGAAGGGAGGAATCCCCTACTACAATTAGCTTGAATTTCGTTTTGAGATAAATCTTGGAGAATACTTTCAAATAAACTATAAAATTCTACTTGATTATTTGAAGCTATTACCAGTGTCCAAGAATGTTATCTCTTTTTTCTCACTTATAATAAATTCCCTTGCTCTTTCTGTCCATTTTAAACAAAAGTGTTTGATAAGAGTGAAAATCCACTCTAATTTTTAAAAATTAATTTTAAAAGTATGTATACGTTTAACTCATATTAACTGTTTTTATAATTGTCGTCTCAGACATCATATGGTTTCTCATGTAGTGAAAGCTCCAGGGAGATAATTATCCATGGTGGAGAGTTAATTGGTCCTTCAATTCCAACCACATGGCATCATTGCATTCTAGGTAGTTGGTTAATTAACTTGAAATGAAGCTTAGAGTAGTGGGATATTTATATGCGGGAATCGTTGTAGATTTTGGTGGCATGGTCAATGTTGAGAGCGCTCTGTGGAGATTTAATTGGCCCCCTGGAACCGAGGTAAGTCTTTACAATATTTTATCTGTTATTTCTTGCTCATTGGAGGATAGGGAAAATATATGGAACATCATAATTCTACGAAGAGTGTGTTATATGAGCCTTGATGGTTGTTGTCAGCCTGTGGTATGTTTTAATTATGCCTCTGAAGATTTAATTTTGGACAATTTATGTGTGGGAGGCACTTTTCTTAGCATCGTATGTTCTTTCAACATATGTTGTTTGAGGGATATATGATAAGTTTGTCTCAGGTTCTATATTGGTCAGTCCATATCCATAATCATTAAAAGAAGTTAGGTCCCTTACTGGGCCTTATGTGGCAAAGCATTGGGACTGTGTTTCTCCTTTTGGGAGGACTTTTTCAACTGGTATATATATATATTTTTTTCCCTTGGAAAAATCTGGGCAGATCAACCCCGAAGGGAATCTTTTAAAGCTCGTCGGCCAGAGTAGCAAGGCCTAACCCCAAGGGCGTCGAGGAGAATTGACCCTGTGACCTCCCGATCGGTGAGGTACTTAACAATAGGGACTCGACCCGTTGAGCTAATCCTCAGGGCTACTCAATTGGTATATTTAAATCGGGGACCATTGGATTTACTTGAGGAAACAACCAACACCTTGTGGAATTGAATATGTTGTCACTCTTCACTTTGAATGGGGGTGGTTTTTGGGAGAACTTCCTTCCATTGCTCTGAAAAGTCATAGTGTGTGCATGAAAAATATGTTTAGGGAGAGGGCTGATAGATGGATAGAGAAGAATTTCAACCAACAACAATAGGATCTTCTTTAGGTTAATTTAAAAATCAATCAATTGTCATCCAATTTGATGGTGGCTATAGAAATGATGCTTGACCTCAAGCAAAAACTTTATTGTTCGGAGGATGAATTGGAGAATATCAAAGTGTGATTGGAAGAAGTGGTGCAACGAATGAACCTGACTAGTAGAACATTGAAAATAATCTCCTCTGATCAAACTCATCAAACACAACTTTTGAACAAAATGACCAAGTTAATCAACAACAATAGTGGGAGGCTCTCCTGTGTGAGTCATCATTGTTTTGTGTAGGGGGCCTTCTGGTGTGTGTATAAATGGACAATGGGTTGGACTTCCACTCTTGTGTTTACAAAAAATGTAAATAAGTCGTGTTATGCACAATGGTTTCAATAATTGAAACAAATTCTTGGTTTTGAAAAAAACAATGGTTTCAATAATTGAAATAATTTAAAAAAAAATTTACGATATAATTAATCTGTTAACAAATTTAAACATAAAATTGTTGGGATTGCATGTTTGAGCCTGTTAATTTAAATAAATGAAAATTTTTAGAATATTGAATACATTTTTCAATTAACAATATAATTAAAAAAAGAAAATTACAAAGAGTAAAACATTTAAAATTACAAGTGTAAAACATTTGACCACTGAACTATGATAAATTTTCTCACCCTCGCAAAAAAACATTTAAACTTAAAACATATAACAATGAAATTTCACCATAACTATAACACCACAACCTTACCGTAAGGATAGAGAGTACGAATCTTGTCCTCAAACATTAATCTTGACGTACGCAACCTTTGTCCCTGCACGGAAAAGAGGAAGAACAGCTTCCTAAGGTCTACCGTGTGAACTACCAACAGCAACTTGTTCAATGCAAACGCCGAAAGCTGCAAGTGGCGTGCGTCTGGAAAGCTCATTGCTTCACCTAATGAAAGTACATCTAACTATAATCTTAATCTTCTGTGCACATGATGTCCAATTGAAGACTTAATATACAATTTGACTTTTGACTGCGCTGCTCCATTTTGGTCCCACAGGAATGAATGAATGAAGGAAATTCATTGTTGGGCCATCTACGTTTTCTGCCTTTTCCTTCAACCACACGGACGGACCCAAAAGTCTAATTTCCTCTCTTTCAATTTCAAAAATCACTGCATGGGATAAGGATAGGAATAGGGGCTGTACATTTTACAATTGTAGAGGGCCATGATATAATTTTTTAAACCAGCACTCAAGAAACATACTCAAGTGGAATAATTATTAATGTGGAATAAGATGTAGTGGAGAAATAATTGGTTCTATATTTAATTTAATTGGTTTTCTTTCTTAGAAGGTCAAGAGAGTTGGTAATGTTTTGATCATTTAATAAAAAATAATTTTTATTTTTATTTTTATTTTTAATTTTTTTAAAATCATACATGTGACAAAGTCTTTTATCTCACATGGTGTTTTGGGAATTGATCAACTCCCAATTTCATTATAAAGCTCATGAGAATTAGTTCTAATCTTAGCAATGCTTATTTTCTTCTTAACACTGGTCAAGATGGAGACATCATTTTCTTTTTCCATATTGGGGTTAATCACCTCCTTATAATATAATAGTTTCATTTTTCCTTCTACCTCTTTATTTCCCTACAATTTCTCCTTAAATTTAGAAATAATAATATTTTTAATATTATCTGAATTTTACAAGATATCTTCCTTTATTTCCTAATAGTCTAGCCAAGATTGGATATCCTTATACTACCTTAACTTGAGTTGTACATGGAGATTTTATCCATCCTTATATTATATTTTCACTTTCCTTCCTTTTGGTTTTATGAACTTTTTATGCTTTCACCTTATGTAAAGTAAAATGATTTCTTTCACTTTTTCTTTTGTGGTTTTGTACTTGTGTTTTTCCACTTAAACCATTTTTCCCATTAATATCAATTATTATTATATTATATTTTTATATTATTATTCATTTTATATCATTTTTTTAAATATTATTAGTCATTTTATAAAGTTCTTTTGATTAGATCTATCTTGATTATGGATTTATCAATTTCCAAACAAAATCAAATTTCTTAAGATGAAAACATTTTCATGAGTGCAAATTATTTTGGATATTAAAATGAATTTGTACTTGTTCTTAATAATACTATTTAGATTATATATTAATTTCACATCTCCATCTAGAGAAATATTTCTATTTTTAAAACTTTGATAATAGATATAATTACATACATATGCCATTGCCATTTTTCTTTGACATGTTTTATAATTTTTTTAAAACTTAATTTAATACTTTTCTCCTAAGAAAAAAATCGTAATTTCCATTATCAAAAAAGAAAGTTACAGGTTATATCATTTGCATAATGATTATGCTAATATCAGAGATGGCCCAAGCCATCTATCCAGTGCCATATCATAATTTGAAAAGGCCCAAAAATATTTACATAAAAAGTCATATAAAATAATCATGATAATAACATCATAACAATCATAAAATATGTGTCAAAATCAAAATCCAGTCGAATGATCATGGAAGGTCATTCGGTACATCTCCCCCTATGTGCTCGATGAATGGCCTTTGGAAGCACTGATATATTTCTTATTCTTTGTGTTCTTGAATTATCCACTGCCCCCTAGGTTGCTGCGTGATTTCCTTGGAAAGGTCATTAGAAATCTTGTTCCTTTCCCTATATATGTGCGAGTAGACAATAAAATCAAAATGTGATTTTAGTGTAATGACCTCATCCAGTAATCCCCTGAGTGTGTGCATGTGACAATGAGATGCAAAGTTGAACCAATTGATGACAATATTTGAGTCCCCAAAGATCTGTATCTTGTTGCAGTTTTTCTCAAGTGAAAAAATGAGTAGGTGTCTGAGGCTGTTTAGTTCTGAATAATTGTTGGTGCCCTGCCTTAATCCAATTTTGAGCTTGTAAAAATGTCTTTCTGATTTGAATAATACTGCTCCTCCCCCACAACTAGTGTCTTGGGCTGATCCATCAAAATAAGCCCATGGGAAAGTTCTATCAATAACTTCAGGAGTAATAGTACGGGTGGGTTTCGATACTAGATCCTCAGGTACTAAGTGATATAGTGCAACAATGTTATTGCATATTGATGTCCACTGAATGAGGGAGTCCTGGAATATGATCCCATTCCTGGCCAACCATATACCCCAACAGACAAGTAGGGGGAGATTTCGAATTTTTTGTGATGCTGTTGAGGTCCACCATGTTTTCCAAGCAGTTATGAGTTGTGCCCCATTCCATATGATATTGATATCGAGGGAGATATATATTTGATTCCACACCTGCTTTGTCATTGGGCAATGAAGGAAGAGATGGTCTATGTCTTCAACCTACTCCTTGCAAAGGCATCATCATGATTATCCATGTATAGCCTGACGATTTAGATTATCATATATAGGTGCTTTGTTTGATAATATGCACCACATGAACAATCAGGATTTGTGTGGTGCCCTAAGTTTCCAGAGGGGTCGCCACCACCAAACAACCTTTACTAGTTCCTGTTCCAATATAAGCAAAGTATATCCATCCCGAGGTGTATAACGACTACGAGGGGATGCAGCCTAGTTGATTTCATCCTCTTGGTCAATTATTTTGACATGTGACTCATCTAGTGCCCCAATAAACCTGGTCCAGTCGATACTCCAAATATCCAGTAACATGAGGTCATGTGCTGATAACTAAGCCTGTGAGAGCCATGAAGTGTTTCTCCCATCTATTATTTGGGAGAGCTAAGTGATACCGACTAATTCAAGATACTGTCTGAGCACTAGTGGTAGAATATGTGCATTTCCACAACCCGACCATGCATCAATTCCAAGGTGAACAAGCTCACTTGATCCAATCTGCCATGCCAGTCCTCTTTTTATGACTGATATGGAATGAGTAATAACTTTCCATATGATGGAGGAACCAATATTACCCTTGTTCAACCTTCGAACCCATTCCATAACTGTAAGAGGGTATATGTATTTATGATAAACCACCTCTTTCCATAAAATATTTGATGTTATTATCTACCAACCCATTTTAGTTGTAAGAGCTGATGCAAATATATTAAAATCCTTTATGCCCCATCATCCCCATTTTTTGGGCTTTCCAATTCTCTCCCATTTCACCCAGGCAAAGGTCCTTCCAAAATGTTTTCCTCTCCATAAGAATCTAGGACATATTAGTTGAATTTTGTTGGTGATGCCTTTTTGTATCCAGGCTAGAGCCATCTAGTATACTAGTATAGCCTCTAGTACTGATTTAATTAGGATTAATCTGCATGCTCTAGATAGCCATCTCTGTTGCCAAATGTTGATGTGACCTTCAATTTTTGCCAATGAGCGAAGTCCAGTCCGCTATGCGGTAATCATTTGGTTTGAGTTTGAATCCAAGATACTTGAGTCTAGACTCCATGTCTAGTCTTGTGAATTAAAATTGATGTAGTGCATATCTTTGTTCATTTAGTAAACAACACACAAACATAATGGTTGATTTGTTGTAATTGGGAATCATTCCTGTAGCTTTACAAAACAGGGACAAAATATGCTTGAAACAAGTGGTGTCCCGAATAGATCCATCTAAAAATATTAGTACATCATCAACAAATAAAAGATGCGTTATATAGGATACATCTATCATCTTGACCCCACTTAAAGACCTGGATGCTCGAGAATTGGATATATGCATAACGTTGCTTGTACATATATAAATAGTTATTATAAATATTGAATTTTTATATGCTAAGTAATTAAATTTAAATATGAAATTCTCAAATATCATAGTTACGAATATAAATTATCATTATTTTCATTTATATATAGAGATTCCTTGTAGATTCAAACTGCATATTGTAATATGCTAAAGCAATTGATTTTCTCTACTTATAAGCAGAAACAATAAATGATCGATGAAATCATGAAGCATATAAGAGAAAGAATTCAATCACACATAACACAATAATTTTCTAGGGAAAGCCACAACTAAAAACCCCTACTATCTGTATATTGCATTAATCAGAAAATATGAGAAGATTACAATGCTTTGCTCAAGCCCGAGCAACCTCTGCACTATCTCTATCTATCTCACTACTTCCTAGACAAGCTCAAGCCAATACTTAGCTAATTTTGTTGCCTGCTAAGCTCCTATTTCCTTGCGTTGTTCCATTGGGAATTAGCCTCTATTTAATGTGGAAATTCCTCAATTATGAATTGCGCAATCCTCATAGGCCTTTCTCTGATTACATGAACCATTGGTTTAATTTAGATGATTTTACAACCGACTCCAATCTCAACTGAGTCTTTCTTTGATATGGCATGCATGAGTTAATTATGAGTGAATCTTCAGTTTACTTATCACTGTAGATTACACCCCACTACATTAAGTTACAGCCAACTAAAGTAAGTTACACCCCACTACAGTAAGTTACACCCCACTATTGCTGCTTACACCTCACTACTAGATCTCCCACTAATTCCTCCATTAATTGGAACTAGTTTTCAACATTATATAGTAAAATGAATCTTTATGTATGATTATTCTTTATATTATACATATATTTCACATTTCTTTTATTTATTTATTTCTAATTATATGTTTATTAATTAAATTTAAGCATAGAGTTCTAAAATATTATAGTTACAAATATGATCTATAATTACTAAATTCTTTTTTAATGTGATATGCACATTATGTGTTTTGTTAAGAAAATTCGTTTGTGTTTTATTATTAAAAACGAACTTAACAAATTAAACTAAATCTATTTATTCTTACTTTTTAATTTAGTCAACATTATCTTTTTTTATTATTAATTTTTTATTTAATGTTTCACTACAACTTCTCATCAAATATGTCAATAATTCTCATCAAATATGCCACAATAATTCTCATCAAATATCCCAGTACAACATTTGTCTCATATTGAATTGTAGAGTTGTAAAGTGTTTATGAGTGCAATTGATTTTATAGTTTTTAATTATATTAATTTTAGAAAAAAAGGAAATTTTACTCATAAGATAAAATTAACTTTATAACAAATATCTTTTGACATTTAGAATTTCTTTAAAAGAAAAAATCAACATCTAATCTTATCAAACTTTCAACTTTTAACACATAATAGCAACCAACATTTCACTATATATACATCACATAGATTTAGGAAACTTTTAACATTAGTGCAAACCAACATTTAAACGATATACATCGCATGATTTGACCTAAACATCAACATCTAATATTATTAAACTTTCAACTTTTAACACATAGTAATAACCAACACTTCACTTTATACATCACATAAATCTATGCAACTTTCAACTTTCAACACCTAGTATATCACATGATTTGACTTCATATCAAAGGATTTAATAATAAAAACAAACCCATAAAATTTTCCTAAAAAATGGTGAAAAAGTTCAATAATAGTCTTGTTATCCTTCATTTCAATAGGGGTACCTAGACTTCTACAACATTTTACACCACTATTGTAAGCCCAAGGTCACAAGTTAAAAGCCATGTAACAACCATGCAAGCCTTATATGAGGGATCTTGGACCTTGTGTCTTGTTGTTTTGTTTGGACCATTACTGGTCCCTTGAAGTTTGTCTCTAGTTTCTATTATCTTATATAGGTTTGAAAAGTCTTAGGTACGCTTACTTGAAGACTCATGGTTTTATGAGAGCCTACTTTTGTAAGGGTGGAATTGGTGTATGGTTCAATAAAATGCATGTCAAAGTGCACCTATGTCTTAATGCATGATTATGAGTCTATTGAGTCTATAGGTGGCCTTGAATTTGGTGCAATATATCTTAGACAATTCTCATGCATTGTAATCTCATATTGACAACTTTCATAGTTCCTAAGGCAGTTCACGTTTCCCAAAACAAAATGGTCCCCAAAGTCAAAAGGCCAACTTGGTCTTAGATTGTTTAACTGGATGAGAGGGTTGCATGCCACATAAAAAATTTCCAAACATCAAAGGAAATGGAAAGTTATAGCTGGTTAAAGGTGGTTAATCAGGTCATACAGGCTTCTAGGTGTTAGAATAGGGCCAATGTTGTGTAGTTTGGTACATGCATTACGTCAGAAGTGATCTATAGAATGAAAAGAACAAAACCCAAGTCTCAGATTCCTTTGATTCCTTAGGGTGTTAGAGAACCAACACAATGGAATGATGAGGTGCTAGGGGTAGTGATGATGTGACAACACCAGGAAGGGATTGAAAATTTGAAGACATAACTAGTTCTGATATGGACTATTTTTAGCAGACCCAAGTGTCAAATTGGCTGAATCCACTAGGGCATTGGAGATCTAGAGCACATATAGATAAGTTGAGTTTACTAAAGGAAGAAGTCAAAACAAACTAGTCATTATGGAAGTCAAGTAGTTATTGGAGTAATTTGACTAGCCATTAGAGGTACCTTGGACTAGAAAGTTAAGGAAATGACCAATAAACTAGTTTTTACGAAGTCAAATGAGAATCACAAATATCAAGTCAATTATGGCCAAGAAAAGTTGAATTTATATGGACCAATTTGAGCTACCACATGGGCATAGAAAGGTACATTGGGCTACTATTTGTTACTATTCTTCATCTTTGACCATTCTAGGCCATCAACTTGAGCATTGTGAACCAATTTGACCCCTTAGTGGGTAAATTAATTCCTATAATGTAATATTTTATGAATTTACCAAGTCTCCAACATATGGATGACTAGTAAAAAAATAATTTCTAGAGGAAGAGTCCAACTAGATATTAGAAACTTTGATAAAAGGTTAGGCTTCCCTCTAACAAATGTTGTTGTTGTTTGATGAGACAAGTGCCATCAATAAAGTACTTTCATGTGCAAAATTGTGTTCAATTTTGTTTGTACATAATGTGGGTTGGTTTTTAATATCTTTTTGTTTCTTGATTATTGTTGTATTCATTTAAATCTATTTTTTTGTTTTTATTTTTTTATTTTTATTTTCTAATAAGTAGGATCACACTAAGGCTAACTGATTGAACCATTGGAGGGCTACATGGTCATGTGAAGGAGGCAAAATAGGAAGCAATCTTGCATTTTGTTTTTGTTTGTAGGTGGGTCGTTCCAGGAACGACTGGACTATTCCAACATAAAGCTTCAATTGGGAAGGGAGCTTGTACTCCATTTCACACACAAACTGAAGGTTGGAGTATGCCATGCTAGGGGCCACTCTTAGGTGAGTCCGAAAATTAGAAGAATTATTAAGTCATAAATGGAGGCAATTTATCTTGTAGACCAATCCCACTTCCCTGACAAAGTGCAATATCAACTAGGCAGGCATGTGTTTCAACACCTGGCAAGTGACGTATATTTACTTTGGTACATGGTATAATTTGCAACAACAATTTTATTTTAAAAAAATTTAAACCATTTTATTTCTATTTTAGTTTAGGATTTTGCTTGTTGGCTTTTACATTGTTACACTATAAACAACAAGTATTAAATCATAAATGGAGGTGATTTCTCTTGTAGGCCAAGCCCACTTCCTTGACAAAGTGCAATATAAACTAAGGAGGCATGTGTTTCAAATTCTATCAAGTGAGGTACATGCACTTTGGTACATGGTATAATTCGCAACAACCATTTTATTTTTAAAAACTCAAAACCTTTTCCTTTCTATTTTATTTTAGGATTTTGCTTACTGATTTTTACATTGTTAATAACCATCCTAAAAACCTTGATAGAAATGAAGGATGAATTACAAGTGAAAATTGGATTCCTGCTTCAACATCTAAATCAATATCTTCCCAAACCCCTCCCCTTAAGTCTCATTAATTAATATTTCTCCCCTTAGGTTTCATTAATTAATATTATCTCCTTTATATCTTTTAAGACAAATCATACATAATTTAGAACAATAGCAAATATATTAATTATTTTTAATAAACATCATAATTAATTACCACTAAAAAATCATAATTAATATTTAATACATAGTATATCTATATAACCCTTAATAATTTTATTAATAACATGACATATTTAGACCATATTATATCCCCCGTTTTATAATATATTAATATAACCTTTCCCTTTTTTCTTTTAGGGTTTTATTATTGGCCATTTTCCAACCTATTTTTTTCCTATTTATTATAACCCTTGGTTTGATCAATTTTCCATATTTCTTTGTCTCCCGAAGATGAACCACAGTTGTGGGTTCGAAATGTCGATCATCAAACTATCATGAATGCGATGGATCTGAAAATCTATTTGAAACAAGATAACAATGGTTGTCGCAAAAATATGAAATACGAAAACAAAAAATTAACCATGGGTTATTGAAAATAATGTCAAACTTTAACCAGTGATTAATACATTGCCAATTTTTTTTATTATGGGATATTCTTACCTTCTTGTATCAAGTGATTTAAGTGCATATTTCAACATTTTGTTGGTTGTAACTCAAGAAATTTGCAACAAACATCAAGGTTTTTAGCTCCTAACAAGTAAGTACATCTCTTGGAACCTTACCCTTTGACTCTATATTGATTTTACCTGCCAATTTATTGTTTAGACTCTAAAATATACATTTTATAGCCATATTTGAAGTTCAATCCAAAAATGGAAATTTCTAGGGAATTTTCCTAGTGGGACTTGATCTCAATTCACACAAATAACAATTTTTAGCTTGCTAGAAATTGGTCCCATAACACTTATATCTCAACCTTCAACATTCCCACCTCCAAATCTATAATCAAGGAGTACTTGGGCACTCATTGGGTGGTCAATTTGAGTGAACTCGATTTTTTCCCCTGTTGCTTATTGTAGATTTTGCAGTATTATCTAACATGATAGCAAGTTAATTTCCTTTGTAACCCCTCTAATAAATAATCTAAACTAAAAAATAACATCATTATTGATTAAAATATTTTCTCTACAACATTTTTGATAACTAAAATGCCATATTTAAAATCAGTTGGCATAGTGTTTTGCTACATATTTATACACAATAATTAACAGGACAACCAACTAAAACAATTCTTGTACCTCTTCTTGACCCCATTTAAGGAACTAGTCTTATTTAAAGTTAGTTGGGATATCAAGTGGAAATCCTTCCTTGGCCTTTGAGGGGGAAGTTGGGCCTATAGAGAGGGGGTTTGGATTGAGGTGATAGTAAGCCCCTACCCTGTGTGTGCCAATTCTCACTAGTTGCATGGGCATTTTCAACCCTACTAATCAAACCATTAACATTTTTAGTGTTGTTTACAGGGATAAGGTCAAATAATCCAATATTTAACAAGATTGCTTTGGTAAGATTGTTTCTATTTTGTATCTTGGTGAGATTGGTATTATTATTAATAAATTGTAAGATCTCACTTGGTGACTCCACATCAACAAAATCTAAAGAGTTACAACACAAGAAATTTCTTTCCAAGGTAAGAGTTAAGGTAAGTAAGGTATGCATTGCAGACTCTATTGTGGTATTCTTATTGATAGTTTCTATTTGATATTATTTTAACATTAATTCTAATTACTAACAAAAATATGGAGCTACCTTCTTAGGTGCCACCATTTTATGATCTACATAGTTTTTCAAGTATGAGGGACTTTTCCCATGGTTATAAAATTATGGTACATGAAAGACCATTTTTTCATGGATATGGGGAATCAATCATAAATCATTTTTCCATATTTGTCCAATATTGTAAGAAGAATGAAATCCTCCATGAGGATGATATGATGATTCATTTCACTGTAAGTTTGGAAGGGTTTTCATGGATTTGGTATAAGAGCCTTAAAAAAGGCATGTTTCCCTCCTTTGCAAAATTTTTGGAAGCATTATGTGCAAGATAGGATCATGATTTAGAGAGTTGCCTTTCCATTATCCAATAAATAGAAGAGAAGTATTTAGCATAGAAAATTCTAGAAGAATGGCTCCGATCCCAAAAGAAGAAGAATAGTGAAGAGTCACATCTTGTTGAGGAAGACCAAGCAACGGAATTGAGGGAAGACATTTCCAATTGTACACAAAAAAATGACAAATAATTTCTTTGTTCTCATAGCAAAATTTGAGAAATAATTGAAGGTTAGGAATGTGAGGATAACATTGAAATGAGGACAATTCAAAAACCCACTGACCCTCCTTCAAATGAAAGAACAAGTTCAAAAAGCTACAATCCTTTCCAAGCACTTGATATTATTGACACATATGCTAATGACTTGGAAGAGGGGGATTTAGTAAAAGGGAATACTCTTGAAGAATATGGAGACCACAAAGAGCTTGAAACTATTAACACATTCCTTTAGGTTGACAGGTGTAAATGGGATGAGTTATGCTCATTTCCACAATGATCCCATTTATGACATAGACACTGAGAGAACTAATATTGTTGAATTTTGGCCTCATGAACATCCAAGTTATCCCATAGAATATGAGAAACCATATCAACTTGTACAAGACCAGGCATATGTACGAGTGAAAAAAGGGGACTTCTATATTTAGGCCACAAAAATTATTTAGCAATGGATGTCCTTGATATATGGTTCATAGGTGTAGAAAGATCCATTAGATAAGAAGGAGGTGAAACTTTCCATGGTGGGCAAGACACGGCATTTTCATTTCTAGACATAGTTCACAGGCCCCCAAGTTAAAGAAACTAACTATAAGTTGTGGTTTCAAACATATTTTCAATTCTCATGATTTTTCTCATTAGTTGTGTGTGTATGTGATTAGGGTCAATCAAGGAGGGAAGTGGTCTATGCAGTTGGAGCCACCATCAAAGCCTCCCTTGATCACCAACATAGTGAAAAAAAATAATGGATGAGCTAATGCATAAAATGAAAATTATCATTATTAGTCCTATCGATTTGTGTATTGTGGAAGCCTATAAGAGCATAGAGAAACCTTGGTCCTTTGATTTTCTTCTGCACGATGATGACTCCCTTGCATATTTGGTACAAAGCACAAAGGATATTCCAACAGATATTGAATTTCGGTTTGATGTTTTATTATTTTTCTTAGTAACCAATCATTAAGGTAAAACCCAAGGTAATAAAAATTTATTTTATTTGTTGCATTGGTTATATGATTTTACTTAAAATGCTATACTTCTTTGAGTAGATTAGGATAGGATGAATAATATGTTGAAAGAAGTTTTCATTGATGTCAAAGGCTGTCCAAATGAAAGAAAAAAGTTACATATTCAAATAACATATTTCAAAATATTAGCCCCAAGGGTTAGCTCAATTGGTTGAGTTCCCATTGCTAAGTATCTCACCATTTGGGAGGTCACGGGGTCAAATCTCCTCGACACCCTTGGGGTTAGGCCTTGCTTGTTTGGTCAATGGGTAGATCCCTTCGGGTTGATCTGTCTGGATTTTCCCCTGGATGTAGCGGCCACCCAGTGTCCGTGAACCACCCTTAAAAAACATATTTCAAAATATTGTTTTTGGATTTTTGATGCCCAATTTGGATACCCTATATTTGAATACATTTTAATCCATTCACTTAAATCAAATTGAAACATTACATATATAGTTGGGAATCTTATTCCAATACTTTTCCAACGATATATGTCACTCCCTCTAACTCCTCACAGTTGAGGATAAATGATTTTCTACTAGTTGCACAAGGCAGTATGGCCAGTGGACAAGTCAACCCAACCAGTGGATAAGTCAACCCAACCAGTGGATAAGTCAACCCAACCAGTGGTTAAGTCGGCCCAATATAGACCCTAAATGCATTATAAATAGGCATGAGAAGGAGCATTTCAAGCAACTTACTCAAGCAAGTTCGGATATGTTCAAATGAGCAAAGAAAAGAGTTTTGAGGGTCATACCTTGTGAACGAGAATTGAAGAGGAGTTGATTTGGAGAGACTTTCAAGGGAAGGGTTTTGGCACATTTTGAAGGGTTCCTGGCTTATTATGGAAAGCTATTTTTTGGTTTATTTTAGAAGAGTTTTTGGCACAAATTTTGAAGGTTTATGGTCCTGTTTAGAACGTTGATTGGAAACATGTTCTTGAGGGACGAATTCTATCCCCTTTGAATTCCGAATTTCATATATGTGTAGAGGGCCAAATTTTAGTGTGGAAGGATAAGTTCTAGGCCTATCCTTGTTGAGGACGACTTGAAGGACCAAAGTTATGGTACAAAGAAGGCTGAACGTGGGCCTGTTTTGAGGGCCAAAACTTGGTGTGTTTGAAGATGAGTTTCATGTCTATTTTTGAAGATCTAACAAAGTTATTTGTTGAGGAGGCCGAACCTTGTGGAGGAGGCAAAGTTCTAGAAGTTGAGTTATAATTGCTTAAGGGATGAGTTTAGGTGCATGTCCAAGTTTCAGTCTTGTTTTGGGGCTTGTTGAGGTTGATTTCTGGTGATAAGGAGGCTGAGTTCAAGGATCATTTGTTGAGGGAAGTTCTGTTGCTAAGAAGGCCATGTTTGGGAAACCGAGTGATTGTGTGAAGGAAAAAGGAGAAACTTCCAGGAGGGAAAACTTTCTTTGACTAATATTGAGTCTTATGCAATCTTAGGTGCTGATAAATCAGGGAGTTGGTGCTTCCTTTCAATTGATGTTGATAAATGAGGGAGTTGGTGCTTCCTTTCAAGTGGTGCTAATAAACCAGGGAGTTGATGCTTCCTTTCAATTGGTGCTACTAAACCAAGGAGTTGGTGCTGAAAAATTTGAATGTACTCTTTATATAATTAAGAAAAGCATTTTATGGTTTTCTCCCACTTTGGGATTCCACATAAAGATATAAGTGCTCTATATATTTATGTTCTTTTCTTTATATATGTGGATGCATTTATAAGTTTTTGAAGTTAAAAATTGTTAATATTGATTCACCCGCCTTCTCAATGTTGCTGAATATTCTAACAATTGGTATCAAAGTGGGTTCATTCTGAAACAATTTAACCACTGGAAGGTATATCTCAGTAAGACTTATGGACACACAAGAAAGATACACCAAACATTGTCTACGATTGTTTGATGGAAAAAATTATGCCTTTTTTAGAATAAGGATGACATTATTCTTACAAGCACAAGGATTTGATGTTTGACAAGATGTTCTAAATGAATACATGGTACCAACCTCTGCTCCAATAGATCTGGTTGGAAGAAGACTCCATGAGAGTAATTCAAAGGCTATGTATGCCATTCTCGGAGGGATGAAAGAATACTTTTTTTTCAAGGTTATGCATTGTGATTCAGTAAAGGAAATATGGGACAAGCTCAAGAATGTGTATGAAGGAGATGGAAATGTCAAATAGGCCAAGCTTCAAACTTATAGAAGATTGTTTGAACACTTGAAGATGAAAGAATATGAAGATGTTGTATTTTACTTTCTTTGGGTTGATGAGATCGTGAATACTATGAGAGGATTGGGAGATAATATCGTAGATATAGTCACCGTTCAAAGATACTAAGATATCTTCCAATGAGATTTGATTATAAAATCTCAACTTTAGAGGAAATACAAGTTCTAGCTACGTCGAGTATGGATCTGCTACATGGAATTCTTATATCATATGAAGTGAATACATTCCAAAATGGAAGTAGATTTAAAGGTCTCCAAGAAGACAAGGAAGAACAAACAAAAGTAAAAAAATAATCTCTAGTTGTAGTGATGATTTAGATGATGAAGAAGAAGCCAAATCTCTAAGAAATTTGAAAAGATGAGTTGGAAAATATAAAGGTAATATTCCTTTAAAATACTTTGAATGTGGTAAAATTGGTCATTATGATCCTAAATGTCCTTTTGCAAAAGGGTCAGATAATGATGAAGAAGGAAATTATAAAAGAAATATCATAAAATAAACAAAGGAAAGAACAAGGGAAATTTATTCAAGAAGAAAAGCCTCTATTTAAAAGAAGATAGTAGCTCATCTGATGAAGCTGATGATAGTGACCATGATTCTGATAGAGTGCTCTTCATGGAATTAGATACTCATAATGAAACTCTTGAAAACTATGAAGGAAATCATGAAGAAGAAGGAGAAGTGGATCTTGAGGCATAATTGATTAGTGCCTTAAGTGATCTTAGAAGAACAAGGAAGAAAAATCTCATACTCAAGGAAGAGGTAAAGAAACTAAAACAATGTTTACAAGTCCCAACAGGAACTCTGAAGAGACCAAGCATACTATAATAAATCTGAAATTTCAATTGGAAGAAGCCATAGTGATTGAAGAAACACTTGAGATGGCTGGAAGAGAAGGAGAGAATACTAAGAATCTAGAAGCTAAGATAGTCTCCTTGAGGAAGGAACTGCAGAAGAAGGATATCCAACAAAACTTTGACAATAGTACTATAATAATGAATGAAATCACTATAAACTAGAAACCATTCAATGACATGTCTAAACTAGGATATAAACAAACTAATATTGATAAAGGTTCAATATCTATGATGAAAGGAAATGAAGTAAAGCAAGGAAGCTGCATTGATGGGATCAAGGGTCTTATCAAGAAGGAAGAATACAAGCTACTAAAGGAGGACGTACAACAACCTACAATGAAGAAGATTCAAGAGGAAGATCATGGATTTAGAAGGACAACGCCATCAAGAAGACCACCTACACTTAGGTACCATAATATTTTCTTGGAGTGTGTTATTCTTGTAATAATTTTGGGCATAAGGCTATAAACTGTAGAGCCTATGCAAGGGGTAGAAATACAAGAAATAACTATGAAAATCCCAAGAACTACTATGAAGGAAGTTATGGTAAAAAACCTCGTGAGGTTTTCAACATAAATTATAATAGTTTTGGTGCTCTTATTTATGAAACTAAATGTTACAGATGCAACAATTTTGGAAACATGGCTAGAAATTGTAGAAGCAATTTGATAGTTCCTTCAATGGAAACAAGGTAGGTTCTTGTCCATGGTATGAGGGAAAAACCAAGAACTTGGAAAAAGAAGCAGGAAAATTTGAAGATTGAGGAATGTGGGCTTTCTCTACAAGCCCAAGGTAGAATATTTCAATGGTATATTGACAATGGATGCTCAAAGCATATGAATAGAGACAAAAATTGATTTGTAACATTGAAGAAAGAAAAAGAAGGATATATCACTTTTGGAACGATAACTCTACCAAGATTATAGGGAAAGACACAACTAGCCTTAGAAGCAAAGATGTGGTGGTAGAAAATGTTTTACTTGTTGAAGATATGAAGAATAATTTGCTAATTGTTAGCCAAATGTGCGATAAGGGACACACCCTTCTATTCAATTCAAAATAATGTGAAATAAGGAAAGAAGGACCAGGAAAATTGGGTGCAACAACAATAAGAAATCCAAACAATATATACGTCCTAAATGAGATTGGAAATGAAAGATGATGCCTCAGAAAGGAAGATGAAAGTTGTATTTGGCATAGGATATTGGGGCATATACACTTTGACAATCTTATCAAGATCAACAAGAAGAACGATGTAAGGGATATGCCTAAAATTAGAAAGCCTTCAAATCCTATGTACAAGTATTGTTAGGATGGAAAAAAAAAAACACGAGTTGAGTTCAAAACTAAGGGTCATTCCACAACAAAACCACTATAACTTGTACATATTGATTTATGTGGGTCAACAAGAACAAAAAAAAATAGATGACGAACAATACTTCATGTTGCTTGTTCATGACTAAACAAGGATGACTTGGTTTTTTTTTCTTAAAAAGAAGTCAAAGGCTTTTGAAAGTCTTAGAATATTCAAGAAACTTGTTGAAAATGACATTGATTTTAAAATTAAATGCTTGAGATAAGATAATAGAGGAGACTTTACTTCAAATGAATTCAATGACTACTGTGAAGAACATGGAATAAGAAGACTCTTCTCCACAACTAGAATTGCTTAGCAAAATTGAGTGCTTAAAAGAAAGAACAAAACCATGGAAGAGATGGAAAGAGCTTTGTTGCACGAATCTAAACTAAGTAATATCTTTTTGATACAAGCAATACATACAACTATTCACATTTTGAACAAAGGATTATTCAAAAGCAACAATGACAAAACTTCTTATGAATTGTGGAAGGGAAGACCAACTAGTGTCAAACATTTCATAATATTTTGAATAAAATTTACATAAAGAGGGATGTCTAGGAGTTAGGAAAGTTTGAATCCAAAACATGTGAAGGCATACTTGTTGTGTACTCACTTAAAAGCAAAACATACAAGTTCTATAATCTTAGACTCAACAAGGTAGTAAAAAGAATCTATGTAAAAATTGATGAAATAAACTTGCTAAAGACAAATAAGGAAATAAAATATAAACACATCTATGAAGAATAGGAAGAGGAAGAACCAAAGCAAGAGGAAGAAAAGAAGAATAGGAACACCAAGAAGATAAGTAGTCATAGATAGAAAAAGAAGTAGATAATCATCAATATTTTCAGACACTTTCCAGGGCATCTAAACATTGGTATCAAAAGAATCATCCACCAGAACAAATCATTGGGGAGAAGAGTGCAGGAGTAGAAACCAAAAGAAGGAAACATACACAAACATTGGAGCAAGGGCATCTATCACTATTGTCCACAATTGAACCAAGTAAATTTGAGCAAGCTAGAAATGATGAGCATTGGATCAAGGCCATGGAAGAAGAACTAAATCAAATTGAGAAGAATGAGACACATAAAATTGTTCCAAAACCCAAGAACAAAAACGTGATTGGTGCAAAATGGGTCTTTAGGAAAAAACTAAATGAAGATGGAAAGGTGACTAGAAAAAAAGTAGGGATAGTGTGTGTTGAAAATAACAACAAGAAATGTTACAAATAGCATCTAGAAATTCCAATTTAATTTGTCCTTGTAATTCTCTTCTCATAGCAACTTGTAATAGTTAAACTAAGTTAAGTTGACTTAGTTAGCTTAGGAATTTCGAGTTGGAAGTCTATCTGGAGTCATGTAAGTGTGATCCCTAAGCTTTAGGGGTCCATAGTGAGTTCATTGGAGTTGTAATTAGATAACTCAATTTGACTGAGTTATGGTCGGTTAAACTAGTTCTAACTATTGGAAGAACTAGTAGAGGTCTAGTAGTGAGTTGGTGCATCCTCAGTGCTACTCCAGGTAACTGGAGATTCAATCAAGAATAACTCATGCATGTCAGTTCAGAGGAAGATCCAATTGAGACTAGAGTGCAGGGACAATGTACTATCCGTTGTATAATTTTCTAAGTTGCACAGATGGTGCATGCAATCAGTCGAGGACCTAAGTTTGGATTGCACAGTTGTGGAAGAAGGTTTTCCTCATTAAATAGAGGTTAATTCCTCTAGGAATTATGCAAGGAAGTAGGGGCTTGGAGAGCATCAAAATAAGCTAAGTGTTGGCTTGAGCTAGCTTGTGAGAAGAGAGTTGATCATTCTTGTGTAGGAATTGTTCTAGTGAGAACAAGATTTGTATTTTATTCTCATATCTTCTAAATAATGCAATATAGATAATCAGGGTTTTGAGTAGTTGTTTTCCCCAGAGAAATATTGTGTTATGTGCCATTGATTATCTTCCTCTTACTGATTATTGTTTTCATCGATCTATTGGTTTCCATTGTTGAGGGTAGAGTATATTCTTATCTTGTGTTTTAATATATTACATGAGTTGTGAGTATACAAGAAAATCTACATGGTATCGAAGCTAGATTTGTAGAAATTTCTACATGGTATCAGAGCTGAAGATAATATAGAAGAGAAGAATTCAAAGTTGTCCTCGCAGATTGATGGAGCTCTAGGTTAGGGTAGATCCAAAAGACCCTATGTACAGGCTTCTTAATGGAGCTAGGAGGCTATTAGTGGGTAGATCAATGAGCCAATGTTTAGTGGCACAAAAGGAGTTGTCATCATTGATATTGGCAAATTGAGAAGCAGGATTTTTTTTGTGTGGAGAGTTTGCAGAGCAGACCTGAAAATTTTTGTTGAAAATTTTCAAAAAAAAAAAAAGCAGATCTGGATTCTTTACAAAAAAATAGCCAAATTCAAAAAACCAATTAACCGAATTGGAGTTCGGATGAGGGAGATATTGCCGATTTAAATTTAGCTCTTTTATAAGAAAATTTTGTGACGACGGATGTGCGAGTCAAGAACCTATATGCAATTGAGGTACAAGATGAATGAAAATAATTGAGGAGCAAGGAAAAGGTCAGAGACATGGTGGTTGAGAGTAAGAGTGAATTACCTCTCAATATGTAGCCCCAGAAGAAACCTCAGAAGCAGCTCAGAAAGTTGTGGAGAAACCACAATTAGAGAAGCAGAGAGGAGATCGAGTGGAGGCATCCACTCAAGCATAGACCTCCAGTAGGGGGAAATATCGAGCCAAGTGGGCAGGGGAGCACATGCAACCATACCTCCAAGTGAGAGGTGGGGATATTTGAAGTATTAGTCCCAAGGGTGCAGAAATTTGGGCGGGGTCCATTGAGAGGTTTTGTCTCTTAGATCATACCTTGCTACGAGAGCCCACATACATAGTAGCAGGATGGATCAATGGCGGTTGATGTAGTCAGATATCAGAGTGGCAGAGGCAAAGGCTAGCAACATTAAGATATTGGAGAGTGCAGAGAAGAGTTAATAACAGTGCATATGGCACAGAGGCAGAGTCAGCAGAAGCGTAGAGTTTTCAGTCGATAGAGGCAGAGCTAGTAGCAGTCAGAGACTCTGGTGATAGATACCTCATTTGATTCAGTTTGGATGTTTTTTGTCTTTTTTGTTTTTTGTTTTGTTTTTGTTTTTTTGTTTTGTTTTGTTTTTGTTTTTTGTTTTTTGTTTTTTGTTTTTTGTTTTTTGTTTTGTTTTTTGTTTTTTCATAAGTTGTAGTAGCAACAACTATAGAGAGAAGTGTTGCATGCAGAACATTCCAAAGGTACTAGATTGGGATAGAGTTGAATTCCTTTCTTGTTGAGAGGGAGTGTTGAAAATAACAACAAGAAATGTTAAAAAATAACATTTGGAAATTCCAATTTAATTTGTCCTTGAATTAAATTGTGAATTAAATCTAAATTCTATTCTCATAGAAACTTGTAATAGTTAAACTAAGTCAAGTTGACTTAGTTAACTTAGTAATTTCGAGTTGGAAGTCTATCTGGAGTCATGTAAGTGTGATCCCTAAGTTTTAGGGGTCTAGATTGATTTTATTGGAGTTGTAATTAGATAACTTAGTTCAACTGAGTTATAGTCAGTTAAACTAGTTCTAAATGATGGGGGAACTAGTAGAGGTCTAGTAGTGGATTCGTACACCAGTGCATCAACAGTACCACACCACTTAACTAAAATTTCACTCATAAATAATAGAGGAGATTTTGAGTTTGGAGTTATAGGTGAAATTTGAATTTACAGTTCACACTTCAAGGTCGGCAAACGACTTTCTATGGTTTGGCACTCGAGTATGCCTTGGATGGCAGCTCGAATTATATAGCCTAGAAGGATAGGATGGAGGAAATGTTGGAATATGATGGCCTCAAGGAATTCATTGATCAAGACATTCCTACGTCTCCAACATCGGATGCCAAAGATCTGGCTGAATGGGTAAAGTGTGTAGCAAGGGCAAGGAAAATTACCCTTGGAGTTCGAGACCACATTGTCTTGAGTCTCCATGGCAAGGAAACTTCGTATGCTATGTGGAAAGAATTGACGAACTTGTTTCAAAACAACAATGACCATAGGAAGTTGGCACTGAAAGACAAATTTCCAAAAATCAAGATGGAGAAGGGTGACTCAATTCTAAATTACTTAACCAAGTTCACCCATTTTCGGGATGAGCTTGGAAGTGTTGGAATCATTGTTTTCAAGGATGATATGGAGAGCCTAGCTCTTCTAGGAATTCCCAAGAGTTGGCATAGTTATCAGGACTCTGTTAATGGGAGGGAGAAGCTACTAGATTGGGAATGACTGTGGTCGAATTTGGTACAAGAAGAGTTTCGACGGAACACCAGAGATGGGACCTCTTCCAAAAAAGTGGAAGAGGACTTTGCCTTAGCGAGTAAGGCAAAGAAATCCAAGGGAAAGAAGTCTCAAGGTGAGGCAGGTAGAAAGAAGATGGACTTATCAAAAGTCAATTGTTCTCACTGTCATGATCACATGCACTATGTGATGCAACAAAGCTGCATATTTCGAAACTTGATCCTCGACCGGTGGGTTATGGGTCCACTGTATGGTTAATTTCTATCATGAGATGCTTTCGTTGCGGTGGCCCATGGTTTCCTTCACAAAAATCCTTCACAGTATCACAGCTCACACAATCATGTGACTCCTCTCACATGTAATATGCTTAAACACAACCGGAATGAAACGATCGTTTGACTTGTATGACCAGAATTCAAATAAAATTTAATCCTCTTTGATAACATATTGGGTCATGAAAGGTCCGTTAACCCACGCACATGTTCATGTGCGATTATTGTCTGATCAATCAACCAACAAATGGTCTTGATGGCCGGAACTCAACGAGGTTTTAATCTCGTTGTATAAAACTTTATCGCGTCCATTTCTAACATTAACCTGTGCGCACTTTCGAAAGTGATATGCGTCTGATCACCCATTAAATGGATGGTCTGATCACTCTAAACCTTAAATTCTTTTTAATAACCACATCGCGTCCATTTATCATGTTAACCTTCTTGCATGTTTTGACGCGATATGTGTCGATCTCCTCTGATCGGAAGATCATTGCTTCCCTGCGATTTTCGTCAATTTTAGCAATCTGCCAAATTTATTTCTCATCTGCCGCTTTTACCTTGACTCCAATATGCACTCAGTGGCCACAATACTCCTCCAAATTCACACAATTTCTATCGATTATCTTCAATTCGCCAGGTTTTAGATTGTCACGATTTTTCCTTTGCAGCCAATCAATAACCAGACATGAGTTTACAGAACATCCAACCACCAAGCCAAGGGTAGTTACCAACATAAACCTCTATCACCAAAAGGATTATTACAGAATCAAAACATAACGAACATAGAATCGTGTGAGTTCGAAACATAAGGAACACAAGTTCAATCATTTCACAGGGAATCTAAAACCTTCGGAATTTGACCATTCATGCGTATAAATTACAGAGATGCAGCAAGATACCAATTAGGAAATTAATAATCACAGACTCTCGCTACCAGTGCACAAATTCAACTATTCAAGCGAAGAAACCCCGATTGTCACACAAATATATACAAATCCACATTGTTTTGGTATTTATAAAATATTTACAAAGGAAACCGTCACATTTGACTGTTTCAGTTCTTTTCCATAAAATCCCTCTACTACTCTTTCTAACCTATAGCTAACCTCCAATTCTCTTCCCAAAAGGAAGAACTCTTTATTGAAAAAAACCTCTCGAATGTTTCTAAAGCTTACAATATATAAAAGAAAAGGATTCATGAACCATTTCAGTTCTGATCCCACAATTCTCTCACTTTCTCCTAAAGTATCTTTTCAGCTCCATTTTTCCCTCAACAAAATCCTAAATTAGATATTTCAAATCCCTAAAATCCTCACTCTTCCTAGGATTACTCATTCATTCCTAAGATCTCTACAACTCATGAGATATTCCCTATTAATCAAATTACATTCCAATCTCTTTAAAACTCAAAATAAACTTAGGAAAATAAATAAATAATTAAGGGAACCCACTCCCTTTAGTAAATGTGTGATAAGACTCCTAGGTCTTATAAACCTTGAAGAATGCTCTTGCATCAGACTCCCTAGGTTGAAATAATTCATGGACTCCTGTTCATGAGTCTTCCCACTTCCTCTATTGTAAACTTCATTAGATTTCATCTTCCAATTGGATGTCTGACCTTTTTAATTGCAAGCGTTTTTGCTGCATCCTCTCCTTCTTCTAGATGCCAAACTCTGTATTGTGGATGTCCTTGTGCTCTTCTTTCAGGAGCATCTCCACTGCATAGTGTTTTGATGTTGATATCCTGCATAAACAACTCCTTAAACAACATAAATTTATGCTCCTTTGTTTGTTGATGCCTTGTCATCATATCAATAGAATCGAGCTCCAACTTTATGTATTTTCCACTATTTTGTATCTGACTGTTCATTTTGATTTTTGACCCAATCACTAGCATCCTCTTCTGTCTATAAACCATTTTCTTTATGCTGTCCTGTATATCCTTCCATCTTTCCTTGACTTGCTGACTTTGACAATTCCTCATGCTCATCACCTTTGTAGTTTTCATCATCCACCTATCCAATATCTTGAGTAGAATCCTCTCAATCTCAAAAGAAGATTGTTTCTTGTTTGATACAAGAACATATAACCTTTCAACCACATACTGTCCATCAGCTGCAAATATTTTAGTTATTGAACCTTGTTCAATTTCCTCCATATTCCTATTAAATTTAACTGAACTGTTCATCCCAATTTTCAATTGCAAATTCAAAATAAACTCTCGATATTCAAATCTTCTTTGGATTAAAAACAAAATCTGTTTGTGGACTGTACTTTCACATCCTCTGTAATTTTCTTTCTCTTTTGCAATGACTTGGTTAAGAGCTATGCCAACTTTCCTTCCTTCATCCTGAACTTCTGAGTCAACTAGTTGCTTACTCTCATCTTCTTGTTTCCATAAGGAAAACTGACTTTCTGCATTTCCAGAACTTACATACTTCTTTATGTTTACTTGTGCAAACATATCTCCAAGAGAAGTTTGTCCTTCATCCTGAAAACCACATTCAACAATTAATAATTCAAAATCAGAAAATACATTACATTTTCCGCTAACTCTGCTCCTTAATTTCTCTGATTTATCATTCTCTTGATGCACATATGACATGTCAAACTTGTCATATCCTCCTCCATATTGTCTTGTCTCGAAAAAGTATTCTTTGTTTTCACTTTTCTCTGGACGTTGTCTAATTTCTGAATTTTGTTCTTTGTTGTTCTCTTTGGCCTTCCTTCCTTTCACACTTCTTTTCATTCTTCGTGTTTCTTCCTTACAAATCTATAAGCCACTAAGTTTCCTTTTCCATTCCTCTTTCTTTTCAATCAAAATCTGCCAATCTTTGATTTTAGAACCTAAAGTTCTCTTTGTTTCTATACAAGAAGCAAAATCACCATATACAACAAATTTTCCATTCCACTGTAAAATCCCTTTTACAACAGTAAAAATTACTGTCAACACCATGAATATCACATTCCACTAAACTCCTTTGCTGCTTACTGCAAATGCATAGTTCACGAAAGCATCCTTGCCTTCATCCTCTAAGATTGCCTGTCTCTTTCCAAGTTGCTGATTACATTCACCCTTACTCTTTTTGCAATTTGTACAAATAACACTGTCTTCAATTTTTTGTTGTGCATTAGTCTCTACCAACCTCTCTTTAAGTTCCTGATTGTCCTCTTTTCCTTTCTTCTTCACAGCCTTTAATGGATTAACTGTACCTCCTTGGACTGAATTCCCCTTATAAATTTATGTTTCGTCATCTTCCATAATGCAATCTTTAATAAGAGTCATCTCCATTAATGCTTCATTCTTTCCTCCCAAGACAATTTCTTGCCCATTAACTATCAATATAGGTTCATAATTTTTTAATAAAAATTGAAGAGATAATTCCATTACCTCAAGTGTTTTTTCTGCACATATACTCTTGTTTGCTTCTGTCATAATATTATCTTCATACCTCTTTTCTACTTCTCCTTTTGCAATCTGCAATTTTCTTTTGTCTTCAGACCGTCTGCCATCTTTTTTCCAAATCTTACTGGACTCATCATCTTCAACTTCCATGTTAGTCTTCAACAATTGTCCATCTTCAGTGTCTTTGAACACATGTTCAATTAAAAACTGTTCTATTACGACCATCTCTTCTAACAGCTTCATTTCTTCAGCAACCTGCATAAACATATCTTCTAAAGGTTGTTCACTACCTGCATACATACACAAATCATCAGTTTCAAAAACACTAGGCTCCTCTTTCTTTGATGTCTCAATCATTACATCTCTCTACTGATTCGAACTTGTCCAACAGTTCATAAAATCATCAATGATTCCTTCCTCAGCAAGGTAAACCTCTTGCTCAGGTCTACAATAGCTATCTTTCACCTCTAACTCAGCTGCTTTGAGTTCCTCACTTAATCTGATGTACATTCTCCTCTTTATCTGTCTCTGTAGCAACTTCCATTTTATTTTCTTTCTTTTCATAGTCCAACCATACCTTTGGTCTTTCTCATTCCTCCGTAACAGTTCCATTAGTACTTTAAGATGGACTATTATCTCAGCCTTTTCCCTCTCATATCCTTCATCAGTCCACTGCTTCCATATGCCATTTGCCTTGGCACCTTTCTTTCTTCTGTTGTGGCTTCTCTCTGAACCCCTGCTATGACTATCAGTAGTCATTTTCTCATCTCACTCTATGAGTTCCTCACTCACTATGAGCTGCACTAAGCCTCTTGCAACAACAAGTCCTCCCTGCTGTCATTTACCTCACCAATCCCCTCTCTGGACTTGGTCTTTTGGTAAACATTGGTTCTCTATCTCTGGAACCTCTTGAGCACTCTCTTCTGCTCTCTTTAGGCTTATATCCTCAACTCACCTCTCTTGAGAACACTTTAACTATCCTCCCTGTCCAACTTTCAACTGGAATATTTAGGTTCACTGCCACTAACACAACTCCTCTCTTTCTTTACACAGTCTGCTATTGTGTGTTGTTGCTATCACTCTCTTCCCTATAAAAAAATTCAAATGAAACCGACATCAAAATATAACTCATACCTGAGAGATATTCAAATGATCTATCTCTTTAACCTTTCACTGGCTTGGGCAATACACATGTTGCCTTTCTTTTCACTTTCTGCACTTCAGTTCTTCTTTCAACTAAATTTCTTTTCTTGCGGAGTACATCCATATTCACTTCATTTGCTGCAATTTCTTCATTCACTTCTTTGTCACAACTACTTGCTGGAACATCTGTTGTTACTTTGCATTCTCATATATATCATTGAAATTTTAAAACCTGCACAACCTCTACCTGATTCTATCTTTCCCAACTCTTTTCCACAATCTGTCTTTGATGAAATGCTTAAGTCCTCATTTTTTGCAACATCTCAAGTTTCCTCTAAGCATAAATCATTGTGTCCTATTCTCCCTCTGTATCGGATCCATTACAATGCAAATTATATACATGCTGAGAATAAAATTCAATCTCTCAACCAATCTCCACAGAGCATTAGTCTAGCTCTGATACCAAAAATGATGCAGCAAAGCCGCATCTTCGAAACTTGATCCTTGGCCAGTGGGATATGGGCCCACTGTATGGTTAATTTCTATCGTGAGATGCTTTCGTTGCTATGGCCCATGGTTTCCTTCACAAAATCCTCCACAATATCGCAACTCACACAATCGTGTGACTCCTCTCACATGTAATATGCTTAAACACAACTAGAATGAAACGATCGTTTGATTTGTATGACCAGAATTCAAATAAAATTTAATCCTCTTTGATAACATATCGGGTCACGATAGGTTTGTTGACCCACGCACATGTTCATGCACGATTATCGTCCGATCAATCAACCAACGAACGGTCTTGATGGTAAGAACTCAACGAGGTTTTAATCCCATTTTATAAAACCTTATCGCGTTCATTTCTAACATTAACCTGTGTGCACTTTCAGAAGCGATATGCGTCTGATCACCCATTAAACGAACAGTCTGATCACTCTGAACCTTAAACTATTTTTAATAACCACATTTATCATGTTAACCTGCTTGCATGTTCTGACGCGATATGCGTCGATCTCCTCTGATCGAATGATCATTGCTTCCCCGCGATTTTCGTCAATTTTAGCAGTCTGCCAAATTTCTTTCTCATCCGCCACTTTTACCTTGACTCCAGTATGCACTCAGTGGCCACAATACTCCTCCGAATTCACACAATTTCTATCGATTATCTTCAATTCGCCAGATTTTAGATTGTCACGATTATTCCTTTGCAGCTAATCAATAACCAGACATGAGTTTACAGAACATCCAACCACCAAGCCAAGGGTAGTTACCAACATAAACCTCTATCACCAAAAGGATTATTACAGAATCAAAACATAACGAACATAGAATTGTGTGAGTTCAAAACATAAGGAACACAGGTTCAATCATTTCACAGGGAATCTAAAACCTCTGGAATTTGACCATTCATGCATATAAATTACAGAGATGCAGCAAGATACCAATTAGGAAATTAATAATCACAAACTCTCGCTACCAGTGCACAAATTCAACTATTCAAGCGAAGAAACCCCGATTGTCACATAGATATATACAAATCCACACTATTTTGGTATTTATAAAATATTTACAAAGGAAACTGTCACATTCGACTGTTTCAGTTCTTTTCCATAAAATCCCTCTACTACTCTTTCTAACCTATAGCTAACCTCCAATTCTCTTCCCAAAAGGAAGAACTCTTTATTGAAAAGAACCTCTCCAATGTTTCTAAATATTACAATATATAAAAGAAAAGGATTCATGAAAAATTTCAGTTATGATCCCACAATTCTCTCACTTTCTCCTAAAGTATCTTTTCAGCTCCATTTTTCCCTCAGCAAAATCCTAAATTGGATATTTCAAATCCATAAAATACTCACTCTTCCTAGGATTACTCATTCATTCCTAAGATCTCTACAACTCACGAGATATTCCCTATTAATCAAATTACATTCCAATATCTTTAAAACTCAAAATAAACTTAGGAAAATAAATAAATAATTAAGGGAACCCACTCCCTTTAGTAAATGTGTGATAAGACTCCTAGGTCTTATAAATCTTGAAGAATGCTCCTGCATCACTATGCCACGAATTTCCCACATAGGAAAGCAAGCAAGAAGGAGCATGTAGTAGCTGCAACATGTGAAGTCTCTCATTTCATGAATGGCAAGCACTGTAATGGGAGGCGTGTGGTATCTTGACAGTGGTGCCTCATTCCATATGACGGGTAATAAAGAGCTCTTTAGTGATTTTGAGGAGAAATACCTCAAGCAGAATAGAGAGTTTGGAGATGACAGGAGCTATAACATTACTGGGATCGATACAGTTACCTTTCAGAGGGAGTCTGTCTCCCCTCTTAGAATCACAGATGTGATGTATGTTCCAGTAAAGAAGAATCTTGTTTCCATTGCAGTATTGGAAGACCATGGCTATGATGTGATTTTTAGCCTTAGACCTTAGACACATTTCCACGAGACAAGTGAAACAAATCGATGTATGAGTCAAGAACCTATATGCTATTGAGTTACAAGATGCATGCAAAGCCTTGAGGAACAAGGCAAAGGTTATAGGTGTGGTGGTTGAGAGGGAGAGTAAATTACCTCTCAACATGCACCCCTAGAAGAAGACTCAGAAGAAGTCTCAAACAATTTTGGAGCAACCACAATTGGAGAAGCATAGAGGAGACCGAGTGGAGGCATCCACTCATGCAGAGACCTCTAGTAGGAGGAAATTTCGAGCTAGGTGGGCAGAGGGATCACATGCAGCCATACCTCCAAGTGTGTGAGGTGGGGCGATGTGAAGTGATAGTCCCAAGAGGACTGAAATTGGGCAGGGTCCATTGAGAGGTTTTGTCTCATGGATCGTACCTTGCTATGGGAGCCCAAAATACATAGTAGCAAGAGGAATTCATGGCAGTTGATGCAGTAAAAAATCAGAGTGACAAAGGCTATAACAATCAAATACTGGAGAGTGCAGAGCAGAGTTAACAACAATGTAGAAAGGAAAAGTCAGCAGAAGCGCAAAGTTTTTAGTCGACAAAGGCAAAGCTAGTAGCAGTCAGAGAATTTGATGACAGATGCATCATATTGATTCAGGTTGGATGTTTTCTTTCAGTTTCAGGAGTTTTTGTAGCGAAAACACTAGAGATAAGTGTTGCATCAAAACATTCCAAAGGTTCAAGATTGGGATATAGTTGAATTCCTTTCTTGTTGAGAGGGAGAATTGAAAATAGCAACAAGAGATGTCAAAAATAACATCTAGAAATTCCAATTTAATTTGTCCTTGAATTAAATTGAGAATTATTAATTGTAATTCTTTTCTCATATCAACTTGTAATAGTTAAACTAAGTTAAGTTGACTTAGTTAACTTAGGAATTTCGAGTTGGAAGTTTATCTAGAGTCATGTAAGTGTGATCCCTAAGTTTTAAGGGTCCAGAGTGAGTTCATTGGAGTTGTAATTAGATAACTCATTTTGACTGAGTTATGGTCAGTTAAACTAGTTCTAACTGTTGGAGGAACTAGTAGAGGTCTAGTAGTGAGTTGGTGCACTGGTGCATCCTCAGTGCTACTACAACTAATTGGAGATTCACTCAAGAATAACTCATGCATGTTAATTCAGAGGAAGACCCAGTTGAGACTAGAGTGCATGGACAATGTACTATTAGTTTTATAATTTTTAGAGTTGTACAAATGGCGCATGCAATCAGTTGAGGACCTAAGTTTGGATTGTGTAGTTATGGAAGAAGGATTTCCTCATTAAATAGAGGTTAATTCCTCTAGGAATTGTGCAAGGAAGTAGTGGCTTAGAGAGTAGTAGAATAGGCTAAGTGTTGGCTTGAGATAGCTTATGAGCAGAGAGTTGATCATACTTGTGTAGGAATTTTTCTAGTGAGAACAAGCTTCTTGTTTTCTTCTTATATATTTTGGTTAATGCAATATAGATAGCGAGGTTTTGAGCAATTGTTTTCCCCAGAGAAATATTGTGTTATGTGAAATTGATTATCTTCCTCTTGCTGATTATTGTTTTCATCGATCTATTGGTTTTCGCTGTTGAGAGTAGAGTAGATTCTTGTCTTGTGTTTTAGTACATTACATCAGCTGTGAATCTACAGGAAAATCTACAGTGTGCAAAGGATATATGAAAATTGAAGGGACAAAATTTGAAGAAACTTTTTCTCTAGTAGCTAGAACATAAGCAATCAGAATTCACTGGTCTTATGCATGCTCTAAAAGAATAAAAGTGTATCACATGGATTTAAAATCAACATTTATTAATGGGGATCTAGAAAAATAAATCTACATAGAACAACCAGAAATATTCCTATTATCAAAAGATGAAAACTATGTTTGTAGATAGAAGAAAGTCCTATATGGGCTTAAGAAAACCCCTAGAGGTTGTTACTCAGGATTGGATAGGTATTTGCAACAATAAGGATTTAGAAAGGGAAATGCATACATTAATATCTACATAAAGGAAGGGCACGAAGATATGATCATCATTGAAGTATATGTTGATGACATCATCTTTGGAAGTGACGATGATAAATTAAGTCAAAACTTTGCAAAAGATATGCAAAATGAATTTGAAATGTCTTTTCTTGGGGAGTTGAATTTATTTTTGGGACTCCAAATATCTTAGCTAGATGGAGACATTTTTATCTCTCAAACCAAGTACATCAAAAAAATGTTAAAGACATTCAAAATGGAAGACTACAAACCTATGAGCAAAGAATATGAATACAAAGAAGTGGATCAAAGACTCTATAAATCAATGATTGGTAGCCTACTCTATGTGATAGCTTCAAGACCAGATGTAATGCAAGCAGCTGGAAAAGTTGCAATATTTCAAGAAGCACCAAAGGAAACTCATGTTCTAACAGCAAAAAGGATATTAAAATATCTTAAAGGAACAACAAACTTTTGGCTGTGGTATCTGAAAGGAAAGGAATTGACATTGGTAGCTTACACATATGCATATTGAGTAATAAGTATAAATGACAGAAGAAGTACAAGTGGATCAACCTTTTACTTTGGATATTGTTTAGTATCCTGGTTGAGCAAGAAGCAATATTCAATATCCTTGTTTACAGTAGAAATAACATATATTGCAGCAACAACATGTTGTACTCATGTCTTATGGATGAACCAAACCTTGCAAGACATACAAGAAAAATATGATGAGCCTATTCCGATTCTTTGAGACAACACCAGAAAAATAAACATCTCCAAGAATCTAATGATGTGTTCTAAGACCAAGAAAATTTCTATCAAGTTTCACTTTATAAGGGAGAAAGTTATATAATATAAAAGAATATCAATCTAGAGTATGTTGGGATGAAGGAAAAAATTTTAAACATATTCACAAAACCACTTAACAAGGAGACATTTGGTTATCTTAGACAAAAACTAGGAGTAATTTCCACTCCAAATTGATTTGCACAATATTCAACAAAGAAAGACAAGGGGAGAGACAATGTTAAGGGGGAGTTACCTTTTCCCATTGATGTCAAAGGGGAGTAGAAATATCAAGAAGCATGAAGTCAGGGGGAGCATGATCACAGGGGGAGTATGATGGTGTCCATTAATGACAAAAGGGGGTATTGTTGAAAGAAGTTTCCATTGATGTCGAAGGTTATCCAAATGAAAGAGAAAGTTACATATTCAAATAGCATATTCTGAAATATTAATTTTATATTTTTGATACCCCATTTGGATACCCTATATTTGAATGAATTTTTACTCCATTTACCTACTCGAATGGAAGCATAAGATATATGGTTCGAAAGTTTATTCCGAGACCTTTCCAATGGTATACGACACTCCCTCTAACTCCTCACAGTTGAGTAGAAATGATTTTTGAATATTCACTATACATTCTGCCAGTTGCACAAGCTAATCCAACCAATGGACAAGTTACCCCATCTAGTGGACAAGTTGTCCTAGCTAGTGGACAAGTTGTCCCAACTAGTGGGCAAGTTGGCTTAGTTTAGACCTCAAATGCACTATAAATAGGTGCAATAAGAATCATTTCAAGTAACTCACTTAAGCAAGTTCAGATTTGTTCAAAAAGTGACGAAAATAAGGAGTTTCGAGGTTCATACCTCATGTACTAGAAGTGAAGAGGAGCTAATTTTGAGATACTTTTCGGGGAAGTATTTTGGCACCTTTTTGAAGGGTTCTTGGCTTATTTTGGAAGGATTTTTGGCACAATTTTTGAAGGTTTATGGTCCTGGTTAGAAGGCTAATTGTAGAACTATTCTTGACGGTCAAATGTTGTCCCCTTTGATGGTTGGATTTCAGATTTGTGTAGAGGGCCGAATATCAGTGTGGAAGGCCAAGTTTTAGGCCTATCTTGAGAGGAGTGACTTGCCCATGTTGAGGCTGAATTTTAGGAAAAAAGTTCTAGTACAAAGAAGGTTGAACTTGGGCCTATTTTGAGGGCCAAATCCTGGTGCATTTGAAGACGAGTTTTAGATCTACTTTTGAATATCTAACATTGTTCTCTGTTGCTTGTGGAAGAGGTAGATTTCTAAAAGCCGAGTTATGATTGCTTAGGGGTTGAGTTTAGGTGCAGTAAATTCCAAGTTTAAGTCTTGGTTTAGGGCCTATTGAGGCTAAGTTCTGCTAATAAGGAGGTCATGTTCAAGGATCATTTGTTGAGGGAAATTTTGTTGCTAAGAAGGTCATGTTTAGGAAACCAAGTGCTTATGTGGAGGATAGAGGAGAAGTTTCTAGGAGGGAAATTTTTCTTTGTATAATATTGACTCTTGTACAAGCTTAGGTGTTGATAAATCAGGGAGTTGGTGCTGATAAACCAGAGAGTTGGTGCTAATAAACTAGGGGGTTGGTGCTTCCTTTCAATTGGTATTGATAAACCACAGAGTTGGTGCTTCCTTTCAGTTGGTGTTGACAAACTTGAATGTACTCTTGATATGTATTAAGAAAATTATTTCATGGTTTTCTCTTGCTTTGGGATTCCACGTAAAAAGATCTATATTATGTATACTTATGTGCTTTGATTTATATCTATGGATGCATTTAAAATTTTTTGAAGTTAAAAATTGTTAATATTGACTCACACCCCTCTTAATATCATTGAATATTCCAACATAAGATCTTTAACATAAGCATTAAATTATTTTAAATATTTTTTCCATTTATTAAAACTTCCTTTTAGCATAGCTTCAAATTTTTTATATGTGATTTAATTTCATTAATTGATGTCGTTTACATGCTATGGTTTAGTTAAATATTCCGCCTTGTAATTTTTATTTCCATTCATATTAGTTATACAACTTTTTTACTTATATTTCATTTTTATTTTATTGGCATGTTAAGAAGGGACAAGACTTTCGTCTGACTCTCTCCCTATATTTTACATTGTCTTGGTGAGATTCTTAGACAAGTAGAATATTCCAGGGTTTTCACATCCCTTTGAGTAGAGGGCGTGTCTTGTAGTTGAAGCCAACTATTACCCCACACATCAGTAGGGGTACATATAATTTTTTGCATTATTTTTTACAACCATTTTAATCCCTGTTAGCTCTGCTATAAGACAAAGTCTTTGGTGGATCGAAAACAGGTATGGCCGCGTGTTTTTAGCAAACAGGGAGCCCGCAATAGTCCATTTTTCTCCTCTTCCTTCATTTTCTTCTTCACTCCCATAACCCCCATTACCCCTGTTTTCTTCCAAAAGCCCGGCATAAACCATTTTCTTTAGCTCCCGAGCGCCGAGTTCATACCATCATATAACCGTATTCATATGACCGCGCGCGTTCACTGACTCTTTCCCACCACTATAGCCTTTTCCTGCGTGCTAAACCTTGTTCATTTCCCCACTGTCAGATCGTTTGTCGCCGCAATGCAACGATAGTCGCACCTCCCGCTAACGAAACTTGCCCGTGCGTTAACTCGCGATATCGGCAGTTTTTTGACATGTCCCATCCGCCACGTGTCGGGCGATGATTGTGATCACGCCCCCCGCGTACGTTTACCGCCCTCCTTTGTAAGTAGTGCGAGGAAACCACTTACCGCTGTCCTGCCCGTTCCCTCGCTCGTTATCATCCGCGCAGCTCCCGCCCCCGATCATCGTTGGATTTGCCCGCCCATGATCCAACGGCCCTCATCTGTTTGCCTCCCGTTCCTGTCTGATACCTCTCACCAAAAGATCTCAGCTGCTTGTTTGTTTGATCTAACGACTAATATTGGTTCCCGTCGCGCCCATGCATTCGCCATGCAGTCTTTGTGCCCCCAACCTCTACCATGTTTCCGAAGGAAGAAGGAGGCCAGTATATAGTACCTTGCGCCATTACTCCTCAGCAACCGTATTCATAGAGCATCATGACCGAGAAGGAAAGGACAATCCTCGGGTAGTTCAACACCTTCAACAGTTATGGAAATTTATTCATACAACACTCCACCTGCTCGAGGAAGTACAACAAAGTACCAGAGAATGTCAAATTCAGTCATTAAAGCCAGCAGATCATAGCAGAGGCCCATTCTAGATAGTTAATGTGGTTGGTGGTCCATTATGACCCCTCCACGCATTGAGCAGCAGAGCATTTTTGTAAACAAACTCTATATAGACCTAGAAAACAGATGTAATGAAGGTTGATGGTTGTTGTTTTGATGTAAGGTTCAACTTCTGGAGACTGTAACTACTGTGATACCTGCAATGTCTGGCCTTCATTTTCAGCTAATACAAGCTTCTTTTGTTGTTAATTGCTCACTTTCCACTTCTTCTTTGTTCCAGGCTATGCTTGTTATACATTTTTCATGTGCTCTTGGTGTTTAGCATTAGAGGGGTTGTCATCCCACCTCTGTGTTAAATTCTAGTATGTATCATTGAATGTGTATGCATGTTTCTGTTATTTTAATGCCAGAGAGCTATCATTTTGTCTGTGCATTAGGAAATAGATTTACGGACCTTTTAACTGGTTGCAGCCGACCATCACAGGGTCCTGTGCATTTGCTGGTGTGGTCAGTATTCTCCATCTTCACCTGTTCCTCAAACTGTGAGTAATTGGTGGTCTAAAGCCTTGTAGTCTGGGGGTGTTCACCCATGTTTGGGGTTAAGCATAGTAGAAGTGGTTATCTGGATTGAATATGCATCTTTCCTTCCATTCATCCACCTATCTCAAACATTTTTGTTGAGTTTGTAATGTTCCCAAGCATGTCTGAGATACAACCTAGGAGAGTTTCTTGGGGTGATAACATTAATGGGCGCCGTTGCCAGGGAGAGGAGATTGAAGCTCAGCGTCCCTGGGAGAATGACACAATTCTAGATTTTGATGACAGACAAGGTCTGGACACATTTCTGGTTGTAATCATCTATCTGGCGACTCTACTGGAGAAAGACCAACCTTTGGCGGCTCCACATTGCAGTTTTGGCTCAGTTTGTGAGACATACTCGAAGAAATCCTCAGAAATCACCAGCTGAACCATTGCCTGACCCTGAGAAGATTGTCAAGTCGAAGAAAACATCACAGAAAGGAGCATCAGGATCAGGTAAGCCCAAGAAATCTTATTTGTCTCTGCATGAGGAGTTTTTAGTTGAGAATACACAATTTGAAGACTTAGAGCCTAGTGTTGCTAGTGAGCAAACACCTGCAGAGATTCATAAAGCTCCTTCTCCATCTAGTTTCCCTTTGAATCTCAGTCCAAAGAAAGTTTCCCATACAGTCCATAACATCCCTTTGTCTCTGTCATCCATTTCATTGTTTCATACTACTCAATCTGCCAGTGTCCTTCCATATACCCCAATCATGGCAGGACAACAAGCACCTACGAAGATAGAAAGAATTGTAGCTGCTAGGTATGGACCTCTGGTCTTGCCTGTTCCTTTAAATGCTATGCTAGTAGGAGAAGATCAGAAATATATGCCCAAGTTCACTAGTACAGAGGGAGTAACAGCAGAAGAACACCTTGAGGCTTTTTATAGTTATGCTAATAACTTAGACATAAGTGAAAGTGATGTGTGGATGAGAGTTTTTGTCCAAAGCCTTGATGGAGACGCCAAAAAGTGGTTCAGAGAATTACCACGGAGATCCATAATAGATATTGAAGCCTTAGATGATGCATTTTCGAAGCACTGGGGAGATAAAAAGGACTTGCTGTATTACCATACTGAGTTTGGTAACCTGAAGAGGGAAAATGGGGAATCATTGCCTGATTTTAATAAAAGATTTAATCGTATGTATAGTAAGATACCAGCTGAGGTAAAGCCTACCCACACCTCTACCAAACTCACTTATGCCAATGCTTTTGACTCAGATTTATGCCTGTTATTGAGAGAAAGAAGATGTGCCACTCTAGCTGACATGCAGGATGCAGCACTAGAGGTGGAATATAATATTATCGCTGCAGAAAAGCTAAAAAGTCATGCTGATAGAAGGAGGCAGAGAGGTGAGGCTTCTTCTTCCTCTGCCTCATCTTCAGAGCATAAATTAGATAAAATGACTAAGATGATAGAGTCATTGCCTGCTGAAATATCTAAGCTGAAGATTGAGCAGAGTTCAAGAAAGACTAGGCAACTGAACACATTTTATCCAAGAAATCCAAATCCACTAAGAAGAGAAAATGAACAGTTGCAAATAATTCAGAGGGGAAAAGAAACAAATGAAGAAAAAAAGGTTAAAGCTCCTTTCCAAAATGTAGTCATGGAGGAGGAACAGTTTGAAGATGAGGATGAAATTCACTCCATAGAAGATAAAGGCAGTGCTGCTTTTTGACATTGGCTGCATACAAGGAATCGTTGTTGCAGGACCAAATAAGTCAAGAATGGGATAGAGAGGCTGTTCTGCAGACTGGTGAACAACAGAGATACAATCTGAGGTCAAATTCAAAAAATGTCAAAGAGAATCCTGCCCAAAGAGCTGTTGTCCAACAGAGTCTTAGAATATTAGGCAGAGAAGAGCAGCTGATCCAGTCATCCTCAAAGCTCCAGTTCAAGAGGTAAGAGGTTCTGATAAGTTACCTTCCTCTTTCAGCTTAGAGTCAGAAATCCAGAAGTTGAAAATATCTGTGCCTCTGGTAGAATTGGTAAAGAGTGAAGTATTTATAAAACCTATCCTTAAAGCCCTTGAGCTGGAAACCTCACAAACCTCCACTGACTCTGTCAATTTGCAAGATGACAAGCCTGCCATTGTGCTTAGTCCCATGGTTGAACTTGCTGATAATAATTCTCCATCTTTTTATGTCTCCTTGACTATTCATAACAAAATCCTCCACAATTGCCTGCTAGACACAGGGGCCAACCACAATTTGATGCCTAAAGCTGTCATGGAAGAGTTAGGCCTTGATATCACTAGACCATATCATGATTTATTCTCTTTTGATTCAAGGAAAGTGAAATGCCTAGGATTAATCAAAGACCTGGCCATTACCTTAACTCAGCTACCCATGAAGAGTATGATGATGGATATTGTGGTAGCAGATGTCCCTCCCAAGTTTGGCATGTTGCTGTCCAGAGGATGGATTAAGAGACTAGGTGGGACATTACAGAATGATCTATCTTATGCCACTGTCCCAGTTTTTGGAGGAGAAAGCAGGAGATTGTACAGAGAAGCACAGTTGGCATATATCATCAGTGATGAGAAGAATCCTACTAATCATCCCATATATGCTGTGGACACTGATTTTGGAGCATGTATCCTCCAAATAGAAGAATCTCAGAAGGCCTCATTGCAGATTAGGAAACCAACAAATCAAGCTGAGGAAGAGCAAGGAAGTCAGATTTGGGAGATGTTCTTTGATGGAGCATGTTCCAGGGAGACTGCAGGAGCAGGGGTGGTGCTGATATCTCCAGAACAAAAAAGCACACATCTGTCTTTTAAGCTGGCTTTTCAAGTCACAAACAATATAGCATAATATGAGGCTCTACTGTTGGGCCTTAACGCATCAAAAGACAGAGGAATCAAGAACCTGAAGGTATTTGGAGATGCTGATTTGATCATTTAGCAAGTGAATAAAACATTTCAAGCAAAGCACCCAAGGCTGAAAGCGTACAGAGATGAGGTATGGAGACTCAAAGGTTCCTTTGATTATTTTTGTATTTCATATATCCCTAGAGCCAAAAATCAGCTTGTTGATTCGCTTGTTGTGTCTGCTAGTTTATTTATCCCTCCCATGCCTCCCAGACTAGTTTATGAAGTCCAAATGAAATATAGACCATCCTTGCCTGATAATGTCCAGCATTGGAAATTTTTTGAAGATGATGATGAGATAAATAGGTTTTTGCAAGTCATTGATGAGTTTTCCGAAATGCAAATTGACCAAGAAAATGAATCCTTGGAAGAAAACCCCAAATCCCGGCTTAGAAATAAAATTGGCAAATATATCATTGTCCAGCTTCCTAGCAATTATATTCCTAAGGGTTTAATTCCTTTAGAATGATTGTTTGACCAAAATGATGTGCCTTACAAGGCTTCCCAGAAAGAAGATCAATCTGCAGTCTATAAGCATGACATAGGGAGTCAAGGTCAACCTAGATACATAAATCTATCCACCCATCTGTCTGCTGACCAAAGTTCTGAATATTGCAATTTAATGAAGCAATTTGTTGACGTGTTTGCTTGGGAATATAGTGACTTGAAAACCTATGATAAAAAGATTATTCAGCACAAAATCCCTCTAGAGAAAGACACCGTACCTTTCAAACAGAAGTTGGCTGCCAAAATCATAGTCCCTCTTAGATATTCAAAATGGGTGGCCAACTTGGTGGTAGTGAGGAAGAAAAGTGGAGAAATCAGACTCTATGTTGATTTCAGAAACTTGAACAAGTGCTCCAAGAAAGAAAACTATCCTCTACCCAAGATGGAGCATTTTTTGCAGAAAGTCTCAGGATCCAAAGTAATGCCTTTCTTGGACGGATTTTCAGGGTTTAATCAGATTGCTATGCATCCAGATGACCAAGAGAAGACTACATTCACCACTCCTTGGGGCATTTTTATGTATGCCAAGATGCCTTTCGGGTTGATGAATGCTGGAGCTACCTTTCAGAGAGCTATGGACATAGAATTTGTGGGGGAGAAGGATAAATTTGTCCTTATCTACCTTGATGATATAACGGTATACTCCAGAAGCCATCAAGACCATTTGCAGCATTTGAAGAAGGTGTTCCTGAAATGCAGAAGGTTTGGGATTTCAGTCAATCCTAAAAAATCACAATTTGCTTTAGAAGAAGGCAAGCTGTTGGGACATATTGTTTCTATTGCAAGTGTTCGAATTGACCCAGAAAGAGTAAGAGCAATATAAACTTTGTCTGTCCCGAGATCAAAGAAGGACATTCAATCCTTTCTGGGCAAGATTAATTTTGTGAGGAGATTTATACCAAATTTTTCAGAGCTCATGAAACATATTACCTCCATGTTGAAGAAAGGGTCAGAGGTTAAATGGACTGATTCAGCAAGAAAATCCTTTGAGTCCATAAAGAAGGCTATTATGGAGGCTCCCACTTTAATAAGTCTGTATTACAGCAAGGAGTTCCATATATTTTCATTTGCCTCTGAAGACACCATTGCAGTAGTTTTATTACAAACAGATGAAGAAGGCTCAGAGCATCCGGTGGCATTTTTCAGCAAAAACTTGAGGGATGCTGAATTGAGGTATGACATTGTTGAAAAACAGGCATATGCTCTTATCAAATCCTTGAAAGCTTTCAGAGTTTATATTTTGCATTCCAAGATAATTTCATATGTACCTTCTGCTGCAATAAAAGATGTCTTGACACAACCTGATGCTAATGGAAGAAGGGCTAAATGGATTGCAAAGATGATTGAATTTAATATAGAGTTGAAGCCCACCAAACTTGTCAGAGGTCAGGGTCTTGCCAAGTTATTGGCTGAAGAAAATTGCAGATCATTGGATATTGATTTCCTGTGCACAATTGCAGAAATTGGTCAAACAGATGAAGAAGAAGAAGCAGCTGAACCAGAGAGAAAGCAGTCAGTGGCCGAAAATTTAGCTTCTTGTGATTGGTATTCCGCAGTAATTAATTTCTTGTTGAAGCTAGAAATCCCTCCAGGCTCAAACACAAGTCAAGCTAGAACTATTAAGCTTAGGGCAGCAAAATATTGCATTAATGAAAATTTTCTCTACTGGAGGGATCCATCTGGAGTGCTTTTGAGGTGTCTGGAAAAAGAACAATCAATGGAAGTTATGCAGTAGTTTCATTCCAGCATGTGTGGAGGACACCATTATTGGTAAACCACTGCCCACAAAATTCTCGGAGCTGGATACTATTGGCCCACTTTATTTTTTGATGTATTTTCATTTGTTAAATCTTGTGACAGGTGCCAAAGATTTGAAGGAAAACAACAGTTGAAGTCCCTGCCCTTAAAACCAATACATGCAAAAGGACCTTTTCAGTAGTGGGGCTTGGATTTCATTGGAGAGATCAATCCACATTCCAGTGGCTATCACAGATGGATATTAGTAGCCACTGATTATTTTACTAAGTGTATTGAAGCAATCCCTACCAGGAAGGCTGATCATAATGTGGTCATCAAGTTTTTTACAGAAAATATTTTTACCAGGTTTGGTTGTCCACATAAATTAGTCACAGACAATGCAGCAGCCTTCAAAGCAAAAGAATTGGTGGATTTATGTGATTCAATGGGTATTAAACTTGTTCATTCCACCTCATATTATCCCCAAGGCAATGGTCTAGCAGAATCTTCAAATAAAAGCCTGATAAGGATAATTAAGAAACTGTTAGAAGACAATAAAAAGAATTGGGATTCTAAGCTCAAGTATGCACTTTGGGCTGACAGAGTGACCATTAAAAAATCCACAGGGAATTCTCCTTTCAAGCTGGTATATGGTACTGAAGTTGTAGTCCCAATTCAGTGAACTCTCCTATGGCTAAATTCCTTCAAATAGAACAGAATGAAGAAGAAGACATGGAAAAAAGGATCACTGATTTGGCAGAGGTACATCAGATTAGAGAGCAGCTGGTGGAAAAGGTTGTAGCACATCAGAAAAAGATCAAGGATGCTTTTGACATGAAGACAAAAACATATAATTTTCTGGTTGGAGACTTGGTTTTGAAATGGGATGCATTGAAAGAAAAGAAAGGCAACCATGGGAAGTTTGATGCTTTCTGGACAGGGCCTTTTATCATTTCTCAGGTTCAAGGGAACAACACCTTCATACTGAAAAGTATGGGAGGAGAGGCTCAGTTGATGGGCGTTTTCTCAAAATTTATGTGATTTAAGGTCTTTTGGCCTTTGTTACACAGTAATTTGTCACTGCCTTCCTGTCAGTCACCCTGTTGTGCCAATCACTAAGCTTCATGCCTTCTGAACTAGCCCAAAAACCATTTTCCTAAAGTTTTATTCATCAGCGCGTCTGTTTGCAAAATACCCGCGATGACTGGCGCTCCATAGTGTATTCCGCGCGCTGCCAGCTCGGAAGGACATCACTTTTCCGCGCTGGTCGCCAGCGCGCCTTTCCCGTGTTCTTCCGCGTTGACATGACTGTCCTAGTTATGTAGACGCGGTGACATCGCGTCAGTTGCCTCATAATCCGCGTTGATCCAGTTTGGGCGAATTTGTTCAAACAACCAGTCTTCCAGATAACTCCAGGCTTGGTTGTTAGCTTTGTGAATGTCGACTCCCTTCTATGGCATGTCTGTTCGACCCTTTGCAACCATTTCCCTCAAGGATAAGCTCATCCTTCCACCCTTTTAGGAGGCTCCTTCTCCTACATATACTTCCACCATTACCATGAGCAGCTAGTTAGACATAGCTTGGATTGTATAGAGCTTATAGTGCTCAGATTGCTGCTACTATAGGTATTTGGTGTGCTAGGTGTGGAAGTGATTGATTGCTTAGGGAAGGTTGTTTTGTGTTGCTTGTGTGTGAGAGAGAGTTGTTCGTCTTGGGAGAATCATCCTCAAAGGTGAATGCTTGAGATACATGCTGACTGGCCCCTCCTGAGAAGGTTACCGACGTCAGATTATTTGGTTGTACTCTTCTCTATTCTGATTAATAATAGATGACTGCTATTATTGTTCCATTCTCATTTGTACTTGCAATGGTTAAATGTGAATTACATCTTTTCTGACCGATGTATGGTTGCTTTTACTAGATTTCACGCTTGTGTTTGTTTCCTCTTCGTGTGTGCAGGTATCTATTCGCGGAGATCGCGGAGGATTGTGACCAGCCAAAGCGAAGGAGCGAAGGCAACATCTCTTCGTCAAACAACAGCGCTGGAACCCAAGTAGGTGCTCTTTACCTCTTGTTTAATTGTAATTAGGAACATGCATAGCAGCATTGTTTGATTGTTGCTAGACCCTTGCTGGGCTAGTAGGGATCGCCTCTATCCGTAGAGGGGATTTACCTCTCCAACAGCCTTAAAGTTGTAAATATGTTGTTTTATCAGTTTTATTCAGACTCCATGCCCAATGGAACACTAGGAATTTTGCTAATTTGTTTTCATCGGAAAGGCATTGATCTGTAGGTCTTGAGACCTCACAGGGAGGATCTCATCCCCAGAAGGAGCCAGTGTTATCTTTGCTATAAGACAAAGTCTTTGGCGGATTGAAAACAAGCTTGGCCATGTGTTTTTTGCAAACAGGGAGTCCGCAGCAGTCCGTTTTCCTCCTCTTCCTTCATTTTCTCCTTCACTCCCATAACCCCCATTACCCCTGTTTTCTTCTAAAAGCCTGGCATAAACCATTTTATTTAGCTCCCGGGCGCCGAGTTCATACCATCATGTCACCATATTCATATTATCGTGCGCGTTCACTGACTCTTTCCTGCCACTACAACCTTTTCTCGCGCGCTAAACCTTGTTCATTTCCTCACCGTCAGATCGTTTGTCGCCGCAATCCAATGGCAGTCGCACCTCCCGCTAACGAAACTTGCCCGCGTGTTAACTCATGATATCGGCGGTTTTTTGACATGTCCCATCCGCCACATGTCAGGCGGTGATTGTGATTGCGCCCCCCCATGTACGTTTACCGCCCTCCTCCATAAGTGGTGCGGGGAAACCACTTATCGCCATCCTGCCCGTTCCCCTGCTCGTTATCATCTACACAGCTCCCGCCCCCGATCACCGTTGGATCTGCCCACCAACGATCCAATGGCCCTCATCTGTTCGCCTCCCATTCCTGTCTGATACCTCCCGCCGAATTATCTCAGCCGCTTGTTTGTTTGATCTAATGGCTGATATTGATTCCTGTCGTGCCCATGCATTCGCCATGCAGTCTTTGTGCCCCCAACCTCTACCATGTTTCCGAAGGAAGAAGGAGGCCAGTATCTAGTACCCTGCACCATTACTCCTCAGCAATCGCGTTCATAGAGCATCATGGCCGAGAAGGAAAGGACAATCCTCGAGCAATTCAACGCCTTCAGCAATTATGGAAATTTATTCATAAAACACTCCACCTGCTCGAGGAAGTACAACAAAGTACCAGAGAATGTCAAATTCAGTCATTAAATCTAACAGATCATAGCAGAGGCCCATTCTAGATAGTTAATGTGGTTAGTGGTCCATTATGACCCCTCCACGCATTAAGCAGTAGAGCATTTTTGTAAACAAACTCTATATAGACCCAGAAAAAGATGTAATGAAGGTTGATGGTTGTTGTTTTGTTGTAAGGTTCAACTTCTGGAGACTGTAACTACTGTGATACTTGCAGCGTCTGGTCTTCATTTTCAGCTAATACAAGCTTCTTTTGTTGTTAATTTCTCACTTTCCACTTCTTCTTTGTTCCAGGCTGTGCCTGTTATACATTTTTCATGTGCTCTTGATGTTTAGCATTAGAGGGGTTGCCATCCCACCTCTGTGTTAAATTCTAGTATGTATCATTAAATGTGTATGCAAGTTTCTGTTATTTTAATGCCAGAGAGCTATCATCCTGTCTGTGCATTAGGAAATAGATTTACATACCTTTTAACTGGTTGCAACCAGCCATCACAGGGTCCTGTGCATCTGCTGGTGTGGTCAGTATTCTCCATCTTCACCTGTTCCTCATACTGTGAGTAATTGGTGGTCTAAAGCCTTGTAGTCTGGGGGTGTTCACCCATGTCTGGGGTTAAGCATAGTATAAGTGGTTATTTGGCTTGAATATGCATCATTCCTTCCATTCTTCCACCTATCTCCAACATTTTTGTTGAGTTTGTAATGTTCCCGAGCATCTCTCAGATACAACCTAGGAGAGTTTCTTGGGGTGATAACAATCCCAATGTCACAAGTAAAAAGCCATGTAACAACCATGTGAGACCTTGTATGAGGCATCCTAAAGCTTATGTCTTGTTGCTTTGGTTGGACAATGGCCAATACCTTAATGTTTGTCTCTACTTCCTTTTGTTTTGTATATGATTGGAGAGCCTTCGGTGGGCTTATTTAAGGACTCATGGTTTTATGGGAGCTTGCTTTTATAGGGGTGATCACTGGTGTATGGGCCAATGTAGCTAGCGCCAATGTGCATCTATGTCTTACCACATGGTTATGGGTCTACCAAGTCTATAGGTGGATTTTGATTTGGTGCAGTATGTCCTAAATAGTTTTAATGCATAATAGTGTCATATTGACAACTTTCACAGTTCCCGAGGTAGTTCATGTTTTCCTATGCAAAGTGGTCTTGAAATTAAAAAGTCAACTTGGTATAAGATTGTTCAGTTTAATGAGAGAGTTGCATAGCATGTAAAATTTTCCTAAACAATGAATATGGTGGCGAGTTATAGTTTGTCAGAGGTGATTAAATAGGTCAGACAGGTTTTCAAGTGGTAGAATAAGGTCAACGTTGGGTAGTTTGGTACATGCATTATGTTAGAAGTGATATAGATAATGAGAGGAACAAAACCAAAGTCTCAAAATCCTCATATTTCTTAAGGCGTAAGAGAACCAACACAATGGATTGATGATGTGGCATGGACAATTATGATGTGACAATGCTAAGCAGGAGTTGAAAAATTGAAGACATACCCAATTCAAATTAGGGACGATTGCAATAGACCTAGGTGTCAAATTTGTTAAATTCCTTAGGGTGTTAGAGATACACAATGCAAGTGGCTAAGTTGAGGTTACTAAAGGGATAAGTCTAAGTGAAATAGCCATTATGAAATTCAATTAGCCATTGGGGGTACCTTGGTCTGGAAAGTTAAGGAAAGGGCCAATAAACTAGTTATTATGAAGTCAAACAAGCATCTTAAAGAGTCGAGTTCTCCCCAAGGAAACTAAAATTCTTATGGACTAAGTTAATCTACCACATGGACAATGGAGAGGGACATAGAGCTACTATTTATTACTATTCTTCATCTTTCACCATTATGGGTCACTAGCAAAAGGAATCTTAGACAAACTTAAGCATTATGAACTAATTCGACCCCTTATTGGGAAAATTAGTTCTTGTGATGTAATATTTAATGAATTTAGTTAACTTCCAACATGTGGATGACTCATAAAAAATAATTTATAGAGAAGGAGTCCAACTAGCCATTAGAAATTTTATAAAATTTTAGCCCCTCCTTGAGAAAATGTTGTTGTTTTCTTATGAGGTCAGTGCAATCGATAAAGAACTTTCATTTGCAAACATGAGTTCAATTTTTGTTTGTATATTGTGTGGGTTGGATTATACTATTGTTTCATTTCTTGATTATTTGTTTATTCATTTTAATCTAATATTTCTTTCTCCAACACGAAGTCTAATGGATTGAACCATTAAAGGGGTACATAGTCATGTGGAGGTGGCAAACTAGTGAGTAATCCCACATTTCCTTTTTGTATGAAAGTGAGTAATTCCCATGGGGGACTATATGGGGGAGCAATACCATACCATGTGCATTCATATTGTAGGAGATATATTGAGGAAAAAATGACATAATATATTAAGCATATAATAGGGGGTAAAGGGGTTTTATATTGGTAGGCATAAATAATGGAGCTCAAAGTTAATGAAAAAATAGAAAGGGGTATAAAAAGTGTTAATGAAAAAATGGATACCTACAATATCTAGTGAAAGTAGGGACTTTTAAAATTGGGAAGGTGTATTGGGTTCGTATTGGTAGGGGTTTAAATAATGTGATTTTTAGAGGTATTTTCCAATATGTTGTCAAATTAAGGGTATTGTTTAGTATGCCATGAACATGCGTGATATGTTAGAGATTCATTGAGTGAAACCCCCGTGGTCATTCCAGTCAATGTTGGACTATTCTAACATGAAGCTTGAACTCAAAAGGTAGCTCATACTCCATCTCACTCTCAAACCAAAGAATCAAGTAAGAAACACTAGGGGCCACTCCTAGCTAGGTCCACATATTTAAATAAGCATTAAGTGATAGGTGTGGGTGATATCTATTGCCGACCAAGCCCACTTCCCTAACAAAGTGCAATATCAACTAATGAGGTTTGTATTTCACAACATAACTGTTGAGGTACATGGTATAATTTGCAACAACTATTTTATTTTAAAACTTAGAACCTTTTTAGTTCTATTTTAGTTTAGGATTTTTCTTGCTAATTTTTATATTTTTATATCATAAACAACAAGAATTTAACCTTGGGTTATTGAAAATAAAGCTAAATTTTGACTAAATATTGATACACCAGTTTTCTTTAGTATTGAATATTATTACCCTCCTCTATCAAGTTGTTTAAGTGCATATATGGATATTTCATTAGCTATATCTCAAGAAATCTGTAACAAACATCAATGTTTTAAGCTTTTAGCAAGTATGTACATCTCTTGGAACCTTTCCATTTGATTCTATATTTATTTTACTTTGCTAATTTGTTGTTCATAGTCTAAACTATACAATTTCTAGCCATATTTAAAGTTTAATCCAAATATGGAAATTTATGGGGACTTTTCCTATTAGGAATTGATCACGGTTCATAGAAATAACAATTTTCAACTTGCTTGAAATCACTATTTTTTGTTTCCCTGTGTTGGGAATTGGTCTCATAAGACTTATATCTCACCCTCCAACCTTCCCACTCCTAGATTTATGCTATAGGAGTGATTGGGCACTCATTGTGTGGTCAATTTGAGTGAAATAGGTTGCTTCACCTACTATTTACTACAAATTTTGTAGTTTGATGTAATAGGGAAACAAGCTAATTTACTTTGTAACCTCTCTAATCAACAACCTAAACTTAAATGTAACATCATTACTAGTTAGGATATTTACTATATATCATTTTTGAGTACACATGGCATATTTAACATCAATTGGTGTAGTGTTTTGTTGTTATTTATTTGAAGTTGCACATTTATACGCAAAATTCAAGAGGACAACCAACAAAATCAACTCCTTCACCTCTTCTTGACCCCATTTAAGGCAATATTATTACTTGAATTTGGTTGGGGTATCAAAATTGGCATTCGTTTTGTACCTATTTTCCCTATCTTTTCCTACCATTTTGACTTTAAAAGCATTTCCTTGTCACTTCGTCAGTGATTATTGACTAAAGTATGTTCCATTCTTCATGCCACCCTTACTATCTAGTTTTGCTTGTAATTTGACATAAAAGCTAACTACTTTATGTTGTTTTATTAATGAACCGACGAATAGTTGTTTCAGGTGGTATGGCTTGTTGAGATGCTATTATAGGATGATATCTCCCTAGCTATGCCTCGCTAAACATGGAGTGAAGGCTTTTCTGATGTTGCTATTACAACACTAAGTTTATTATGGATACCTTTTTCTTCTATGATTAGTAACAAAGACCAACTTGGATAGACACATGGTCAGAGCTAGTTTGATCGATTGAAATATGAATTCATGGACATTGTAATTGACTTAGTTGAAACAATTGGGATTTCTAAATGATATATCATTGTAATTTAGAAAGATGTTACAACTCTATTTCAATTAAGACAATTTGTTATAAGACATTTTTTGTATAATCTTGATTTGGATCACATGAGAATCAAGAGATTCTCATGATGTTATTTCTTTTCGAAAATAGGAATGTAATCTGAAATCATAAAAGATTGTACTCTCTTTCCGTGATGCATGCATAGATAGAGATCAAAGAAGGGATAAACACCATCATTGTAATCACGTACAACTTTCATTAATGAAACTATTTACCATTCGTGGCTCCATATCTCTTTCTTGATGAGTTTGCATGTTGTGCAATTCACCGACCCCTACTAAGGAGGAATGACCCTCCTTCTTAGTAGGGATCACTAGTTAGAGAGGTAGTGTAGTAAATCTATTTCCTCTTTGTTGTGAGTTATGTGTGATTTATTGCTATTCTTACAGATCTTGTTCATGCATTGAATAGTTGCAGGATTGTAGCCTCTATCATTGTATAATAATATAGGTCCTAGATCAGTCCCTTCATTAAGTGTGATGGTTGTTTGATTATTGTTACAATTCTCTGGTTTGCTTAATTGATTGAACGGTTGTTACAACAATTGTTTGAATATTTAATAATTTCAAAGAGAGTTGTTTCTTGTGAATAAGAGTGATTGTGAGATAGAGTGTGATTTATTTTGGAATGTGTGTCTTTTCCTTATGAAGTGTGAGAAAGTTTTGGAGTATGACAACAAGTGTATTTGGAGTGCGGAGAGTGAAATTTAAAACATTTGGTTTTGAGATTTTATTGGTGCTAGTTTCCATTTTTTCCTGCATATATTTTGCACAATAGCCTTGAAATAAAAAACCTACCCTGATTGACAATTTATGTGTGACTAAGATTCGTTGCTCTAATTTAAAAGGACAATTGATTCACCCAACATTTTGACACAGTTTCTGGGGAGGCTATTAGAGGTGCATATGTGTGACCATAATTATTTGCATGCATTGATTCAAAGTGTGTTAGATGTGTTACTATCTCTAAGGTTTCTGGGAGGTAAGACGAGAGGTAAGACCCGCACATCGCTTCAAGATACTAAAGTGGGATCAACCTCATGAGGAGTCAGGTAACACATGATTTCATTTCATGAATAGTGAAGAAGAAAAATACGGTGCCCCCAAAGAAACTAACCATATAGGTAGAAGAGGACGTGGGATAAAGGAGAAGAATAAGAATTTGAGAAGAGTAACATACATATAGGAGATAAATTCAAAAGCTAAATCATAATCATTTTCTCGATAAGAAACATCTAAGAAGAAAGGATTAGGTAAACTGCTCTACAGTGGCCAACATCTCCTGAGTCATTTATGTTGGCTACCCATATTAGGGGGGTGGAATTTTATAAATCTTTGATCTTTGAGATAAGCCCAAGTGTTTCTATTCCATTTGTATCATTAGAGGAAGGATATCAAGGCTTGATAGAAGGAAAAGAGGATACCAATGAATGTGATTTAGAATTGAGTCTAGAAGAAAAACTATTTAACCAGTCCCCAAATTTAGGAAGTTCCATGAAACAACCTGTTGAGAATTTTGCTACTAATGGCGTCATGAATCATTAGGATCACCTGGACAAACTAAACCGTTTAAGAAACTTGAATGATATGAGCAACCCTCATCACCAAAAAGATAGCAATATCCTCTATTAGGGGAGCCAACTGTAACATCTGTACAAATTTCTCAAGCTTTTGGGTAGAACCAAATGGCAGGTAGCTCAGTTACCACCTTTGATTTCCCCATTGGAAATATGTAGGGACAAGCCTAATGAAGAATATTCATCTATCTGTATTTCCTACTTTTTAGGGTATGATTATAGAAGATCCATATACATTTCTCTTTCAATTATGTCCTCCACAGGAGATATGATTACACCATCAATGAATATAAATTAAAATTATTTGTAGCTACATTAAAAGGAGTTGCACTAAGATGGTTTATGGGACTCGATGGGGCATCCCTTTTCTCTTGGGATGGGATGAAAAAGACCTTTTTAGAAAAGTATCAAGACTACTTTCATTTTAGAGATCAAAGGGAGGAGTTATTCAAGATAACTCATACACCAAATGAAAACTTGGTAGAGTATGTTGAACACATTCAGTACAATTTGCAAAGATCTCAACATACTAATATGGACAAGGAAATAGTTAAAACAATTATGACCAGAGGAATAGGGAATGACATGTTAAATATTTTGGGGAAAGGAGATATATCCAAGGAACCTTATGAAAAAAAAATTCAACTTTGTCGAAGGAGTTCTAGAAGATCAACAAGAAACAAGACTATGAAACATGATGCTTCTACTAGGATCTTAAAATCTGCTAATAGTGGGGAAAAACGAGCAGAAATGGGAACTTGCTAGAAAATTTCAAAATTGGCATTATAAGCTTGTTGTCCTCTCAACCTGATGTATTGCAGGTGAAGTAGAAATAAATTGAGGTAGAAAAATATTTGGCTATATTCTGCTGTCGATGAAGGAATAAACATCCTCTAAGGGATTTCCCACTTAATAGCTGCAATATATGTGAGCAGGATCATTCTATAGAAAAATGGCCCTCGTTACCTAGATTAAAATCAATTTATAAGGAGACAGGGGAAGAAATTGAAGCAATATATTTTATTGTCATTAAGAAGCCCTAACAGCCTCAACCATCAGGTATGGTGAAATAAACCTTCTCTTCTTTTCATTATTGGTTTGGTATGTATAGTCCTTAGTGAATTCCCCAGAAAATGCAATACCCAGTAGCTCCATGGATGCCTCCCAATCCTCCTTTAGTCCAATACCCTATGTGCTAAACTTAGCGGCTGTTTCCTTCTTGGCCTCAGCCATGATGAGGGATTGTTCTCCCTAACCAAATTCCTATTAAGATTACAATGCAACAACAACAGTTACAACTTCCCTCTAATGTACATGTGAGTGGTCCTCGATTATTCCCCCAACTACTTGTAAAACTGATCCCTAATCCCAATAATAAGGAAGTGCAACAAGTTTCAATGCCAATTCTTGGTACCTATTGTATCTCACCTTTGGAATGCAATGAATTACAATTATGATAGGGAAGAGAGTAAACCCCACTATTTCTCCTGTCATTATAGAAAACGAGGAAGAAAATCCATCAAGAGAAGAAAACTTAATTCAAGGATCTCTAGAAAAAACAACAGGTTGTAACGACTGATGTTACTACTAGCACTGGAACAACTGATGATACTCATGAGGTTGTAATAACTAGTGCGACTGCTAATAACACTATAACAAATAATGATACCTTCGATGTCACTATAACAACTAATGTTACCCTAGTTGTGAGACCTGTAAGAGTTGTTACTAATGAGACTTCTTTTCATCCCCATTATCCTAAAATATTAGTTGAATTCAAAATTACTCCTCAATCTGAATCTGCTTTATTAAAGGATTTGAAAAACTTACATGTCCATATTCCCATACTTGAAGTGTTCTGAGATGTTCCAATTTATGCTAAGACAATCAATTATGTGTAAAAAATATAGGTAGGAAATCTCGAGATCCACCTACTGTACATGTAATTGGAAAATTATTAGAGCTAATGTTAGGGGATAATACACCTACTAAATATGAAGATCCTAGGAACTCAACAATAGTTGTTCATATTAGAGGAAAAACTCTCCTCCAAATACCCTAGTTGACTTAGGAGTAACAATTAACATATTACGAGGGAAACTGTTGAACTACTTGGGCTTACCAACTTGAGACCAAATGATCTGAAAACACAGGATTTACTATTTGCTCAAATTTACCAAATATTAACTAAGGTTACTTTTATGTGAATGAATGAGAAAAAATTGAGTTTTTAAGTGCCTTAAACATAAATTTGAGAACTATAAATCAGCATGAACAACAACAAGAAAAGAAGCAAACACAACAAACATTGATGACGAAGTTCGTCCCTCTTGGACTACATCTCTGAGTTTGCGTCCAAGTGGGCATCTGCTGTATTAGGAATGCTCAAAAAGTCTCTTTACATAAAATTTAGCCATTTTGAACTGTGCATGCAAGCACCAATGGCCACTTTCAAAATGAAGGCCTCGACTTTTCTCTCCAACACAACTTTCCGTTCTAAAAAAAGCCTAAGAATGACCAAGTTATGCCCAAAAAGGAATTTAGGCACAAGTAAGACGACGTTCTAAATCTCACAGTACAGCTGTCGTCACACTGGTGCAATGGCATTGTTTCTTAAAGGCCCACGGGCAGGTCCCGGAGTCAAACCCGCGGACCTCCCAGTCTTCGGTTGTAATACATGTCATCAAAATATCAAATAGCGCAATACAAATATAGTTATTCCACAATAGTTAACATTTTGCGTTTTTAACATTGGACCAAATATATGATATGATTCTTATACCAAAGTTTTGGACCAAGTATATGATATGATTCTTATACCAAAGTTTTAATGAACTATAGCCTGATGGTCTATTGGTTAACATCCTTATGGAATATTGGTACAACCAATGTTTAAACTTAGTATTTAGGCATTGTAACATATAGCTGGAACATCGGTGGTGAAATAACATTACAACCCGTGGCATTTGTTGACCTCCGCGACATGTGACCGGTTTGACGGTTATGCATCTCCGAAGGTTTTTGATACAACCCGTGGTTTGGCATTAGACCACAGGTACTCCGCGTGGCATTTGGATGTTGGACCGTAGCTCAACCTGTTATAACACTTGTGCTATCCATGGCATATATTGTTATTACAAATGTGAACCTCCTTGATGCTGGCAGAGCGTGGGGTTTGTTGAACGATTTTTTGGAGCGCCGATAATATATATTCATGTGTTGGGTTTGGCGGGGCCGCCAAATATGGCGGGCTCCACCAACCCTACCCCCTTTACACCTTATTACAAACCATAAATATATAATAATCCACCAATGTTTTAGTAAAACACATGCATAGATCATAGGTAAGGTTTTGTGATAATGAAACAGAGGTCACGGGTTCGACTCTAACCCATGCCAATTCGACCTTTGTTTACTTTGACTTCCTGCATTGATTTTGAACTGAGTTTACTGCCACATGTCATACTGAGAAACTGCCACTTGCCCTACAAGGCCCATTTTTTTACTTGTTTGACAATAACTTTAGAACGTGTTTTCCACTCATATGGAGGCCATTTTCGAAATAGAGTATATTGTCGGAATTAGCGCGACAAGATCTTTGACTTGGCATTGGTTTCATGAGCATCTAAGACTTTTGAACTTTGAGCATTTCAAGGATCCTGCTGGATCATTCCTCTCCACTGGAAGCTTTTGGACAACCAAAATTTTGGTTTTAAGAAGACATGAGGTGAGGGTACAACTCCCTCACCCTTCCGATCTCCATTCACCTTGTCTTGCTTGGATTCATACCTTTGGGCCCCACTCGAAGATACTCAACATATCCATGGCTAGAAGTGCAAACGTTCCTGTCTAAGATGGTATCTTCCTGTAACTCAGTCATACTTTCAGGTGAAAAATCATCTATAGTTGGAATTTGAGCATTTTCCTTTGGATCCATGATCATAAGGGGTTCATACAACTTCAAATTTTCAACATTTACAACTGAATATATGTGCATGTATTCAGGAAAATTTAACCGGAATGCATTGTGCCCAATATTTTCAACAATCTTAAATGGATCATACTTGATAGGTTTCAAATTTTTACCTTCACCTTTCATCCTTTCTTTTCTGATGTGAAGCCATACTTGATCACCAACTTGGAAGTGATGATCCACTTGATGTTTGTCATGACACATTTTTTACTTGGCTTGACTTTTCTCCAATTGATCTTGCACCATTTCATGAATCGTTTGGATTCTTTGAATGAACTTGATTGCTTTTTCGACATCTCCATGTCCATCCTCCTTAGCTTCTTTATGAAACATGAAGTCCATTGGTGATTTTGGCAAGTACCTAAAACATGTTTCAAAGATCTACGAATAGAAGAATGCAAGGCCCAGTTGTAAGCATGTTGGACATACTGTAAGGATTCATCCCACAACTTAGGATGCTTGCTGCAATAGCCTTTGAGAAGATGTACCATTATTTTGTTCACCACCTCTGTTTTCCCATTGGTTTGTGGATGAAAAGTTGTGCTCTTTTTCAATTGTGCAAGAAAGAACAACTGTGCAGTCCGTTCAACAGTAACTTTCTTTGTACATGGAAAAAGAATACACATTTGCTAAATCTACCAACCATAACATACAAATAATCATGCCCTTTTCTTGACATAGGAATTCCTCCTAAAAATCCATAGATATATTGTCCCATGGTCTAGAAGGAACTGGAAGTGGCATATACAAACCTAACTTTATGTTGCTTGGTTTGCTTGTTGAACACATGACACAACCTTTGATGTACTTAGCAATCATTTCATTCATTCGAGGCCAATAACAATACCTTTAAAACTTTTTCACTGTCTTACCTACACCAAAATGCCCTGAAACACGAGAAGAATGTGCTTCCCTGATCACATGCACTCTTTCTCCTTGTGGTATGCAAAACTTACCAAGATGGTACAATAACCTGTCATGAACATGATAATTCACTTCTTCCACCTGAGCACCATGAGTTAGTGATTCATAAACATCTTTGAAATCAATATCTTCAACATATTGTTCAATATAAATTTCATGTGCTAAAGAACTATTTTGAAGAATAACTTAAGCATTCAAAGAAGGTCTTGATAACATATCAACTACTTTATTGGTGGTATCTTTCTTATATTTAATTACTAAGTGGAATTGATGCTAAAACCCCATCCATCTATCATGTCGATACTGCTGAAACTTAGTTTGAGATTGAAGGTACTGAAGTGGCTAATGATATGTATGAATCACTATTTCTTTGCCCATTAAATAATGTTTCCATTTTTTAACACTTTCCACTAATGCATATAATTCTTTATCATAAGTTGGATAGTTAGCATCTGCTTTAGAAAATGTTTCTGAATGAAAACAAATAGGCTCTCCTTTTTACAATAACATTGCACCCACTGCATACCCACTAGCATTTGTTTCTATTTCAAATGGTTGTTGAAGGTCTAGTAATGCTAAGATTGGAGCTGTCACAGTTTTCTTCTTTAGAGTATCAAATTCTCTTTGTTTTTTTCCTCACCACTGGAAGGAGACTTTATAACTTGTTAAATCATGAAGTGGTGATGAAATAAAAGACAAACAAGAAATAAATTTCCTCCAATATTGAACTACACCCAAGAAACTTCTAACTTCTGTCAAATTTTGAGGTCTTGGTCACTTAACGATTACATCAATTTTAGCTGGATCTATTTTTAAGATGACCTCCTCCAAATATGTAACCAAGATAAACTAAGGAAGTTTTCCAAAATTCACACTTAGAAAGTTTGAGATACAATTTCTCTCTTTGCAACACATCAAGAACCTGTTTAACATGCTTTACATGTTCTTCCAAACTTGAACTGAAAAATAAAAGTATGATCGAGATAGAATATGAAAAATTTATCAAGAAAAAGATGAAACACATCATTCATCACTCTCATAGCAGTTGCTGGAGCATTGCATAAACCAAATGACATAACCAACCATTCATAAAGCCCCTATCTAGTCTTAAACGTAGTTTTCCATATATCATTCTCTGCAACACGAATATGATGATAACCACTTCTTAAATCTAGTTTTGTGAAGTAAACAAAATTCTTTAAATGATCAAGCAAATCATCTATTCTCAGAAGAGGACACCTGTTCTTAATTGTGATTTTATTTAAGGCTCTAAAATCAACACACATTCTCCAAGTTCCATCTTTCTTAGGGACTAATATGATCGGTGATCAACACGAAGAAGAGCTAGGCCGAATGAAGCATTTATCAACCAATTCCTGAAATTGTTTCTTAATTTCTTCATTTTCTATGACTGACATAAGATACATGCCAATATTCAGAAGAGGGGAATCATATTGTAATTTAATATCATGTTGTATTTCTTGTTTTGGAGGTAGACTTTTTGGTTCTTTATAAAATTCTTTATAAGAATTTACTATTTCAACCAATCTGTTCTTAAACTGAGAATCACACCCTTGAAAAGCATCATACTTATCTTTAGGTTTTTCTTTAACAAACATGAGAACATATTTTTTACTTGAACTTATGAGTCTTTTCATTTGACTTACATTGATTAAATCCAAGCTTGTCTTCATTTTGTGTGCCTTGACAATTATTCAATTTGATCCTTAACAAGATGATACTTATTCTCCTTTCTATGAAATATGGCATCTCGATCATAAAGATAAGGAATACCCAAAATAACCCCACATATATCCAAAGGAATCACATCTAGCTCAACTTCATCAACAAAATTAGCTGTAATTGCAAACCTTAATCGACACTGTTTTGTGACTTGCATCTGAGTGTTTTCTTTCAACCATCCTAAAGGGTATGGTTTTGGATGATTTTTAGTTTCCAATCCCAATTTCCTTACTAGTTCCTCAGATATTAGATTTTCCTGTGATCCACTATCGAATAATGTATCTATCTTAGTGTGCTTGGAGATAATCCTGATATGAAACAATTCAACTCTCTTCTTTTCTTCAATCACATCATTAGATTTTGAAGAAGATGTAGAACAAGTAGAACTAGAGCTAGATTCAGAAGGATTACCTGTCAGACCCATAGCGGTTATCTTCTTTTCATCACCAGAGTCAGATCCCAAATCTTGTTGGACTACAACATTAGCTTTCATCTCACCCTTCTTCTTAAGGAACTTCTTTGGCTTAAGTTCTAGATGAAGCTTCCAACACTTGGAGTCATCATGTCCAACCCTCTGACAATGAGTACAAGTAGACCTTTCTCCTTGTTTCTTAGCTATTTCTGATTTCTTCGCTTTCAACTTGCTCTTCCCTTTGCCTTCTTTGGTTCTCTGAATGCTTGAATGGTTTCTTTGAAAAGTTTCACTGAAAAGGCATGCCACCTGATTCAATATGAATGGTTTGTACACACACTTTATCAAAGTCAGTTGGATTAAACATAAGCAATGTATGTCACAAACAAGAATGCAAACTTCCAATATACTTTAACAAATTATCCTATGCGTTTAAAGGAACATTAAGTGTTAATGCCTTTTTCTTGAATTCTTGTGTAAACTCTTGCACACTCTATCCTTTAACTTGCCTTACATGATGCCAATCCATTACATCTTGTTGCATATATCCTAAAGGATAGAATTTCTTTCTAAGATATTTAACAAACTTAGACCAGGCACAGATACTTTTACCTTTATGCTTCAAATTTGATTGAGTTTTACTTTCCCACCAAATCAAAGCTATTCCCCCCATTCTAAGTGTAGCTAATTGAATTTTTCAGATTCTTCAACAATATTATGAATTCTACAATACACCTCAATTTGCTTTATCCAGTTATCTAACTTTTTAGGATTCATTTCACCATCATATATTGGCAACTAAAACTTAACATCAAGATTCGAAAAAGGAGGTTTATTTTGCTTCTTTTGTGAGTCTGAATCTAAACTGGAATGATAAGAGAATGAGGAAGAAGAAGAAGATGAAGATGGAGGAGAAGTAGGTTCATTACCATAAGCTTTTTCCTTGTCATTTTTCACTTTCGTGCCTTTAGAAGACGAAGTTGCATCTCTAGTCTTCTTGTCTTCATAAAGTTCTGCAATCATCCTTTTCATATTAAGGAACATCTACTGAAACTTCTCCTCGCTTTTTGTCTCAGGAGCTTCTCCCTCATTTGAACTTTCCATCTTTTGTGAGACTTTCCTCTTTCCAATCTCTGGATTTAACTCTTCAAGTTTCCCTTCTCCATGTCATGACCTGGATCTAGTCAACATACACATTGGAAAATATCCTACTTATACATGATCAACCTTGATCTGATACCAAAATACGATCCGAAACTACAAGATTGACTATTTTCTCAATTTCACCAAATATTAACTAAGGTTACTTTTATGTGAATGAATGAGAAAAAAATGAGTTTTTAAGTGCCTTAAACATAAACTTGAGAATTGTAAATAAGCATGAACAACAACAAGAAAATAAGAAAACACAACAAACATTGATGATGACGTTCATCCTTCCTGGACTACATCTCAGGGTCAACTTCCAAGTTGGTGTCCACTATATTAGGAATGCTAGAAAAGTCTCTTTACATAAAATTTAGCCATTTTGGACTGTGCAATCAGGCACCAATGGCTACTGTTAGAATGAAGCCCTTGGCCTCTTCTCTCCAACACAACTTTTCATTCTAAAAAAGGCCCAAGGATGGCCAATTTATGCCCAAAAAGGTATTTACATGCACAAATAATACACAGTTCTGAAACTCACATTACAACTCTCATCACACTAGTGCAATGGCATTGTTTTTTATAGGCCCATGGGCAGGTCCTGAAGTCAAACTCGTGGACCTCCCGAGATATGGTTGTAATACATGTCAATAAAATATCAAATGGTGCAATACATATATAGTTGTTTCACAATAGTTAACATATTGTGTTTTTAACATTGGATGGAACCAAATATATGATATGATTCTTATACCAAAGTTTTAATGAACTATAGCCCGATGGTCTATTGGTTAACATCCCTGTGGAATATTGGTATAACCAATGTTTAAACTTAGGATTTAGGCATTGTAACATATAGCTCAAACACTAGCAGTGAAATGACATTACAACCCTTGGCATTTGTTGACCTCCACGGCATGTGACCGGTCCCACAGTTACGCATCTCTGACAGTTTGGGATACAATCCGTGGTTTGGAATTGGACTGCAGGTACTCCATGTGACATTTGGATATTGGACCGTAACTCATCCTATTATAACACATGTGCTATCCGTGGCATATATTGTTATTACAAATGTGAACCTCCGCATTGCTGGTAGAGCGTATCAGCTGTGTGACAATATATATGTGGGGTTTGTTGAACGGTTTTCTGGAGAAACAATAATATATAAACATGTGTTGGGTTTGGCGAGGCCACAGAATATGGAAGGATCCGCTAACCCTACCCCCTTTACACCTTATTACAAACCATAAATATATAATAATCCGTGAATGTTTTAGTAAAACACATGCATAGACCATTGGTAAGGTTTTGTGATATTGCAACGGAGGTCGTGGGTTCAACTCTAACCCATTCCAATTCGACCTTTTTTGACTTTGACTTCCTGTGTTGACTTTGACCTGAGTTGATTGTCGCGTGTCACACTGAGAGATTACCACTTGGCCTGCAAGGCCCATTTTTTTGCTTGTTTGACAATAACTTCAGAACACGTTTTCTCACTCATATGGAAGCCATTTTCGAAACCAAATATATTGTCGAAATTAGCACGACAAGATCTTTGACTTGGTGTTGGTTTCATAAGAATATGATACTTTTCAACTTTAATCATTTCAAGGATCCTCTTGGATCACCAAATCTCACTATTTTATATTTGGTAGATAGGTCTAAGATTCGACCTGGAGGAATATTGGAGGATGTTATTATTTCCATATATTCTTGGTAATATCTAGTAGATTTTGTAGTGTTATATCTGACACGCCTAGGGGGACATCCTCTGATTTTAGGCAGGCCATGGCTGACCACTGTAGACACATTTATTAGATGTAGATCTTGGTGTATGACCATATTCGATGGTAATACTACCAAGGGTCTTGTTCCTTACCCTCTAGCTAAACCAAGTTCATAATATAAGAATAATTTATGGTATGAGTTTGAACTAGAGGAAGTTGATATACGTTCACTGCTCATTGGAGGAAAATATTTACATTTTAAAAATGAAATTGAGGATGATACTATCAACAAATTCATTAATGACCCTTATGTTGTTACACTATCGACATCTCAACTGTTAAGTTATGTAATAGACAAATCCAACGAGGAATATATTTTTTATGATCCTACCTTAGAAGAAATACCTACGGTCCCTAGTGTTAATGGTGTTCTAGTGGAAATAGAGCCTAAAGATACCTTAAATGTTAATCCTAATTTATCCCCTACACAAAAAGAGAGATTAGTGTAGTTATTGAGAAAGAATAAAGAAGCCTTTGCATGGTATTATAAGGACATGAAGAGTATCCATCCTACTCTATGCACTCATCACATTTATTTAAAGGAAGGATATCGGCCTATCGAACAACCTCAACGTAGAATGAATCCAACCTTGGAGAGTGTTGTCAAGGAAGAACTTCAAAATATATTAAATGCAAAATTTATCTATCTTATTTCTGAAAGTAAATGGGTATATCCACTTGTTATTGTTCCCAAGAAGAATTGAAAGTGGAGAGTCTGTGTTGACTATACGGAGCTTAACAAAGCCACTCAAAAGGACCATTTCCCGCTACCTTTTATTGATAAGATCCTAAATACTCTGTTTGGTAAGAAAAATTTCTCTTTTCTATATGGATTTTGCAGCTATAATTAGATTTAGATCACCCTTGAGGACCAAGACAAGACTACCTTCACTTTCCCTTGCGGTACATTTTCCTATAGGGTCCTACCTTTTGGACTTTGTAATGCACCTGCAACCTTCCAACAAGTAGTGTTAGGAATATTTTCTGATATGGTAAATGACTACTTGGAAATATTTATGGATGGATTTACACCTTATGTAGATGGGTTTGATGAATCCTTGCACAACCTTGAAAATGTACTTTAATGTTGTATACTATCCCACCTTTGTCTCAGTACTGAGAAGTATCACAAGATGATGAATGAAGGTATTGTTTAAGGGAACTATCTCTCTACTAAAGGTATACAAGTTCATCCAACAAAATTTGGGGTAGTTTTAAGAATTCCCACTCTTAAGATGCAAAAGGAGGTACATAGTGTTTTGGGGCAGACAGGTTATTACAGACAATTTATAGAATTTTTTTCTAAGATTGCATTTCCATTTTTTTCCATATTAAGAAATGATAAAGATTTTATATGGATTGACAAGTGTAACAATATTTTGCATAGTTAAAAAGATGTGTAACAACAACTCCCATATTACGAGGACCCAACTAGAGTCTATCTTTTCACATCTCCACTGGTTCTTCTGATACAACCATTTGTATTGTGATGGGACAACATGAGGAAAATAAACCTTACACAATCTGCTATATCAACAAGAACTTGATCCCCGTAGAGGTAAATTATATAGTGACAAAAAAAAGAGTTTCTTGTTGTTATTCATGCTATCAACAAATTTAGGCATTACATTACTAGTTACCAAACTTTTGTGCATACTGACCACTCTGTTATCCAATTTTTAATGAATAAACTAGTTACTAATGCTAGGGTTACTAGGTGGTTGTTGTTACTCCAAGAATTTGATATTACTATTGTAGATAAACCTGGGAAAGATAATGTTGTTGCATATTTTCTTTCTAGATTGACTAATGTGACTAATAATTTGTGTGTTGAAGACTCTTTCCCAAATTACTATCTCATTGTAGTATCCACTTATTCACCTTCGTATGCAGAGATTTCCAATTACCTTGCTGCAGGAAAGCTTCCCCACACCTTTCTCCTAGAGAAGAGAAATATTGTTCAATGGAGTGCTCGATATTTTTGGTTGGATGACTACCTCTTCCACACTAGTTTGATCAACAAATTAGAAGGTGTGTGAGGGAGGATGAGATCCATGATATTCTCAAGGCTTGTCATGATGAGTCTTGTGGAGGAAGTTTTGTAGATAGGAGAACATGTCATAACATTCTTTAGACAAACTATTTTTGACCTACTATATTTCAATATGCAAGGAAATATTACAGGGGTGTCATAATTGTCAAAGAATAGGCCAACCTACTCAATAAGATGAAATGTAATTACAACCTCAACTGGTGATGGAGCCATTTGAGGGATGGGGTTTATATTTTGTGGGACCAATTAATCCCCCATCTCAGTAGAAGAATTATGTTTTGGTATACACAGACTATGTCACCAATTGGGTGGACGCAAGAGAACTAACTAGAGCATTTGAGTGTGTTGTTTTAGAATTTTATTTGAGTAAATTTTTGCTCGGTATAGAGTGTTGAAAATAGCAACAAGAAATGATAAAAATAGAATCCATAATATTCCAATTTTAATTTGTCCTTGAATTAAAATTGTGAATTAAATTCGAATTTAGTCTCACCAGCTACTTGGAATTAATTAATTAATTCATTATGGATTAATTAGTTGGAGAAATTCAAGTTAGAAGTCTTTCTGCAGTCATGTAATAATTATCCCTTAAATTAAGGATATTATCTCTTAATTAGATAAGATTGAGTTATATTTGAGTTGTAATTAGTTAGCTCAGTTTACTGAGTTAAGTCCAGTTAAATTAGTTCCAAACTGTTTGAGGAACTAATTATGAGTTATAATTCAATTGATGTATGCATGCACTCAACTAGTGTACTCCAAATAACTGAAGATTCCCTCATCAGAAACTCATGCATGTCTGTTATGAGAAAGAACCAGTTGAGCTAAATGTCAAGGACAGTGTACTATTAGTTGCATGTTTTTCCCTATAAAGGAAACCAATGCATGCAGTCAAGGTAAGGTTCCTTGAGGATTGTGCAGTTCTGACAGTGTGTTAGAGCAGTGTGTGAGAGCATTGTTAAACTGGGCGAAGGAGATCATCAAAGAGGTAACTGCACAAGGAAATAAGAGCTTGGAGGGTAGAGGAGAAGGCTTGTGAGAAGCTTTGTTTGCCCGTGAGCATCTAGGAGGATTGTACTGAGAGTTGGCTAGTTGTGAGAGCTAAGGCTTTGTATAATTCTGATGTATTTCCACCTTGTATGATAATACAGATAGTGGGGTTTTTAGCTGAGGCTTTCCCCTGAGTATTTTCTGTGTTTCATGTGCATTGATTCTTCTTGTTTTGGTTATATGTGTTCAGCTCTGATTTAGCTCGATCTTTAAGCTTCCGCAAGTTTGATAGTAGAAGTAGATTATAGTATTTTGCTTCGGTATATTGCATTATCGAGTTAATCTACAGTCAGATTTTCTACATAGATCTCAGAGGTAGATTTGTAGAGAATTTGCAGGAAATTCTACATAGAGTGCCAAAACAGATAGTTATTGTTGAAAATGCAATAAGAAAATGCTAATTTAATTTTGTCCTTGAATTAAATTAGGAATAAAATTGTAATTCCCCATCACATGACAACTTGTATTAGTTAAATAAGTTAATTTGACTTAGTTTTCTCAGTTAATTCGAGTTGAGGGTCTAACTTGAGTAATGTAGAGTGTCTCCTACTTTATAGGAGCCCTGGTTGAGTTTATTTTGAGTTGTAATTAATTAATTCAGTTTAACTAAGTTAAATTCAATTAAACTAGTTCCAACTGATGGAGGAACTAGTAGGGGGTCAAATAGTGGGGTGCCGCTTCATGTGTTCAACCAATTAACTCACGATTCACTCATAAATAACTCATGCATGTCAGATCTGAGAGTTACCTAGTTGATATAGGAGTTCAGGGACAACATATTGTCAATTGTATAATCATTCAAATTGTATAGGTGGTGCATGCAGTCAGAGGAAGGCTTATGATGGATTGCGCAATTCCAATTGAGGAATTTCCCTAATTAATAGGGGATAATTCCCAAGGAAACAATGCAAGGAAATAAGGACTTGGGCAAATGCGAAATTGGTTAGTATTAGCCTAGGCTTGTCTAGGAAGCTGTGAGACAAATAGAGATAGTGCAGAGGTTGCTCGGGCTTGAGAAAAACATTGTAATCTTCTCATATTTTCTAACTAATGCAATATACAGATAATAAGGGTTTTTGGCTGTGGCTTTCCCCAGGAAATCATTGTGTAATGTGTTGATTGAATTCCTTATCTTGTATGCTTTGTGATTTCATGATCGTTTAATTGTAACCATTAATGAGTAGAGTAGATTCAAGTCCACTGTTTTAGTAAATTACAATTAACAATTTGAATCTACAAGGAATTTCTACACAGTATCAGAGCAAAAATCACTTTAGAAGAGGAGAATACACGTTTGTATTATGCAGGTGAAATCAAATTTGCAGTATCATTCGTCAAAGTCAGCAGGATGTCATTCTACAGATTGAGACTTGAATATTCCCTTGAGGGTAGTTCAAACTATATTGCTTGGAAGGACAGAATGGAGGTAGTGTTGGAAGACAACAAGCTGAAGGAATTCATAGAAACTTATATTCCTATGCCAAATGATGCTCAAGATCTAGTAGAGTGGAGAAAATGTGTTGCAAAGGTGACAAGGATTATCCTAGAAGGAGTTCGAGATCATATTTTCTCGAACGTCCACTGTAAGGAGACTCCATATGCAATGTGGAAGGCCTTGACATACCTGTTTCAAAACAACAGTGACAACAGGAAGCTGGCACTGAAGGACAAGCTCAGAAAAATCAAGATGGAGAAGGGTGACACAATACTAAAGTACTTGACCAAGTTCACCCAAAGTCAAGATAAGCTTGGAAGTTTTGGTGTTATAATTGCTGAAGATGATGTGGTCAACCTAGCACTTCTAAGCCTTCCTAAGAGCTAGCACAACTACCAAGATTCGGTAAATGGGAGGGAGAAGATACTAGAGTGGGAGCATTTGTGGTCCGAATTAGTGCAAGAAGAGATTCGATGAAACACTAGAGATGGATCCTCATCCAAGCATGATGATGAGGAGAATTGTGCCTTAGCTAGAAAGTCGAAGAAAGGGAAAGGGAATTCATCCCATTCCAAATCATATTCCAGATAGGGTGGGAAGAAGTAGGCCTTGTCGAAGATCAAATGTTTTCACTGTCATGAGCTGGGACACTATGCCACGAAGTTTCCACACAATAAGGCTAACAAGAAGCCCTCGGGAGTAGTGGTAGGTGAATCTCTTGCTTCACAATTCGAGTTTGTTTTCACCCTCATTGATTGCATGGTGACATCAGTGATGGGTAGTGTGTGGTATCTGGATAGTGGATCCTCATTCCATATGACTGAAAACAAAGAATTCTTCAGTGACTTGGAGGAGAAGGACCTCCATATGCACATCAAAAGGGGAGATGATGGAAAGTATAGCGCGACTGACATCGGTACTGTTACTTTTCAGAGGGAGTCTGGTTCTCCTCTCACATTAAAAGATGTCATATATGTTCTGGGTTTGAAGAAGAATTTGGTTTCAGATGCTATGTTTGAGGACTATGGCTACGATGTAATATTTAGAAAAAGACAGACTTTCCTTCGTCACATAGCTTCAGGACAAGTGAAGTGGATCAGGGGTTGGGTGAACAACCTCTACAATTTGGATGTAGAAGACTATGCTGCTTTGAGCACAAAAGCAGAGAAGGTGCAGAGTCGAGACATCAGTAAGTTGTGGCATAGAAGATTGGGTCACTTGCACCACAGAGCCTTGAAGATCATGCATTTCTACAGGACTTCCAAAGGGTACACTATAGCAGAGAGATACATGCAAAGAGTGTACATTGGGGAAGTACACAAAATCCACCTTTCATGATAAGGACAGTCGAGCACAAGAAATCCTTGAAAGAGTTCACTTAGATGTGTGTGCACCATTCTCGATAGCCTCCATGGCCAAGCATAGGTATTTGTAGATTATTTCTCACGCAAGTGCTGGATTTTCTTCACGCAGACGAAAGATCAAGCATTCTCTAAATTTTGTGAATTTAAAGCACTTGTTGAGAAAGACACTGGCAGGGAAGTGAAGGCTCTTAGGAGTGATAACGGTGGAGAATATGTGTTGGATGAATTCAAGAACTTTTGTGCATTAGAAGGCATTCAAATGGATTTAATAGCACCCCATAACCCACAACAAAATGGAGTGGTTAAAAGGAAGAACATAACTATTGTGGGAGTTGCACAGGAAATGTTACATGATCAAGGACTACTGTTGCACTTGTGGGATGGAGCATGCAACACAACTGTATATGTGTAGAACAAGAGTCCTCATTGGATTCTAGGGATGAGTACACTAGAAGAATATTTTTTCAGGTAAGAAACCAGATGTGGCACACTTCAAGATCTTTGGTTCATCAGTTTACTATCATGTTACGAAGGATGCAAGGAAAAAGATAGCTGAGTTGGGCACATTTGTGGGGTACAATGATACACCTCACAACTATCGGGTGTACCTTTCATATCACAGAATGACAATGGTTTATAGAGATGTGAATTTTGATAAAGAGACGACCATGAGATGTTCCCTTGAGAGGGAGCTTCAGTTGCATGTAGATGAGGAGATTTTAGCTCCAAAGGAAGAACCTTAGGATGACGTGGAGCAGCCACATGCAAAGGATTAAAGAGTGGAATCACCCACTCATTAAGAGACTTACAGAGATGGGAGGAAGCACACCAGAGAGGCTGAAAGATTGATGCATGAATTTAGAGAGAATGTGGGAGCACCCACATCACAATGCATTCAGAGGAGGCCATGAAATCGGTACACTGGCTACATGGCTCTGATGAGCGAGAGTGTAGATATTGAGCCATCCTCATTCGAGGAAGAAGTGAAACAACCAGTATGGGTTGATGCCATGGTAGAGGAGTATGACTCCATTATCAGAAACAATGTTTGGGAAGTGGTCCCAAGACCAACAAACAAGTCAATGGTGATTTCCAGATGGCTTTAAAAGGTAAAGAAAGAAATAAATGGAAGTGTGGAGAAACACAAGGCCAAATTTGTGGCTAGAGGGTTCTCTCAGGTGGAGGGAATTTATTACAAGGAGATATTTCTCCAGTAGTAAGATACTATTCAATCAGATATATTCCAACACTCTTAGCACAGATGGGATGGAAGATACATAAGATGGATGTGAAGACAACATCCCTCAATAGAGTGATTGCGGAAGAGGTGTACATTGAGAAATAGGAAGGATTTGAGACCTTCAACAGAGAGTTGCATGTGTGCAGACTCAAGCGAGCGTTGTATGGATAGAAACAAACACCTCGTGTTTGGTACACCAGGATTGAAAACTATTTCACAAGGTTGGGCTTCACCAAAAGTGAAGCAGATTCAAACCTTTACCATATTGTGGTTGAGAGTAAATTGTTGATTATATTATTATATGTTGATGGCTTAATTCTAACAAGTGATGAGAAGCTGGTAAAATCTTGCAAAGGGGATCTTGCAAGAGAATTCGAGATGAAGGACCCGGGGTTCATGCATTATTTCCTTGGTACGAAAGTATGGCAATGAGATGAGGAATTGTTTGTCTCTCAGTGAAATTATGCCAATGGGATATTGAAGAAGTTTCACATGGAGAGCAACAAACCCATGGAGACTCCTCTAGCAAGGAATTGGAGAAATGAAGATGATACTTCAGGTGAACTAGTGGAGGCTACTATTTACATGCAACTTGTGTGTTCACTTATGTATTTGGTGAAGACACGACCGAACATATGTTTTTCATTTAACCAACTTAGTCAAGAAATGGTTAAGCCAATCAAACTCTATTGAAGGAAACTAAACAAGTGTTGAGATACCTTAGAGGCTCGCCTCAGTTTGGTCTTTGGTACAGACAGACAAAGGGAGTGAAGTTGCAAGGATTGACAAATGTAGATTGGGTAGGGAGTCCATTCAACAGGTGGGAAGAGCACATCAGGGGGAATCTTTAGTATTGATTCAACAACAATTTCTTGGTACAACAAGAAACAGAGATCAGTTGCACTTAATTCGGCAAAAGAAGAGTACATGGATGCTAGTCAAGCAACGTGTGAGGTTATCTAGATGAGGAAGTTCCTTGTTGGGCTATTTCATCAACAGATGGATCCTATTGTGATTTACTGTGACAATAAAGTTGTATTATACTCTCAGAGAATCCAGTTTTTCATGATCGATTTAAGCATATCAAAATCCGATATCACCATCTACCAGATTGTGTGCAAAGGAAAATCATGTTGCTGGAGTACATTCCTTCAAAGGAACATGATGCAGATATTTTGATAAAGGCATTGACAAGATGAAAATTCAAGTTTCATAGAGGCAAGATCAGGGTAGAAGTTAATCCCTTTCTTTTTGAGAGGAAGTGTTGAAAATGCAACAAGAAAATCGTAATTTAATTTTGTCCTTGAATTAAATTAGGAATAAAATTGTAATTACACATCACATGACAACTCATATTAGTTAACTAAGTTAATTCGACTTAGTTGGCTCAGTTAATTCGAGTTGAGGGTCCAACTTGAGTCATGTAGAGTGTATCCTACTTTATAGGAGTCTTGGTTGAGTTTATTTTGAGTTGTAATGATCCGAATGGAAAATGGCATTCACCCATGTTATTCATCCACTGATAGTATTTATCCACCCATGGTATTGTAAGTGGAATCAATCCATGGTATTCATTCACCCATGGCATTGTAAGTGACATCAACCCATGGTATTCATTCACCCATGGTATTTACCCACCCATGGAATTTACCTGTGGTATTGTAACCAAAAAAGGATATAAGTAACAAGTCACATTTTGTAAAATGACATATTGCCCACCATAATGCAGTCTTTATAGTTATTATATGTTTTAATAATAAAAAAAGTTTCTTTATGGTTTTTTTATTGCGTGTTCTCCTATTTTCTTCTGGAGTTTTATTTTTTCAGATCTTGAGGGCCTCTCCCCAAAGATCCATTTCAATTTTTGATATCTTGGGGGGCTCCCCTCAAGATCAGGATTAGTGATATTAGAATTAGGTTATGCCTCCATGGGAATGAGGGTTTGACGCATATTTCAATTTCAAATTTTTGCAGTAATATTCAACAAAATTCAGGAAGTTCCTTGTTGGGCTATTTCAACAACAGATGGATCCTACTGTGATTTACTGTGACAATCAAAGTTGTATTATACTCTCAGAGAATCCAGTTTTTCATGATCGATTTAAGCATATCGAAATCCGATATCACCATCTACCAAATTGTGTGCAAAGGAAAATGATGTTGCTGGAGTACATTCCTTCAGAGGAACAGGATGTAGATATTTTGACAAAGGCATTGACAAGATGAAAATTCAAGTTTCATAGAGGCAAGATCAGGGTAGAAGTTAATCCCTTTCTTTTTGAGAGGAAGTGTTGAAAATGCAACAAGAAAATCATAATTTAATTTTGTCCTTGAATTAAATTAGGAATAAAATTGTAATTCCACATCACATGACAACTTATATTAGTTAACTAAGTTAATTTGACTTAGTTGGCTCAGTAAATTCAAGTTGAGGGTCTAACTTGAGTCATGTAGAGTGTATCCTACTTTATAGGAGTCCTGGTTGAGTTTATTTTGAGTTGTAATGATCCGAATGGAAAATGGCATTCACCCATGTTATTCATCCACCGATAGTATTTATCCGCCCATGGTATTGTAAGTGGAATCAATCCATGGTATTCATTCATCTATGGCATTGTAAGTGACATCAACCCATGGTATTCATTCACCCACGGTATTTACCCACCCATGGAATTTACCTGTGGTATTGTAACCAAAAAAGGATATAAGTAACAAGTCACATTTTGTAAAATGACATATTGCCCACCATAATGTAGTCTTTATAGTTATTATCTGTTTTAATAAAAAAAAAGTTTCTTTATGGGTTTTTTTATTATGTGTTCTCCTATTTTCTTCTGGAGTTTTATTTTTTCATATCTTGAGGGCCTCTCCCCCAAGATCCATTTCAATTTTTGGTATCTTGGGGGGCTCCCCTCAAGATCAGGATTAGTGGTATTAGAATTAGGTTATGCCTCCATGGGAATGAGGGTTTGACACATATTTCAATTTTAAATTTTTGCAGTAATATTCAACAAAATTCATGCACGTGCTATGCCCTCCATAGAAAACTTTATGGGGCAAAGCGAGAAGAATTTGTTTTTCATGTTTTTGCAAGGATTTTTTGGGCGGCGAGTTTGTAGATCAGTTTTGAATTTTTTGGTGCAAAATTTACATAAATAAATAACATATCTAGATTCCTTGTGAAAAAGTACCCAAATTCAAAAAACAAATCGACCAAATCAGAGTCCGAATGAGGGAGGTATCGTTGATTTAAAATCAGCTGTGTTGCAGAAATATTTCTGATGACAATTTGTTGACGACGGTTCTCCTATCAAATTTTTTATTTTTTGTGTAGAATTTTAGAAAAATGATTACATATCTAAGATCCTCTTGAAAAGTCACCCAATTTCAAAAAAAAAATAGTTGAATCAAATATCGGATGAGGGAGATATCGCTCATTTAAAATCAATTTTTTTTTTCAGAACTTTTGGGACGGCAAAACAATTGCAGCGTGAACCCGAGTTTCCAGAGTGTCCAGATAGAGATTTCAAACACATGGGAAGATGCAAAATGGTCATTCTATTTCCAAAAATAGGTTATAAGAAAGCTTCTGAGTTATATTGACTGATTTATCTCCATTTTAAATCTGGAGCAGTATTCAGAGTGAGTTTTCTTTGGAGATGTGCCCTCCCACCTCGCTTTAGTAGGCACCTGCTTCACATTCATCAGTTTCAGCATAGAAAAATCTGACTTGGGTTCTTTGGAGACATTCCCTCCCACCCCAAGCTATGTAGGCACTTGCTATTTTATTAACAGTCAACATCATGGTTATGGGTCACCACACAAAACCCTATGCCAATGAAGTCCATTTGCTCGGCCACACATTGTCTACCTCATAGTTGGCCCACCATCATTACAAGGTATCTCTATCCTCGAATCTTTATTTTTCATGGTTATGGGTCATCCACAAACCCACACTTTATCGAAGTCCATTTTTTAGGTCGCACACTGTCATAATCACAGTTGGTCACAAGCATTACAGGGTATCTCAATCCTCAGATCTTCGTTCATCACAGTTATGGGTTAACCACACAAAACCATTCTCTTTAGTGGCTCTTCATATTCAACAAAGGCTTCTCAGGAGGGAACTTCACGCGATGAGGACCATTACTTCTTAATAAGGGAGGAATGATTCAAATGTAAAATGGCATCCACCCATGGTATTCATCCACCCATGGTATTTATCCACCCATGGAATTTACCCATGGTATTGTAAGTTGCATCAACCCATGGTATTGTAAGTGACATCAACCCATGGTATTGTAAGTGACATCAACCCATGTTATTGTAAGTGACATCAACCCATGGAATTTACCCATGGTATTGTAAGTGGAATCAACCCATGGTATTGTAAGTGACATAAACCCATGGTATTTACCCACCCATGGAATTTACCTGTGGTATTGTAACTAAAAAATGCTATAAGTTACAAATCACATTTTGTAAAAGGACAGATTATCCACCGTAATGTATTCTTTACAATTATTATCTGTTTTAATAAAAAAAGTTTTTTGTGGTTTTATTATTGTGTGTTCTCCTATTTTCTTCTGGAATTTTAATTTTTCAGATCTTGAGGGCGTCTCCCCCAAGTTCCATTTCAATTTTGGAGATCTTGGGGGGCTCCCCTCAAGATCCAGATCATGTAATTAACTAATTTAGCTTAATTGAGTTGAAGTCAATTAAACTAGTTCCAACTGATTATTCACTCATAAATAACTCACGCATGTCAGATGTGATAGTTACCCTATTGAGATTGGAGTTTAGGGAAAATGTACTACCAGTTGTATAATCATCTGAATAGTACAGGTGGTGCATGTAGCTAGAGGAAGGCCTATGATGGATTGCACAATTCCAATTCAGGAATTTCCCTAATTAATAGGTGCTAATTCCCAAGGAAACAACACAAGGAAATAGGGACTTGTGAAAGTGAGAAATTAGTTAAGCATTGGCCTAGGCTTGTCTAGGAAGCTGTGAGATAGATATAGATAGTGCATAGGTTGCTCGGGCTTGAGCAAAGCATTGTGATCTTCTCATATTTTCTAACTAATGAAATATACAGATAACAAGGGTTTTTAGTTGTGGCTTTCCCCAAGAAATCATTGTGTAATGTGTTGGTTGAATTGTTTCTCTTGTATGATCCATGATTTCACGATCGTTTAATTGTTTTCGCTGATGAGTAGAGTATATTCACGTCTATTGTTTTAGTAAATTACAACTAACATTTTGAATCTACAAGGAATTTCTACAGTTACAGATGGAGGAGCACAATTTACTTCTTAGCTGATATAAGACCTTGTCAGAAAGTATAGGATTCATGATTGAGTCAATTCACCTTATCACCCACAAGAAAATTGGCAAGTGGAAAGTACCAATAAGGTGCTTGAAGTTATTCTCACGAAGACTGTGGTGGGCCACTGAAGAGATTGGGTTGAGAGACTTCCAAAAATGTTATGGGATTATGGAACTACTTGTAGGAACACTACAAGATTCTCTCCTTATGAGTTGGTATTTGGTGAGAGTCCCATATTTCTCTTTGAATTTGAGATAAAGACACTTAAAAATGATTTGGGGGTGAATTTAGACTTGATTGCAACTCAAAAACATCGATTGCAACAACTAAATGAGTTATATGAGATCTGCTTGGCTTTTGTGCAACGAAAACATATCACCAAACAATAATGTGTTAGGTGCCACGATAAATTTACTTTGAAGAAGGTGTTTTAGAAGGGTGAATGAGATCTATTATATGACTCCAGATTTAAATATTTCAAAGGGAAGTTGTGTACCAGGTGGCTAGGTACTTACAAGGTATATACAATATTTGACAATGGGACTGTGGAATTGATAACAACTGATGGGTCTCAGACATCTTGTCTTGCCAATGAACACCGTTTGTGATTGTATCATAAGCCTACTTCAAAGGATTCATTTGTCAACATTGTCTCAGATGCAGATTTAGACCTTGAAGCTGTTGGGGCAAGGGAAATTTTTCCCGCGCTGTTAACAATTAGTTATTTTATTTTATTTTTTTGATTTAGAGAGAGAGAGAGAGAGAGAGAGAGAGAAGAAAAAAGGATAAAATATAAAAAGAAATAGAGAAAAAATAAAAATGTCTAATGGTGAAAACCTCCATGGGGTGCTACTAGATGAATATGGTGGCTAAAAACCAGCTTGTTGGTAGCCGACATATCTTTTTCTTCCTCTGTAAAAAAAATTATGATATATTTTCTTTGTCTATAAATGGCTTAATTTTTAAATTTATTGTTGTTACAGACTCAATATTCATCAATTATAACAAGATGCTACACTTATCACAAGCTTGCTGCTATTGAAAGATATTAAGTATTCAAACAAATTCTATTGATACAATTCTACAAAGTTTTGTTGATATAACTCTATACATTTGCATAACACTTTTACAGTTTCACATAGCTCCACTGATATAGATCATAGATATTTTTATTTGTTCACTATCACAAGTTGACATATGTGTTCTTGCATTTTCATGGTTGACATCTATAACTTTGTGCTAATACACCTGACACATAAGTATCTGTGTGTTACCACATCATTGTAATGGAATAATTCACCAATAGACATATGCCACGAATTAGATGTTGCACATCATTGATCAAGTCACTATCACTTATACAATATCTGGGTCATCATAATGGTATGTCGACGACATGTATGTTTTTTGTCATTTACTTTCATTTCTAGATTTAAGGTTGACATGACCCTCTCTCACATATGCCGAGGACAACTATTATTGGTGAAAATTGGTAGCTCGGGGAGAAATTCCCTCCTTGGGGAAGCCCTTCTCACCCTAAGGAGACCCTACTAGCCCTTGGAAGAATTTAATTTGCACATGGGAAAATATTATTTTTAATGTGGAACCATGACAACACAAAAAGTACAAGTTGGTTTGGAAGAGGAAATTCGTCCACCTCAACCACATATAAATACACCTAAGTTCACATTACTTGGAGGCATCACATCACATCACACATTTTTCTTCATTGGTTTGACTTGGACTAAAAATTACAAGGTTTGAGCTCACACGTGCGAAGAGGAGAGAGAATTTTTTGGTAACAATTACTTTTCTATTTTGGCATCTTTGACCATCTTTGACTTTAGATGATTTGAATTGTTTTGACTTGGGCTTTGGATCTATTCTTGGAGGCCGAATTTAGGAGAGAGAAGGACATAATTTTCTAGGAATTTTTACCTCATTTAACCGTAGGCCTGAGGAAACTTTGACTGCAGGGTTGAATTTGAATTTGACTGATTTTTGAGGCAGATTTTGTGATTTTTTTGAATGAGTTTAACTGAGGGAAGGAGGTCGCATTCATTGACTGGTTGACCAAATATTTTGGATCAGATTTGAACATTGACTAAGGGCTAGTTAAGGATGCGTTGATCGCTGTTGACTTTACAAAAAATTGCAGATTTGAATTTTGACCAGATTTGAATTTTTATGCTCATATTGGATTGGATATTGGTTGGATGATTTGGTTAGTTAAGGCTTTAACCTTTGACTAGTTATTGATGTACTTGGACTAAGTATCTCTCTGCTAAGAATTTGAGGCAATCTAATAGAAGAAGAATTTGGAAAGGGTTTTCCCCCTTGTGGGGTTTTACCTTGGTCTTTGACCAAATCTCTGTGTCTCTATTGTTCTTGACTGTCTTCTTTTGTGCATTTGGTTTACTGTTCTATCTACAATTGCTTACTATTATTGGAAGATTGATAATATACTGGGTAATTGATTTCTATTAGAAGAATAATTGTTACAAGTGATTGCTATAGCATAGAACATTGGAAAATTAACATGCCAAAGTTGAGGTGAAGACAAGACCAAGAAGATAAGAGAAATCACTCTTTAAAGATATCTTATCCATTGTTGAAGAACATTTGACTTGGTCAATATGAATACCTCGTACTTCAAGATTGAAGAGAAGCTGAATAACTCTTCTAACTATGTTGTTTGGAGAGCCAAGGTGGATTTGAATTTAGAGGAAAATGATGTTTTAGAATATGTAGAAGGAATGGAATCCGAGCCTCTAGAGAATTATTTTGCTACTATCAAGTCCAAGTACAAGAAAGGTGAGGTCAAAGCTAAGAAAAGCATTATTGATTCTTTGAGAGATCACTTGATCACTTATGTTGCAAAATTGAAGAAGTTTAAGGAAATGTATGATAGGATGGTTGGGATGTATGAGGTTAACAACTTGAACCATATTCTATCTTTGAAGAATCAACTCAAGGACATTAAGATGAACAAGGGGGAGACTGTGCAGTCATACTTCATGAGGATATCCCAACTCAAGGATCAATTGTTGTCTTCTAAAGAAATTACATCTGATGGAGAGCTAGTACTAATTGCCCTGGGTGGTCTTGCTCCAATTTTGGAGACATTCATTAAAACTATTAGAAAAAATGACATGTTTGCTTCATTTGATGAGCTAATGGGAAATTGCACTCAAGAGGAGACTAAGATGATTTCTAGAGGGAGAATTCAAAATCATGAAGAAGGAGAACCCACTACATTTGTTTCTCAAGGCAAGAAGAGGAAAGGAAGAGGAATACCATCTAATTCAAGAAATCCTGCACCAACATCCAGGGACTCCAATAGAAGACATATAAAGGACAAGCCACAAGTTAAATGCTACAATTTCCACAAATATGGTCCCTATGCCCGAGATTGCCTAGAAAATGGAAATGCTCCAAAGATCCTACAACAACAACCATGGCTTCAACAACAACATGTTCAATGATAGAAGAATAAGAGAAGTTCTTGCCACCCGAGAATAAAACCATCATCCTCCTAAGAGATCAAGGAACTCAAGGTATGAAAATAACGCGATTGCTACTCAATTTGATTATTTTCTTATTTATGTTGTTTTTAGTTCCACTTCCCTGGATTCGTTTGATAGCTAGTTAGTGGATAGTGGGGCTTCTAGAAATTTCACTGGTTATCATGAAGTCCTCTCAAACCTGGTTGAGAGGGAGACAAATTTGAGGATAATTCTTGGGGACAATTCTACTTATCTTATAAAGGGGTATGGGTTCTATTTCATTCATTATGGTCAAACTATACATCTACAGGATGTTCTGTATGTGCCAGGATTGAAAAAGAATATTGTGTTTATATCTGCCTTGGAGGACAAAGGGATGAAAGTTTCTTTTATAAATGGAAAGGTCCTTACTTGGCTAATGGAATATTACTTGAGAGATGCCTTCACTTTTGCATCTATAATTTAAGGCCTTTATAAAGTCAATGGAATACCAAATCGAGCATTGGTTCATGATATTAATCATCAATATGAGTTATGGCATCGAATATTCACTCACCTTCATTATGAAGCCTGACCTAAGATGAGGAGGATGGTTTTTGGGATGCCCAAGATTTGTGTAGATCATGATGGAGTTTTTCTAGGATGTGTAAGTGGAAATAAGATGAAGGGACCATTCCCTTCGAGCAGAAGTAGGACTAGTGAAGTACTTCAAATCATACATTCTAATCTATGTGGACCCATGCCAGTGACTTCTCCTGGAGGCTACCTGTACTACATAATATTTATGGATGACTTATCTCTCAAGAGATGGATTTTCTTCTTGAAGCACAAGGACCAAGAATTTGACATGGTTAGGGACTTCAAGGCTTTGATAGAAAATCAAACAGGAAAGAGGATCAAAATATTCAGGTTTGATAATGGAGGAGAATTCATTTCAAATGATTTCATTTATTTTTGCAAGAAATCTAAAATCAAGAAGGAGACCATCATACGTTATAACCCAGAGGAAAATGGAGTGGCTGAAAGGAAGAGTAGGACCATCATGGAATCTTGTCAAGCCATGTTGCATGATCAAAAGCTATCGAAGTTTCTATGGGGAGAAGCTACAAACACTGATGTCTATGTCCAAAATAGGACTCCTAATCAAGACTTGGGTGACAAGACTCCCGAAGAATTTTTCACAGGTATGAAGCTTGATGTTGGACACTTGGGGATCTTTGGCTGCCTTGTTTACTTTCTTGTGTTGAAGGAAAAAAGGAACAATCCATAAGCTTCAGAAAAGAAATGTACGTTTGTTGGTTATTGTGAAAATTATAAATCCTATAGAATATATGTACCTGTTCAAAGGAACATAGAGTTTAGCAGGGATGTGACATTTGATGAAGATTCTACCCTTGGGAAATCAAGGGACACTGCCACCCATGCCGATATTGAAAGAATGGATGATGCCATGGATGTACAAGATGAATCTCCTATGCCTGAGCTAGAGATTGATGTTGTTGACAACCCCATGGAACCCATGCACTCCTTGGATCCCCATCCATGTGATCCTCCTACCAAGAAGAGACCACTATGGTTTCATGACACTTTACAAGATGCTTAGAGACATGTTGCTGCAAGAGGAACCTTTAGGGAAAGAAAGAAGCCATGCTGATATTAGGGATATGTTGTAGCAATGAGAAACATGATACAAGTTTAACCACACACTTTTGAAGAATCAATGAAAGAAAAAGTATGGAAGGATGCTATGGCCGAGGAATATGAGCCCATTATGAAGAACGATGAGTGGGAAGTGGTTCTGAGACTCGGAGGAAAGTATGTTGTGACTTCTAAATGGTTGTACAAGATTAAGCATGTTGCAGATGGACGATATCGATAAATACAAGGCGATATTTGTTGCTAGAGTTTTATCCCAGAAAGAGGGAGATGGCTATGACGACATGTTTACACCAATTTCCCACAACACTACCATTCGACCTATCATTGCTCTTGTTGCTAGCCAGGGATGGAAGCTTCACCAGATGGATGTAAAGACTACGTTTCTACATGAGAAACCACATGGATTTGAGGAGCATGTTAGGAAGACCCATGTATGTAGGCTGAAGAAAGTGATTTATGGATTGAAGCAAGCCCCTAGGGCTTGGTATTCCTGCATTGATAGCTATTTGATGAAGCTTGGATTCATAAGGAGCAGTGTTGGTCCAAGTATCTACTTCAAAGTAGTCCAAGGTATGCCCCTAATTTTAGTATTATAATTTGATGATTTATTCTTGACATGTGGAGAGCATCTTATTCTCTAGTGTAAGAGGGTGTTAGCCTTTGAATTTGAGATGAAATACCTTGGTTTGATGCACTACTTCCTAGCTTATAGGTGTGGTAGAGATGTGGTGAGATTTTCCTTTCTCAAGGGAAATATGTTTTCAAACTATTGGACAAATTTGTTATGGTAGAATGAAAATCCATGGCCACACCGATGGAGATGAACTTCAAGAGATTATGTGGTGAAGTTGTGGGACCAAATCTGGAAAATCCCACTGAGCACCGACAATTTATTGGGCAATGATGTTCTTGGTGAATGCTAGACCGAACATATGTTTTGATGTCAACACTCTGAGTCAATTTATGACCAAGCCTCTATATGCACGTTGGGTTGCTGCTAAGCATGTGATGATTGGGCCAAAAATATTTTTGATAAGAAAAGCATATCAGGTTGTTGTTTTAGCCTGGGGTCTACCATGATATCTTGGATGAGTAGGAACCAAAAGTCTGTTTCTCTTAGCATTATCGAGGCTGAGTATATTGCTGCTAGCATGGCTAGTTGTGAGGTAGTATGGCTGAGGAATCTGTTTGGAGAGTTGTTTGAGTAGGGACTAGATATGATAGTGATATATTGCGACAACAAGAGAGGTATCCGACTTGCAGAGAATCCGATATTCCATGACAAGTCTAAGAATATTGAGATTAGATATCACTATATCTGACATATGGTGCAGAGAAGAGATGCAAGACTCCAACACATTTTTATTGGTGAGTAGATAGTGGACATTATTACCAAGACTTTGCCAAAAGGGAATTTATTAGTCTTCAGAGAGTAGCTTGGACTGGTGGATATGACCCTCTCGAGAGGGTCACGACTATTCAAGAACACTGAGGCATGCTCTTCCCTCCTATTTGAGCTCTTAGGGTAAGAATAGAGCCGAAGAGTCCTTGGGGTTGAGGGAAATCATGAAAAATAAGTGTGTATGATCCTTACCTAATGGTAAGTTTGTATCTCCCTTATTTTCAACATAGGGTTGTGTCTAATCCTTACCAAAAATGACAAGTGTGCATCTCCCCCTATTGCCAAGTTTGGGACTTGATCGAGTATACTCCAATATGCATCCTATCCACAAGTTGGAATTGTAGGGATTTCCACCCACCTGGCCAATGGGTGAGGAGACTTGGGTGTGTTTTCTCCTTACTAGAAATGGTAAGCGTGTATCTCCCAAAAGTGATGGCATAAATGTGTTCTACCACTTGATTCTTAAGGATCAAGGTGGGAAGATCAACAAACAATATGATAGTTGTGATCCTTACCTGTCATGGTAAGTGGTATCTTGCCTATTGTCATTAGATATAGGGTGGAAGATTTATCAACCCTATGATGATTCTTCTTCTTTAGATCGAGAGTATTCAATAGATGAACATAGATGAGATATGATATGATATAGCTACGACGATCATAACGAGACATCCGAGATGAGACTTATGACGCAGTCGATAATTCCTCTCTAACTAAGAGGGAGTGTTGAAAATTGGTAGTATAGGGAGAAATTCCTTCCTTGGGGAAGCCCTTCTCACCTTAAGGAGACCCAACTAGCCCTTGGAAAAATTTAATTTGCACAAGGGAAAATATTGTTTTTAATGTAGAACCATGACAACACAAAAAGTACAAGTTAGCTTGGAAGAGAAAATTTGTCCACCTCAACCACATTTAAATACACCTAAGGTCACATCGCTTGGAGGCATCACATCACATCACACATTCTTCTTCATTGGTTCAACTTGGTTTGGAAATTTCAAGGTCTGAGCTCACATGTGCGAAGAGGAGAGAGAGAATTATGTGACAATGTTGACTTTTTTGTTTTGGCATCTTTGACCAACTTTGACTTTGGATGGTTTGACTTGTTTTTGACTTGGGTTTTGAATATGTTCTTAGAGGTTGAATTTAGGAGAGAGAAGGCATAAACTTTCTTGGTACTTTGACCATAGGTATAAGGAAACTTTAGCCGTAGGGTTGACTTTGACTTTGATTGATTTATGAGGCAAATTTGATGACTGTTTTGATCGGGTTTGACTAAGGGAAGGAGGTCTCATTCTTTGACCAGTTGACCAAATATTTTACAGTATATTTGATCGTTGACGAAGGAATGGTTAAGGTTGCATTGGCTATTGTTTACTTTGACAGAAAATTGCAGATTTGAATTTTGACAAGATTTGAATTGTATGCTCATATATGATTAGATATTGGTTGGTTGATTTGATTAGTCAAGGATTTTACCTTTGACTAGTTATTGATGTACTCAGACTTTATATCTCTCTAATAGAAGAACAATTTGGAAAGGTTTTTCCCCCTTGTGGGATTTTTCTTTGGTCTTTAACCAAAGCTCTGTGTCTCTATTGTTCTTGGTTGTATTATTTTATGCATTTGGTTTATTGTTCTATCTATAATTGGTTAATATTACTGGAATATTGAAAATATACTAGATAATTGATTTCCATTGGAAGAAGAATTGTTATAAGTGATTTTTACAACATAGAACATTGGAAAATTAACAATTATCATTAAGTTGTTTGGGGGGGTGTGGGAGGTGAATAGTATCTATCGTATGAGGCACCATACCACTATCCCAGATTAGTAACTACTAACTAGACCTTGTATTAATAACAATCAACCTCTATTAATTCTAAAAACATGATGTGACTGCCTAAAATTATTCCCAATACTTGTCAATCATGGCATAAAACTGTCGAATGGGTAAAACTTACCAATTCTAACAGATTGACATTATCTGCTCCAATGAACTTTTGCATGAACAAGTGTCAACCTTGTAACATTCTTCTAAGCATCCATGGGAGGAGCAATAGTCTGCCACAAACCCGACTGTATTGATGCTCTGTTACACCATCTAGAGGCCCTAGAAGTAATTCAGAATGCAGGCTGGTTGTCCTATTTCGAGAAGTTGCAAGGATTCAATGAGAAAATTGTCCTAGAATTTTCACATACATTGCACAAATAAGGTTCATTAGTCAGAGGAATTATGGTTGTTGTTATAGAGGAAGTAGTTTCAAGGGTGATAAGTTAGCCTCAAACGAAAATGCATTGGTTATGCCTTAAAATAGCAGTCCTAACTACCAAAGCCACATTTTTACAGGAAGATGAGGAGGCAAGGCATAAGGGAAGAGGGTTTGACAGAACCTTGTTGAAGTGGTAAGAAATTTTCTAATACCGATGAATTTGATTTGAATACAAGAGATACAAATTTCTTCTAAAAATTGTGGAATATAAAATCACAAGATAGAAACACACGCAATGACATGCAAGCATAAAAACACAAGGAAGATAATGATTTTACAGGGGAGGCCAACTGGGAGAAACCCCTCTGCTACTTTTCATTAATCAGATGAGAGAAACTATTACAATTTCTTGCTTCAACTCTGAAGCACACCCTGCATTGTAAACTCGTTCTCCTGCTAACTCTCCTACTCTAGCCAACACTTAGCCAATTCAAGCCTCCAACTTCCTCTTATTTCCTTGCACAATTAAGGAGAAATTGAGCTCCTAAATAATAGGGGAATTCCCTATTTCCTTGTGAAATTCCCAAGGAATTGATCATCTGCTTAATTACCAAGCTTGTACACAAGTAGTATACAATTGATAATTACAATGTTCCTTCTCCTCCACTCCAGCTAGGCAATTCAAATTCCATGCATGTCTAGGCTATTTTTAGCTGACTGACTAGTTTAATTAAGAGATCAGTGAGTTAGCAATAGTCTACTACTCATATGACCTTCAACTGACTCAATTAATGACTAGAGCTCAGTTAACTGAGTTCAACTGAAAATAATTGAACTAGATTGCTAAATTTTAGCAATCACTAAATGCACAACTCGACTCCAAGGAGGAGACAAGGCCATGTCACACAATTTAATTGTCATCCAAGTCATTCTGTTGATGTGGAAAATAGAACTACTCAATATGACTATGGCAGAAGTCAAATTGAGCCTTTCTTGCTACAATTTATAACACTCCCTCTTAGCAAGAAATGGATTTTGCACCACCCCTATCCTGCACTTGTGGAATTCAAATTTACCTCTTGACAATGCTTTTTTCAAGATATCTGCATCCTGCTCCTTAGTTGGAATGTATCGTACCATCATAATTATCCTCTGCACACAATCATGCAAGTGATGGTACCTAATATCAATGTGCTTGGACCTGTAATAAAATATTGGATTCTCAAAGAGTTTAATACAACTCCGATTATCACAATAAATTACTGTCAGGTCCATATCTTGACTGAAAATACCCACAATCATTTTCCTCATCCATATGGCCTCATATGTTGCTTGACTTGCAACCATGTATTCAAACTTTATTGAGCTGAGTGCCACAGACCTCTATTTCCTGCTACCAGGAAATAGTTGTAGACCCAACAATAAAGATAGCACCTGAAGTACTTTTTATGTTTGATGGAATCCCTACCCAATCTGCATAAGTGAAGCCTTGAAGCTTCAATCCCTTTTTCCTCCTGTACCATAACCCATACTCTATTGTGCCTCTGAGATATATTAACACGTGCTTTGTTGCCTTCCAATACAATTTGGTAGGCTTCACCATGATTTTACTCAATTGATTAACTACATAGCATATGTCGGGCCTTGTGTTCACCAAATACATCAAGGATCCCATAAGATGCCTATAGATGGTCACATCTACTGCCTCTCCTGAAGAGGCATCCTCATTCCTCTAGTTTTTAGCTAGAGGTGTGTCCATAGGCTTGCGGTTCTGCATATGAAATCTATGAAGTATTTCAGAGGAATACTTCCCCTGACTCACAAACAACTCTCCATCACCCTGCCATACCTCCAACCCAAGGAAGTAATGCATCAAGCCCATGTCCTTCATCTCAAATTCTCTTACAAGGTCCTCCTTGTAAGAGTGGATCAACAGGTCATCCCTTGTAAGTATAAATTCATCAACATAAAATACCAAGATAAGCAACTTTCCATCTACCACAATGTGATAGAGGTTGGCATCTTCTTCACTGTTGGTGAATCCCAATCCACTGAGATATGTATCAATCCAAGTGTACCATGCATGGGGTGTCTGTTTGAGACCATAAAGAGCTCTCCTGAGTTTGCACACGTGTCTCCCTTTCATATGTCTCAAACCCCTCATACTGCTCTATGTAAATATCTTCCTCAACAACTCCATTGAGGAAGGAAGTCTTCACATCCAACTAGTGGATATTCCACCCAATCTACGCAACTTTTGATAAAATGGATCTGATTGAGGAATATATTTCTAGAGGAGCAAAGGTTTCCTCATAGTCAACTCCCTCTATCTGTGAGAAGTCTTTGGCCACAAATCTGGCCTTGTACTTCTCGATGCTCCCATTAGTTGCATGCTTCAATTTGTAAGCCCATATAGAACCAATGACTGACTTATCATCTAGTCTCGACACCACCTCCCATGCAATGTTCTTCATGATGAGTCATACTCCACCATGGCATTAACCCACACTGGTTGAGAAACTGCTTCCTCAAATGAAGAAGGCTCTGACTCAATTATTTCTATCATGAGATCCATACATCTAGTGTATCTATCTGGTGACCTCCTCTGCCTATGCAAGGATATAGGATATCCCACATGCTCACATTCATCTTGCACCAACCTTTCATCTTCTCTAGTTCTCTTCCTTCCCTATAAGGAAGATTCTAGTTGAGTGGGTGTATCCACTTGACCTCCTCTATGCTCGTCCATATGTGGCCGCTCCACAACATCCTGAAGCTCTGACTGGGGCTCCTCCTTTCAATATAGAAGCTCCTCCTCTAGTGGGATACTCAGCTTTCTCTCTAGAGATCATCTCATAGCTTTCTCCTCATTAAATTTGACATCTCTCCTCACCATTGTCACCCCGAGTGAGGGAAAATATACCCGGTAATTATGTGGTGTCTCTGTGTATCCTACAAAGACTCCCATCTTAGCTGCAAGCTCCAATTTCTTCTTTCTACCCTTGGAGACATGAAAATACATAGTAGCTCCAAAAATTCGAAAATGGGATACATCTAGCTTCCTCCCAGAGAAATATTCTCCGGATGTGATCATCCCAAGTATTATGTGAGGGCTTCGGTTCTATAAATAAACTGTGACGTTGCATGCTTCTACCCATAGATGTAATGGCAGCCCTTGGTCATGCAACATGACTCTTGTTCCTCCCACTATGCTTCTATTTTTCCTTTCAACCATGCCATTATTTTGTGGGTTATGAGGTGCCATCAGTTCTCTTCTAATACCTTATTTGGCACAAAATTTGTTGAAGGTGTTAGATACAAATTCTCCTACATTATCGCTTTTCAGGGATTTTAATTTTTGACCAGTCTCCTTTTCAACCAATACTTTAAATTCAAGAAATTTGGAAAAAAATTCATCCTTTTTCGTCATGAAGAAGATCCAACATGTTCTACAAAATTCATAAAAAAAAAGCACATAATACGTGTGTTTTACTGTAGAGGTTGTCAAGAATGGTCCACATATATTAGAGTGGACTCACTCCAAGATTGCTCTAGCTCTACTATCTCAGCCATGGAAGGTGGATTTGACATACTTCCCTAGTGTGCATCCCTTGAAGACATCATGTTGGTCAAGGGTGCATTTTGGGAGTTCGATGGTAATTTGCTACATGATTTTTAAGGCCCCATAGTGTAAGTGTCCCATGCGCCCATGTCAGAGTTCTCCAACATCTTGACTGTGCATAACTTCTGCCTTCCTACTTAGTGTAGCACAAGAATCCACCTCAAGTTTGTAGATATTTTTCACTCTAACTCCATTCTGTTTCACTTGCCCCATGGTGACATGCTTCAGAAATTCCTCACCCTTACTGAACACAATATTATAACCCTTGTCCTCCAATAAAACTACAAAAATCAAATTATTCTTCATCCCAGGTACATACATGACATCTTTTAGATGAAAATGGGAGCCTCAATCCCTCTTAAAGGTGATAGTACCAATTCCTTTGGTACTATACCTCCCATCATCTCAAAGTTCCATGCACATATGGAGTTCCTTCTCCTCTGGGCTACTGAAGAAATATTTGCATCCTGTCATATGGAATGAGGCACTAGAATCTAGGTACTACACACTCCCCACTATTATGCTTACCATCCAAGCAATTAGGGTGAAGTCTAATTCGAATTGTGAACTGAGGGCTTCCCATCCTTCTCCTCCTGAATCCTTCTTGTTGGATTATGGACAATTGGTTACATAGTGTCCATATTCATGGTAGTGAAAACATTTTATCTTATTGAGGTATTTCTTCTTGCCATTGTTCTAGTTGGACTCATGCTTGCCTTTGGCCTTCTTTCCCTTCCTTGCCAAGGAAAATTTTTCCTCCTCCTCAATTTTGGATGTTACTCCATCTCTGGTGTTCCTTCGAATTTCTTCCTGCACCAAATTATACCAAAGTATCTCCCAATTTGGTAATTTGTCCCTTCCATTTACAGAGTCCTAGTAGCTGTGCCATGATTTAGGAAGGCATAGGAGAGCTAAGATCACCATCTCAGAAGATGGGGAATTTTCTCCTACTCCTCCAATTTTATCTTGAACCTGAGTGAATATGGAGTGGAATGGTTTCATTTTCCTGCATGCGGATGTTTCTGAGCTTGTCCTTCAATGCCAATTTCCTGGTATCATTGCTATTTTCAATTAATTCAGTGAGGGTATTCGAAATTGCAAATGGAGTTTCTTTGCCATGTAAATTTGAGATTATGTGGTCTCTAACACCCTCTATTATGATCCTCCTAGCTTTGCGATGTCCTTCTTCCACTGGGTTAACTTCTGTGCGTTCGATGCTGTTGGCTTTGTAATGTCAGTTTGGGCGTACTCCAACATTCGATTATCATCAAGTACAAATTCCATCCTATCCTTTCAAGCTATGAAACTTGAGGTTCCCTCTAGGGCATACTCTAATCTCAACCCGTTGAAAGACATTTTCCTTCACAAAAGAAAGACTACTGTTTTGGGCAAATTTAGTGTTTCTTCAAACGCTTAACCCTCTAGACCTAGTAGTTAGTCTAGAAACAATAGACAAAGTAATTCATCAACTTTCCTATAGTTAACAGATAAGAGAAGGAAGAACAAAGGTACCAACCTGTAACTTTCACTTGATCCCCCTCTCCTTTAACCAATTTCGCCACTCCTTTCCATAATTAACTCGCTTGGAAAGTACCTGCACACAAGCTGAGACAAAAACCCATCAAAGCATACAATAAAGACGATCTGTTAACTAAACATATCATTGAATCAAGAATACGATATACATCATATAAACACATGAATGGAAAAAGCCTATAATTCTTTATTGATAGAAGGAAAGATTACAACCCATGTAGATGCATGCTCGATTTAGTGTCATCCTTCTAGCTTCAAACCCTTCTCTCCTCATGAAGCAACAATTCGACATCATTACAATACTCTTACTAATCTCATTCAAACAACATTTCCTTAGCTCAAGAAGTTCCAACCTCCCCTAGCCTTTGAATGCTTGGTCCATTTATAGCTGAATGGAGGAGGTTAAGCCATTAATGGCCCTCATGAATGCTCTGCCAAAATTGGGAAGTGGTTCCATGGAGGAAGGGATAATGGATTAAGGTTCATTCATCCTCTTCCTCATCCAAAAGTGAGCTCCATCCATCTAGAAACTTCCAGAAGCATCCATTGGATGAGGAATCCAATGGATTCATTTCAAAAATTTGATGAATCTCGCTCAGCACAGGTGAAACAAAGGCTAGGTGAGATGCATAGCACCCAGACAGTGTAGTTTCTGCAATGCATTGCAACCTGATAGAAGGTTGCCTGTGTTGATCTCTCTAGGGGCATTTTTTGGATGAATGATGACATGGAAACTCTTGGGAAGCAAGCATGATGTAGGTTGACTTAATTAGGGAAAGAAAACAACTGAAATAGGGATTGATGGACCCTAATAATACTGATATGGAAGCTGGGGTTGATGTGCCCAAATTGACCTGTAACAGTTGCCCACTAAAGCATGAAGTCGAAAATAACATGTCGAGTGAGATGCTTTACCACTTGGAGAGAAGGTTTCAAAACGGAAGGAGACCTGCATTAGTTACAATACATATATCATGATACTTTGATTTTTTCTCACAATTTTAGCTATGGGAAGGCATACCCATGCTCAGCTTATAAACTTTCATTACATGTACAAATATAGTCGTCTACATATATAGAACCAGGAATGGATGACCATGAATGTAAGGCCATTTGTACATTTGATATAGTACTCCTGAAAAATATATCGCAGCCCGAATGGATGAAACTAGATCCGGGGTCTTCAATCTTGTCCAATCTTTCACTCAAGTACAAGTCTAACCATGTGAATAGATGATCTGAAGTCGAACATGGAGAGACATTGTCTGATTACCAGCCAATGATGTAAGTCGTTAACAGACATAAGAGGAATCACCGATAATGATAATGATCCTCAAGGTATTGCAGTGCATTTCGCATGGTGTGAATAAATTATTTGAAGTCGAACACCAAATGAAGTCTTTCGGTTGAAGGCCAGTGATGTCAACCTATCGCCGGAAGCGAGAAACCTGCCATTGATGTATGCAAGCCTCAAGGTACTGAAGGGGTGTTTGTAAGTCAACTTCTTGGATGATGTGCTAATGTCGACAAGAAACGACTTGTCGCAGGAGGGCCTTGATGAATCCCATTTCAACGACATGAAACAAGGTAAATGGTTTTGGAGATGAAACATCAACTGATGACACAAGGTTCAGGAATGGTGAGCATGAAAATGAAGGTTTATTGTATTGTAAAGGATGAAGTATTGAACTGAATGACTTCTCTTGAACATATCAGTGACACTAAGGTGAATTGGTAGCATTGACCCAAAACAAAGTGATGGATGGTATGATAAACCAATAGTATGATAACCATCATGCTGAATGCCCAACCCACATAGTCAAGGTGATGAGGTGAAAGTGTCATGTTCAAGAGCGACCTGCTACCATAAAGTGTTCCTAGCTTTTTCCCATTTTCCCCAGTCATTTCTGACTAGTACCTCTTTATTTCTAATCAAGCTTGAGGAGGATAACATATGCTTGTTGTATAATTCCACCCTTCGGGTGAATCCATCACTATTTGATGTTTTAACGAATCTAGCGAAGGTGAAACTCAGTCTTCTCTAAATGGACAAGTTTGTTACTATTTGATGTTTTTTAACGAGTGTAACGACAAAGATAACGCGGTCCTTTTCACATTTAGAGAGTCTGAAAAGGGACTAAAAGGAGAACTCCATAAGTTCTTTCTCGTACATTTGTCTCTCAAGCCAGAAAAAGCATAAAACAAGACAAGAGAGAACCTATTGATCATGTTTGACCAACGAGTACCTTTTTCATAGTTAATCTATCTCAGACCGAAAAAGGGGTAAAACTATACTGAGTAGATATCGATTATAATCCATTAACGAGCTAGAAACAACAAATGCTCGGCAATCTTTTTATGTTTAGAGAGTCTGAAAAGAGCTTAAAGAGGACTCCATTTTGAGGAATGAGTGGTGTATAGGATAGCAACTGGTTTTGGTGATGTTGGAACTTCTCAAAACAGGTTGATTTATGTGAAGAGGTTGGCTAATAAGACCACTCATTGCAATTGTTCCTCGAAAAGGGTAAAACAACCAAGTGAAAGCGTATGATCGGCCAAAGGGATGGTGGAGATGGGATGAAAAACACCAAGGCTTATCTGACGAAAGAGGCTGATAGAATAGCAATCACAAGGGTTAAAATGGAAATGGGTTCATTTTTACACAAGCTTGAACCATAGGGAACTATGCTTGGATTCAATTTCATGTTTCCACAAGCTTGAAACGAACAAACTATGCTTGGATTCAGTTTCATTTTTACACAAGCTTGAAACGAAAAATTATGCTTGAGATTGGTTTACATGCCCCCAACATGATGAAAGGGAGAGTCTCCTATAACCAGATGGAAGTCGTTGCAGTGAAGCAGGACGGTTATCCAACACATTTTTGGCTTTGTCTAGATAGGAACGATAGGGACAAAGGTGAATGGGATGATTCCCTTCACATAACCTACAGGGAAACTTAAATTTTACCATTAGGTGTATGCCCCCCAAGCTACATTACATTCACCTAAGTAGACTACTCATGGCTATCAGGTGGATGGAATGAAGGTTCATATACGAGATCAAGTGAAAGACTCAATTGGGATTTTACGAGTTCTACTCAAAGACTCGACTTGGAACTTTGCTTCAGGAGTACTTGTTTCATTTTTTAATGAGCTTGACATAAGACAAGGAGCTCTTCTCATATTCCTTGTTTCATTTTTTAATGAGGTTGACACAGTAATTGAACTATCCTCATATCCTTAGTTTCATTTTTTAACGAGGTTGACACAAAACAAGGAACTCTCTCCTCGACCCCTTGTTTCATTTTTTAACGAGGTTGACACAAGACAATGAACTATCCTCGGAGATCCTTTTTTCATTTTTTAACGAGGTTGACACAAGACAAAAAACTATCCTTGGACCATTTTTCACAACTCATAAGTGGTCATGAAGGAGAGATCTGGTTCCAATGCCACCAGTACATGATGTACAACATCACTGAATTGATCGTCAGTGGATGTAGGTATGGAACAGGTTGCCACATAATTAACCATGGCGGGGCTGATACCATTGGTACAAAAGGACCAATTAAGGAAGATGGTTGACTGGAAGCCATATTTGGACTGGGAAATGAAAACTGGTCAACAGTGACAATCTTGCCTTCATGCGGGAAACAGATCACTCGAAAGAGTGTTGAAACAATAGCTCCCATGTCATAAACATAGTCGCGCCCAAGAAGTAAATTATAATCTAAAGGTCCTTGGACTACCATCACGTTCAGATAAAGGGTTTATCCTCCCAAAGTAATGGGTAACCGAGGGAGATCCCTAATGGTCGACTCCTTCCTCTACTAAAAGCCAACAGATTCTGTGTAACTGGCACAAGTGGCAACGAACCGAGCACTTGCCAAGCAATTGAGGAAAGGATACTCACATATGCACCTTCATCTATAATAGTGCCAGATACAATCATATTACAAACTTGTACTATGATCTTGGAAGGCACATAAGAAGGAAGGCAGAATCCTGCTAGTCGATTCCAATCAAAGGAAGTGACTAGACTACTTGGAGGGGGTACTGTAGAAACGGGAGAATTAACCCCTTGAGTTATGAGAACTAGAGGATTTTCCTCATGTCTTGATGAGGATTGCCCCCAAACTCATTTAAATTTGAAGAAATGAATAGAACTTGAGTGGTATCGTGTTCACTCTCTTCGGGAAAGGTACGATTAGCTAAAGGTGAAATCCGGTCAACTGTCACCTCGACCTGTTGATTTGGGTCAGGTATAGACTCATAGGTTTCACTTTCAGAGAGAGTGGGTTCGGCCAACTATTGATTTTGGTCAGTCATTTCATCAACTAGTGAAGGATTTAAGGAAAGTTTCCTGTAACTAGATCGAAGTCGCTGCGGTGAAGCAGGATGGTTATCCAACACCTTTTTGGCTTCATCCAAATAGGGACAAAGGTGAATGGGGTGATTCCATTCACATAACCTACATGGAAACTTAACTTCACCCTTCTTTCCATGAACTTTACCATCACTAGTTGATGGTGTGTCACCAACATGATCTCCAGAAGTGGATGACACAGGATGATGTGAACGAGAAGACAATTCTTCTAAGATCTGAGGAATATTAGGACAATTTCGAAGAATATGGTCTCCTGCACAAAGTTTGCATGGATATCGAACTTTGTGAGGCTTGATGGGTGGTTTCTCATCAGATGTTGCATTCAAAGCAATAGTTGCTTGGTAGCCCCTTTGCTAAATTTTCTTCTTCTTCTTCTTCTTCCCTTTCTTCTTCTTCTTAGCCACTTGGTTACTAGTACCAATACTTTCACCAGGCGAAGAGGAAGAAGGGGAGGAAGAAACAACCGAGGAAGAAGGCAAAGGGTCAACTTTAGGATCAACTGGAGGTTGATTTTGTCCAGTTGGAGATGTACTCGATTACGGAGAAATCACGACATTTTGAACCAAGGAGGTTGAAAACAACCATACTGGAAAGCCAATGGTAAATCCTGGAAGGTATAATGTAGCCATATATGGAGCACCAATATTTCTAAATGGAGGAAAAGGACTAGGATTCCCATCAAAAGGAATTCCTTGATTGGTGGACTCCAGATTTGTCACCATATGTTTCAACCTAATATCATCTAAGGAGTGAGCGTGGAGGATGTTATCCATAGTCAATTAACTTTTACAGCACTAGAACATAACTTTGCTTTTTCATTTTTAAAGAGTCAAGAAAAAACAAAAGATGACTCTAGTCGCTTTCGATTTTTAATGAGCGTGAAAGGACAAGTGCTTAGATGATCCTTTTACTTTTAAAGAGTCGAAAAGGAATGAAAGTGACTGCTCTTCCAGACAAGAGGGTTTATGTTGGGTCCCTATAATACTAGTGATTACCCCATTACTATTGTAGTTATACCCTTTATTAATATTGTTGTGCCCCTATTGTCCCCATATTGTTATTACTGTGCCCCATAGAATCCCTCTATTGTTATTTTTGTGGCTTTATATTATTATTGTTAGGTTGGATGGGTTATATTGTGACTCTTAGACTCCTATATATAGAAAGGAGGTTTTGTCATTTGAATCATCCAAGAATTGTTCATTTATGTAATGTAAAGGAGGTTGCCCCCTCGAAGAGGCTGAATTTTAAGGCTTTGGTCTATCTTTTCTATCTTTTTCTTGAGCTGGTTACATAACATTTGGTATCAGAGCTTTGGATTCTAGGGTTTCGCTGCTCCAAACAAGTCATCGTGGAATTTTCACTATAAATTTTTTTCTGTGATGTTTCAGAAGTTGAAAAAAAAACCCATTTGAGAAGACATCGCGCTAAATCTCAGGTCCGAATTTCAGAGCTTTTTGCGCTATATTTGCGGAGATATGATCTGAGGAAGTTGGGCTTTTTGCAGACTCCTGAATTACATTCCAAACAGGTGACCTGGGGAAAATCATCATAACTTTTTCTCTGAGCATTGGATTGAAATTTTGTAAGAAGGTGCAGAAAGAGGACAGACTGTAGTTTCTTCTATATATTTTTTAGAGCTAAAGGTCAAAACAGTGACTCAGACAAGGATGGGGATTTGCAGTACATGTGCTTCTCTTAAATAAAAAAGGGACAAATGTGAAGGCTCAGAAAGACGTAAGCGTTCATAACTTTAACTTTTAAAATTGTGTAGTCATCAACTATGAAAACATATTTCTTAATGAATTTCTTTTATGTTGTGTAGATTTAATTGTCAAAGAACTTCAGGAGCATCGCGAACAACAAACAAATGAAAGGAAGAAGTTGTACAAGCATCGAAAGAAGTGCTATGATAATTTGAATAAATATTTGGGTTTGATAATTGATGGTATGGACCAGAAGAAAACACTTTTACCACATTTTGTTCGCACACCCAAAAATTTACAAGAGGAAAATTTTATTCAGTTTCACTTGGTCGGTCGTATGGTCTTCAATGGGAAAATGTTGCCAAGGGTGTACTTCACAGCTCCAAATATTCATAATGATGCAAATCTGACCATAACCATAATTCATGATGTGATTTCTCATTGGTCTGGTAATCCTCCTGAAGTTTTGTATCTACAATTGGACAACACTTGCCGTGAAAACAAAAATCAGGTTGTTTTTGGATATCTAAACATGCTTGTTGAATTGAGAATTTTTCAAAAGGTAAAGGTTGGTTTCTTTCTTGTTGGGCACACTCATGACCATAGTGATCAGATGTTCAGTCGTTTTTCAGTCACATTGAGGAGGAAGGAAGTTGGGAGCTTGCCATCACTAATTGAATGTATTAAGAAATCATACATGCCACAGCCTACTTTTGATGTGTTGGAAGAAACTGTTGACATGCGAAGGTTTATTCTGGGATCATATGGTGAGGGGAAATGCATTGAACAACTTAATGACATTAGCTTCCAACATCAATTTCGTAACAAAAAAATTGATGGGAAAACACTAATATGGGGCAAGAAGTTTTCAACTACTACAGAATGGGCACCGTCATCAGGTTTGCAATTTTTGAAGTTCATTCCAGATCATCCAATATTTGCATCAAAAATATTGTTATTACAATCAGTTGGTGAAGTTCAGAATGCACACAGACAGAATAGAGATATAAACTATTCTGATTGCCTGGAAGAAATGTATTAGATATACATATGAGTACTTTGACATTGTTGATTCAGTTTGGTGGGAGTCATTTTTCAATAATCAAAGTGATATCATTTCAACAACAACAGATGAAGATATACCTTTGAAAAATCCATTTATTTGGCCACAAAATGTGTTGAATGAACAAGAGGAAGTAAACATTGTTGAACAGCAACAAAGACAAGGTATTATTAATTCTTCACAGGCAACGGAAAGAGAGATGTATATTGGTTCCAAAAGATCTCGTGCACAACGTGAAGCCATGGAAGACCTTTATAGGGGTTCAGTACATGATATTAAGGAGGGTTGCATGATTGCAGTGCTAGCAGATGGAGATCCCAATGGCTATCCATTTTGGGTTGCTAAAGTTATAAAGGTCTTTACAGAAAATGAGGATGTTACAGGTGTTGAAGTACATTGGTATGCTACAAACACACACCCATTCAATGGTGTGTATAAGCTAGAGATGGTAGTTGACAAAAAAAATGGCGGAAAAAGAAAAAGAAAGGGTACAAATATAAATCGCCGCCGCACAGACATATTACAATTGGAGGATGTTGAAATACTTCTTTATGACTTCAATTTAACAAAGAGAGGAACTCTTCGCTTCAAGACGATAGAGATTCTGAAAAGGTTATTACCAGAAGGAACAATGTTGACATGGGAGTCTACTGAAACCAGTCGTAGATCTAGAAGAATTTTGAAACCTGGAATGTTGGGCATGCATGTGGACTCAGATAGGGCACTAGTTGATGAAAGAGAAGAATATGGAACATCTTCGTCAGCATCTAGTCACTCATCTGAAGATGTGAATTCTGATGGTGTGCAAGAAAATATGAGTGATTTTGAATAATTGTTTAAGACAGTTTATATAACTGATGTATGCATCGTATCTTCAAATAAAATTAATGTTTTCCATATGGTGTTAAATGAGAAGTTATGAGGCATTTTTATGTTGTTGGCTTATATGTCTTAATTATGATAAATTTTATTGTTTAAAATATCTACAATGCAATATTAAATTAGAGATATAATGTATGTTTTATTCAGTGTACAAATAATGACTTTTGAATTCATTTAGTGATGTAATTTGTTCATAATGTCATGGTTTTTTAATTTTATAGTTGAAAAAATTTCAATTTCTTTTGTATCTAGCATGTTATGGTTGAAAACATGTTAAATTTATACTTAGGGAAGAAAAATGATAATCTACCAAAAACATTAATGTGTTTTTTCCTCATAAACAACTTTGTTTGAGACATAAAAATTTGGTTTTATTAGCATTTTTTTAAAATTTTAAAAATTGGCCCTAAAAAAAAAATCATTGTTCCAGTATCATCACTTTCATTTTGAAGCTATATTTTGCACGAAAATTTCATAGTAAATTTCGTAGTCACTGCCATTTTTAAAACATGTTCAAAATTGACGCCTAAAAAATAAAAACATCATTTCAGTATACACACTTTTCGTTTTTAGCACTGTTTTTGATGTTTTTTTTGGGTTTTTTGGCTAGAGTTAGCGTTTCAAAGTTTACATTGTTAACCACTCATGCAAGCAAGGAAGCAGTTTGGTTGCAGAGATTGTGTTCATGTATGGGTTTAGTATAGGGAGCTATAAGGATAGACTATGACAGCCAAAGTGCAATTTTCTTGGCAAAGAACCCTGCTTACCATTCAAAGACAAAGCACATTGATGTTCAGTATCACTTTGTGATGGATATGATAGAAGACAAAAAGGGGTTGCTAGTAAAGGTGGAAACTTTGAATAATAATGTAGATGCATTGACAAAATTTGTGAGCTCTGAGAAGTTCTTTTGGTGTAAAGAAACAATGGACGTTGCACGGCTGGATAAATGACTAAGCTCTCTTGTGGCCCCCTGTGGAAAGAAAACAACAAGTGGGAAAATGTTGGGTTGTGTTATATTCTTTCCACGACTAGCCCACATAGTTAACCGGGGGGTTAGAAGGGGGGCGGAGCCCCCCCTTCGTTGCGCCGATTGTGTAGCGGGGGTAGTCACAGGGGATTTGAGGGGGAAAGATAAAGTGAATGTATTTGAGGCATCAGATGCCTTAGCTATGTTGGGAACTATTTTTCTCAATATTGTGCACAGATAAAGGGAGTTCTCTTAACCTGGACCTTATGATATTTGGTAATTATGTTGTGATTATGATTATGTTGATGCACATATGTGTGTGTGTGTGTGTGTGTGTGTAAGAATTACATTGTCTGACAAGGTCGTAAGGGATCGTGATTGTTTTATGCTAATGTTTATATGTATACATGTATGTATGTATGCCATTGTTTGACAGGGTCGTCAAGGATCATGATTGTTCTATGATGATGTGTTTATATGTATATATGTATGTATGTATGTCATTGTCTGATAGGGTCATCAAGGATCATTCTAGTGAAGGAATGATTGCTTATGCATGTGAATGGCATGAATAAGTTCATGGTCTTATGAGGAATCAAGTGGAAGGGTAACCCTGACATATCTATGAGGTTAGTATCATGTGGATATGAATTGATATTATGTGATTATACTATGTCTATATTTATGCTTATGGCAAGTAATGTTGAGGGATACATCAACAGAATGAAAGCAGTGTGCTTTGCGACATGCTGGGACAAGCATGGATAGTGGAAAGACACTAGAGGTAAGGTTGCCTGGTGGAGACAATGTGGTCATTGGATGTGTAGTACTACTTCTATGTATATGTTGTACATGTTGTACCTGTGGTGTTGTGCACATCTTGTATATGTGGTGTTGTGTATATATGGTGATATGTACATGTTGTGAACACATGGTGTTGTGTACATGTTGTTTATGCAGTGTTGTGTACAAAAGGTGTTATGTACATGTTGTATATGTGGTGTTGTGTACATGAGGCGTGATGTACACGTAGTACATATGGTGTTGTGTGCATGTTGTACATGCGGTGTTGTGTACAAGTGGTGTTATGTATATGTTGTACATGTGGTGTTGTGTGTGTGTGGTGTGTGTACATGTGGTGTTGTGTGCACATGGTGTTGTGTACATGTGGTGTTGTGTACACGTTGTACAAGTGGTGGTGTGTACATGTGATTTGTGTGCAGGTAGTGATGTGTACATGTACATGTGGTGTTGTGTACACATTGTGTAGTGGTGTCGTGTACATGTGGTGTTGTGTACACGTTGTGTAGTGGTGTCGAGTACATGTGGTGTTGTGTACACGTTGTGCAAGTGGTGTTGTGTACAGGTGGTATTGTGTACATGTTGCACATGTGGTAGTGTTATACATGTGGTATTATGTACATGTCGTACATGTTGTGTTGTGTATATGTGCTACTGTGTTATGGATATTGTGTAGTCGTTGTGTTGCGACATGTGTATTTGTTGTGTCGTACTTCGTGTACATATATGTATTATGTTGTGGTGTACATCAGGTGTAGGTGTCTGTGTTTTGTTGTACACCAAATGTAGGTGCATGTATTGTGTGGTGTTGTATTTTGTGTGTGGTTGTATGTGTGTAGTGTGTACATGATTGAGGAGAAGAGAAGGTATTGGGTGCTTGTTAGATGTGGCAACTAATCCGATGTGTATATGAAATGGACAAGGACAAAGGTAAAAGCAAAGAACTGATTGAAGGATAGGTATAAATGTTTTTATTTTAGTTTTATTATGCATGTGATTCATGATTTTGATCTATGATGGTTGTGTTTTGAGCTAACCGAATATGATATATTTATACACAATGATTTGATCAAACAACTAGTTTGACTTGTTGTGATAGGAAGTAAACAAATTGCAAGTGTACCTTATTGATGAGCTACCAATGAGGTATGATTTAAATTTATTTGAATTTATTTTGAATCTAATGGAAATTATGTGCATGGTACAGGAAAACATGAAAATGCTCGGTTGGGTGGTTGAAACTGATTGCAAGAATTAGCAACAACAATAAAAGGAATCGAAAAAGGAAGCAGTATGCTGGTAAAGCACTTCAGGAGTAGGGCCATTTTGGGACACTCGTACCCAATAGTGTCCATTAATTGCCATGAGCATGTTATGACAGGTATGATGGTTTTGAGGTAGGGATATGCCTTGTTTTTTGACCTTTCAATGGGAGGAAACCTTTCCAAGGGAGGGGTTGCTCGAGTGTGTAACATCCCTGGTCAAAATTCCATGTAATAAAGTTAATAAAGGAAAAATAATAACCAAGGTCATGGGACACTTATTCCAAGCTGAATGTTGGGAAAAACATTCTAGTGTGGGTGTTCATTTGGTTTAGTATGGCTAAGAAAATTGGCAAAGGCATTGGAAAGGCAAAGTGGCATTTTATTTGTGAAAAGAATGGAAACTAGGAGAAAAGGAAGATGAAAGGTCACAGGTTGCATGTGAGGAGGAAAATGAAGAAAATAGAGGCCCCATTAATAAAAAAGCCTTCTGAGGATTAGTTCACAACCTTTTGTCAGTTTAGTTTTGAAGCTCTCTATCTATTCTTTTTCTCTCTCGTACTCTTGGACACTTAGAGTATTATTGGAGAACTCTAGCATTGGATGAAAGAAGGCAAAGTAAGGACAATAAAGCAAGAGGAAGCAAAGATCAAGCAAGGAAGAGCGGGATTCAAGAGACTACAACAAGATTACTTGTAAGTATTGAGTTGCATGTATGATTTCCTTGCTAAATTTGGCATGCACGGTACATGCATGTGTGTTTATGGTTCTCTTGTTTCCATTGGCATGGGACTTTCCAGGTGTGACAATGGTTTTCAACCTTACCTTGCCATTTACAGATAGCCATGGTGTGATGGGGTTCTCTTGTTTTGGTTGAGATGGATTATCGGCTCGTTTTCGAAACTGAGTGGGGTGGTGTTAGGAGAGAAACACAAGGCTTAGGAATCCCTAGACCGGTGAAGGTGGGATTGCGGTAAATCCTAATTGTGTATGCCCTCATTAGGCCTAGGAATCCTCGATCAGTGAATGGAAGGATCTACGGTAAAACCTATAGGGTGGAACCCCGTTGCACCTAGGAATCCTCGAACGATTAATGACTGGATATATGGTAAAGCCTAAGGGGTGGAGCCTGGTTGCGCATAGGAATCCTCGATCGGTGAATGGCGGGATATGTGGTAAATACTAGAGGTGGAGATAGAAAAATTTCTCACGGTTTAGGTGGAGAGATCGGAGGCATCCATGCTTGTTTAAGGCCAAGTGATCTGGTGGTATTGCAGTAAATCCTGGTTGTATTGATGAGGGTTTCGGGCCTAAGAATCCATTGGTGGGATATACGGTAAAGCTTGCGGAAGCCCTGGATGGTTTTGTCGTGAGTCCCACATTCATGCTTGGAATATCGAACAAGGGTGATTGGCTGGAAGAAAGATTTAGTTTAGACCAATCTATGGTCGAGTGGTTTGTGGAAGTCCATGACTTGGTTGGCTTATGCATACATTAAAGAACTCATTTTCCTTTGGTATTTCATGTGTAAATGTACTTGTTAATATGTTGTTTTGATGGTTGTTTAATCATTGCTATTTTGTTGGATATATGTTGGTTATAGGCATGGTTTTATGACAGATGTTAGTCATGGATTTCATCATGTTTTGATTATTAAATGAATGAATAATGAATATATGAGCTAATACATAATATTGCAACTACTGTGATAAGGCATCAATTCTTCTTGACAATTCTCAGATAAGTATGAGACCCCTATGCTCAGATCTGTGGTTATGACCTATAGATTACATGTTTGTGATATGTTTGACAAAATTCCTATCATGGCTAGTAGGGGTCAGGTCAAGTCCTTGTACCAATATTTGCATTAGTAGCTTTAATTCATTGTTATTTATCATTTCTAGAAGTTTCATGAAGTTCTGGGCAGAGGCCTGAGACCTAGCCCTGAAAAAGTGGCACATAATCTAGGATCGTTGGCTCAGAACTGCTTGAAAAAGGGCACAGTGGCATGCATGCCTTATTGTGGGAGTGACTAACATGGCCTCTCATTGGAGGGATTGGGGGTCTAGCTTAGAAAAATGACAAGTTGTCTCAAGGGTTGGGCACCTGGAAGGGTTGGTTGTCTCCTGAAGGTTTTGTAGCTCCTAAGAAAGGTCAGATTGGTTTTGTTTTGTCCATTACACTTCCTTAACTCTACACAAGGAGTTGAATCACATCATAGTAAATCTTAGTCACATGTTTACCCTAGTGGATCGGTTAGCTTAGGTAAACGTGGGAGGAGGGTGTTACATAGTGGTATCAAAGCATGGTTCACCCCTTTGACTGGATGGGCATAATGTTTTGGTCATGCATACATGTCGGTTACATATGTGTTCTTTATGCTTGTGGTCTATGTACTTGTCATGTAGGCATGGTTGCAGTTGTGTCGCCATGTGAAAGTAAGTAGTGTGTTGTTGGATGTATTTTTCATGAGTGCGTGTTGATTATGCACTTGTTATGCATGTCAGTGTCTATACATCATTGTACATACATTGACATGGTTATATTTTCGTGCATGAGGTCATGGTATGTGGTTGGTGTAGTCATGCATGGTAACTGTCTGACGATTGAAATGATGTTTATGTGCTAATATGATTATGTTTTTACATGTATTACGCTAATCTAGTTGATATTGCAGACGGGATATCCTCCCTAAACTATACTGAATTATGTTAATTATGTTATGTTTTGGTTTAAGCTAACATGGTACACTTGTAGGAAGAAGATCAAATATGACTAGCAACATGGTAGACTAAAATTCATGAGACTCTCCCTATGGGTCAAATGAGTAGCATGTTGGTGGGCACTCTTATGACTCAGCAGACACATTGAGAAGTATGAAGGTAGAAATAAGAAGTTGCAAAGCAAATAATGACATAATCATTCAGGCACGTGAGAAATAAGCAAAGGTTAATGCAATTATCCTTTAGAGTTTGTCGGACTTGTAGAGACGGGGACCGCTTATGATCAGCCATGGGCGGGTGGATAGGACTAGTGGGGAATATGGTAATAAGTCTTATGGTGGTCGCAGGTCAGATAGAGATGACATGGTAAGAGATGGTAGGTTCTTCGACACACCAGATAGGAGAGGTGATGGACACTGGGTATATTCTAGCTTTGTTTTGACATGTCCTATGGTCATTATCTTTATCATCCATACAAGAGGAGTGATAGGGGATATTTTCCATATGAGTTCAAGAAAGCCAAGCCACCTACCTTTAATGGGGATTTGAAGAAGCCGAAGGACGCAGATACATGGTTACTCGTGACAAAGAAGTTCTTTGAGTTTCATGATTACATGGAAAACATGAAGGCTAGAATAGCTATCTTTCGCCTTAAAGGGAAAGCAGACATCTGGTGGGAAGATGTGAAGCGAGCTAGAGACATCACGAGAGAGGAGTTGAGTTGGCATGAATTCAACAGACTTTTTAGGAAGAAATATTTGTCAAAGAGGTACTACAATAACAAATCCAAGGAATTTTATGAGTTAAAGATGGGATCGATGACAGATGAGGAGTATACGACAAACCCTGGAGTTGTTGAGGTATGTACCATATCTTAAGGATGAAAAAGACAATATTTAGATATTTGTCAGTGGATTGCCATTAATATTTAGAGATCAGATTGAGTATGGTGAGCCTTGGTCACTTGAAGAAGTCATTGGGAAATCAGAGCACTGTTATGAGCAATTAAAGCGTAATACATAATCTCAACAAGGTTGGAAAGGGAAAGACAAATCTAAAGGTAAATGGTAGCCAAAGTGAACAAGACCCCAGGATGCAGGTGAGAAAGAAAATGTTACACCTTAAAAGAAGTTTAATGGACCTCAGCCTAGAGAACAACAAAATAAAGGTGATGGTAAGGGATGATTGCAGTGTTGGACATGTGGTAAGGAGCATCTCAAGAGAGATTGTCCGCAAAATCAAGGTGGTAGGCCTCATATTTATAGTGCATAGGATGCGTAGATAGTTGGGGATGTTGGGCAGAGCATTCCACATATTTATGCAGCATTAGATAACAGGTGGTCAAATCACCAGGCATCTATTGTTGAGATGGACGGTAAGCTTTGTGATCAAGTTGTTTCTATTTTGATTGACCCTGGATCTAATTATAGTTATGTAAGTCCTGACTTGGTGGATAAGTGTGGTTTGAATAAAGAAGTGCATGCAGAATTTTGGTTAGTGCAGATGGATACAAGTACAAAGAAGAGAGTTCATCATTGGGTAAGAGCTTGTACATTCGAGTTGAATGGTATGCCTACTTCAACACATTTCAATGTACTATCGTTGGGATCATATAGTATGCTTTTGGGTATGGATTGGTTGTATATTCACAAGACTAGGGTGGATTGCTATGACAAAGCTATTTAATGCTTGGATGAAAATGAAGAATAAAGAATATTTCAAGGTAAGAGGAAAGCTACGTCTGTATGAATGTGACAATTATGTAGGCAAAGTGCAGTCGCATAAAAGGGTGTGTGTTACTTGCAGTGTATATTTCTAGTGATAAAGATAAGGATGTTGAGGATGTAGAAGTTATGAAGAGGTACCCATTCTTGCAGCATTTTCAGAATGTGTTTCCAACAGAGATTTCAGATTTGCTACCTCATAGAGAAGTGGACTTCTCTATTGAGTTGGTATTAGGGGCAACACTAGCATCAAAGGCACCATACAGGATGAGCACACTAGAGTTAGTAGAGTTTAAGTTGCAGTTGAAGGAAATGCTTGACAAGGGATACAATAGGCCAAGTGTATCGCCTTGGGGTGCACCAGTGTTGTTTGTGAAGAAGAAGGATGGTAATCTCAAGCTATGCATTGATTACACGCAGTTGAACAAGGTAACCATCAAGAACAGACATCCATTGCTGAGGATTGATGACGTATTGGACTAGTTGAAGGGAGGAATAATGTTCTCGAAGATTGATCTGAGATTCGAATACCATCAGGTACGCATTAAAGAAGAGGACATCTACAAGATTGCTTTATGGACCAGGTATCGACATTATGAGTTTGTTGTAATTCCATTTCGTTTGACTAATTATCCAACTACTTTTATGTCCTTGATGAATAGTGTGTTTCGTCCTTATATGGACAAGTTTGTCATTCATTGATGATATATTGATATATTCTAAGAATGAGGAAGACCATGCCAGACACTTAGCAACAGTGTTGAGATTGCTAAGGGAGCATCAATTGTAGGCTAAGCTCAGTAAATGTAGTTTCTTTCAGACAAAGGTACATTACTTGGGACATGTTGTCTCCAAGGAAGGCATAGAAGTGGATCCGGAGAAGATAAGAGCTATCATGGAGTGGGCAGTTCCTAGAAACATTGACAAGGTAAGATCATTTATGGGACTAACATGTTATTATAGGAGGTTCATCGAGAACTTCTCTTGGATTGCATGTCCTATTACATCACTGCAGAGGCAAGGTAGGAAATTTGAATGGACCAAGGAATGTGCAATAAGTTTTGAGCAATTGAAGCAGTTGTTGAAAAACGCTCTAGTTCTAAAGATTGTAGATCCAGACAAGGAGTTTGTGGTGTGTGTAGATGTTTGCAAGAGAGGACTTGGTTGAGCCTTAATGCATAAAGGGAAGGTAGTGTGCTATGAGTCACATAAGTTGAATGAGCACGAGCATAATTATCCAACACATGATCTTGAGTTGGCAACAATCAACCATGCATTGAAGATGTGGAGGCACTGTCTTCTTGACAGGAGTTTTGTATTTATGAGCGATCATAGTGGATTAATGTATCTGTTTGACCAACCGAATCTGAATGCCAAGAAATCTAGATGGTTGGCCACGATTAGCAAGTTTGACTTTGAGATTTGGTACATTAAGGAAAAGGAAAACCGGGTTGCAGATGCTCTTAACATGAGAGTGCAGGTGAATCATATAACAACTATGAGCTCTTATGGGAATGATTTGCAGGATTAAATTTTACAGGTAGGACAATAGGATGATAGGTACATTGAGCTCAAGCACAAGTTATAACAGGGTACAGGTGATCAAGATGTGGACTATCGTCTCACAGTGGATGGTTTGGTCAGATTTAGGGACAAGATTTATGCGTCGAATGGCAATGAGCTCAAGAAGACTATCTTGTGAGAATTCCATGCAAAACCATATTTAGGGTAACCAGGATATCATAAGACATTGATAGTGGTGAAGAAGTTCTATTATTGACCCAATTTGAAGAAGGAAGTGAAAGATTTTGTGGCTAAATGCTTGGATTATCAACATGTAAAAGCATAATGTAAGCACCCAATTGGATTACTACAGTCGATTTTGAACCCAAAGTGGAAATGGGAGGTCATTTCCATGGATTTAATCACAGGTTTGTTGACAACATCTAGACAACATGATTTTGTCATGGTTGTGCTGGATAAGTTGACAAAGGTAGCGCACTTCATTCCAGTGAAATCTACCTATTTAACTAGTGATGTAGCACAGGTCTTCATCAAAGATGTAGTGAGGTTGGACGGTGTTCCAAGGAAGATTGTGTCAGACATGAATGCTAAGTTCACTTCTAGATTTTGGAAGAAGTTATTTGCAGGTTTGGGAATAGATTTGGCCTTCAGCACAACTTACCATCAATAGACAGATGGCCAAATAGAGAGGGTTAATAGGATATTTGAGGACATGTTGAGGATGTATGTGATGCATCAACAGAGGAGATGGGAGGAGTACCCTCCATTATTTGAGTTTTCTTACAACAATGGGTATCAAGAGTCACTGAGGATGAGTCTGTTCGAGGCATTGTGTGGGCGGAGTTGTAATACTCCCATCAGTTGGAGTGATCCAGTGAACATGGTGTTGATAGGGATGGACATGTTGGTAGAGATGGAACATGGAATGCAGGTAATCAAGAAGAATTTGAAGGCAACACATGACAAACAAAAAAGTTATGCAGATCATAATAGGATGTTTAAGGAGTTTCAGGTTAAGGAACAAGTGTACTTATGCATCAAGCCCAAGAAGAGCTCCTTGAGGATTGGATCATGTGCCAAGTTAGCACCTCAATTTTGTGGACCTTTCAATAATATTCAAAGGATTGGACTAGTAGCCTATCGACTTTCACTACCTCTGACAGTGAAACTCCATGATGTTTTCCATGTGTCATTACTTAAGAAGTATGTTAAAGATGTTGATCATGTGATTGACTGGTTTGTATTGTACATGGATCCAGATGGAGAATTACAACTGTAACCTTAGTGTATTTTGCAGAGAATGATGCTCATGCTCCAAAATCGAGCAATCGAAGAGGTTAAAGTGCAGTGGAAGCACTTTGGGCCCAATGAAGCTACATGGGAGATGGAAGATTAGATGCGCGCTATGTATCCTTCTCTATTCGCTAGTTGATCGAATGTTTTGGTATATGTATATATGTATATAGATGTAAATACCACCATGAGTTGTGTTATAAGCTCCAATAAGCGGTGTGGTTTTCATGTTGGTTTGCTTCTCAACAGGTTGATCATTGTAAACACTACATCAAACTAAGTTATAAAGATCCATGGGTAGTATGTTTTTCTTACAACAATATTGTTGGTTGTAGGTGTCATTGAACACCGAGGACTGTGTTCCCCCAAGGGGGAGGGTTCTGTGACAACCTTGGTCAAAATTCCATGTAATAAAGTTAACAAAGGAAAAATAATAACCAAGGTCATGGGACACTTATTCCAAGTTGAACGTTGGGCAAAACATCCTAGTGTGGGTCATCATTTGGTTTATTATGGCTAAGGAAATTAGCAAAGGCAATGACAAAGGCTTTGGAAAGACAAAGTGGCATTAATTGGCATTTTATTTATGAAAATAATGGAAATTAGGAGAAAAGGAAGGTGAAAGGTCACATGTTGCATGTGAGAAGGAAAATGAAGAAAATAGAGGCCTCATTAATAAAAAGGCTTATGAAGATCAGTTCACAACCTTTTGTCAGCTCAGTTTTGAAGCTCTCTCTCTATTCTATCTCTCTCTCTCATACTCTTAGACACTTAGAGTATTCTTGGAGCACTCTAGAATTGGAGAAAAGAAGGCAAAGGAAGGCCAAGAAAGCAAAAGGAAGTAAGGAAGAGCGAGATTATAGCTACTACAATGAGATTACTTGCAGGTATTGAGTTGCATGTATGATTTCCTTGCTAGTTTTGGCATGCATGGTACATGAATGTGTGTTTCTAGTTCTCTTGTTGTCATTGGCATGGTTCTTGCCAGGTGTGACAGTGGTTTTTAGCCTTGCCTTGCCATTTCTGGACAATCATGGTGTGATGGGGTTCTCTTATTTTGGTTGAAATGGATTGTTGGATGGTTTTCGAAACTAAGTGGGGTGGTCTGAGGGAAAAAACACAAGGCCTAGGAATCCGTAGACTGATGAAGGTGGGATTGCGGTAAAACCTGATTGTGTATTGCCTCATTAGGCTTATGAATTCTTGACCAGTGAACGGTGGGATATATGGTAAAGCCTAGAGGGTGGAGCCTCATTGGGCCTAGGAATCCTTAACCAGTGAGTGGAGGGATATAAAATAAAGCCTAGAGGTGGAGACAGACAAATTCCTCACGGTCTAGGTGGAGAGATCTGGAGGCATCCATGCTTGTTTAGGGCCTAGTGACCCAATGGGATTATGGTAAAGCCTATTTGTATTGATGAGTGTTTCAAGCCTAAGAATCCCTTAGTGGGATATACGGTAAAGATTAAGGAATCCCTCGATGGTTTTATTGTGAGTCCCACATTCATGCTTGGAATATGGCACAAGGTTGATTGGCTGAAAGAAAGATTTCGTTTAGCCCAAACTATGGTCAGGTGGTTCGTGGAAGTCCCTGAATTGGTTAGCTTATGCATACATTAATAAGAATTCATTTTCCTTTGGCATTTCATGTGTAAGTGTACTTGTTAATATGTGGTTTTAATGGTTGTTTTATCATTGCTATTCTATTGGATATATGCTCGTTATAGGCATGGTTTTATAACAAATCTTAGTCATGGATTTCATCATGTTTTGATTAGTAAATGAATTAATAATGAATATATGACCTAATATATGATATTACGACTATTGTGATAGAGCATCAATTCTTCTTGACGATTCTCAGATAAGTATGAGACCCCTATGCTCAAATCTATGGTTATGACCTGTAAATTACATGTTTGTGATATGTTTGACGAAATGCTTGTCATGGCTAGTAGGGTTTAGGTCAATTCCTTGTACTAATGTTTGCATTAGTATCTTTAATTCATTGTTATTTATCATTTTTGGAAGTTTCATGAAGTTCTGGGTAGAGGCCTGAGACCTAGCCTTGAAAAAGTGGCACAAAATCTGGGGTCGTTGGCTCAGAACTGCCTGAAAAAGGCCACAGTTGCATGCATGCCTTACTATAGAAGTGACTAGAGGGTCTCAGTCACATGCATGGCTTGTCATGGAAGCGACTGGGGATCTAACCCAAAAAAATGACAAGTTGTCTCAGGGGTTGGGTACCTGGAAAGGTTGGTTGTCTCCTGAAGGTTCTGTAGCTCTTGAGAAAGGTTAGATTGGTTTTGTTTTGTCCATTCCACTTCCTTAACTATACACGGGGAGTTGAATCACATAATAGTAACTCTTAGTCACATGTTTACCCAAGTGGACCGGTTAGCTTGGGTAAATGTGGGAGGAGGGTGTTATAGAGGGACTGTGTAGCAGAGATGGGGATGCCCATAGAACTTGGAAGGTGTGTGACTGCACGAAAGGGGATGACCGGATTGCCCGAGGGATTGTGTAGCAAAGAAGGGAAGGTCGGGGAATACATTGATTTTGTTCATTATCATTTCCATATGGAATCAGATGCACATTGGGAGTGTGCCCTAGAACAACGAGCTGATAACTATTCACTCAGAGAACAAGTAGCGCAAGATTGTGGCACTGGACATTGGATGGGTACTTTAGTTTTGGCATTGGAAGATGGACTTTCTGGGAAGGAGGTGAATCCTAGTACTACTTTGAGGGTGGAGGTGTGAGCCTCTGGATTCCCTTGTTGCTGATGCAAGCATTGTATCCTTTTATTTGTTGGTTAGAGCAAATGTGCATATGCATATCTGTATATCATTGTAAATATTATATCGAATTGCGTTACAAAACTCCATAGCCAATATGATTATTTGTTTGTTGAAGCAAATGTGCACGAGAGTATATGTGGTTGTTATTGTAAATTTCGTAATGGGCTATGTTATAAAGCTCCAATAAGAGATATGCTTGTCATGTTTTCCGCAGTTGGTTATTGTAAATACTGTAATGGGGTGTGTTATAAAGCTCCATGGGCAGTATATTTTGTCTTCAGCGGTTTGTTGGTTCATAAGTGTCATTCAACACTGAGGACAATGTTCCCCCAATGGGGATTATTCTGTAACAACCCTGGTTAAAAAATCGTGTAAAAAAATATAATACCAAGTTCATGGGACATGTATTCCAAGTTGAATGGTGGGAAAAAACATCCTAGTCGGTGTCACTCCGATTTATTTATGGCTAAACAAATTGGCAAAGGCATTGGCAAATGAAAAGAGGCACTAATTGGCATTTATTTATGAAAATTATGGAAAATAGGAGAAAAGGAAGGTGAAAGGTCACAAGATTGCTTGTGGAGGAAATTGAAGGAAAATTAAGGAAAAGAAAATAGAGGCCTCAATGATAAAAAGGCTTTTGAGGATCAGTTCATGGCTTTTTGGTTATTGTGTGAGGCTTTTTTCAGCTCAATCTTTGGCACTCTCATTCTATTCTCTCTCTCTCACATCCTCTTACACACTTAGAGTTTCTTGAAGCATTGTGGCATACTTTGGATTCAGAGTAAGAAGGAAAAGGAAAAGCAGGAAAGTGCAAGAGGGCAGCGGGATCAACAACTACAGTGGGTTTGCTTTGTAGGTATCAAGTTGCATGTATGATTTCCTTGCTAGTCTTAGCATGCATGGTATATGCATGTGGTTTCTTGGTTATGATTTGTCATTGGCATGGAGGATTGTCTGTATTGGCAGTGGTTTTCCCTAGCCTTGGCATTTTCTGGATAGCCATGGTGTTGTGGGTTTTCCCTTCTATTTTTTTATTGGTGCTTATGTGCCTTATGGTTGTGGATTGAGTTATTAGTTCCTGGAGCCTTGGTTGGACAAACGCTCTCGAAGCCCAAGAACTTGGGTTGAGTTGCTAGTCCTGGAGCCTTGGTTGGACAAATGCTTTGGAATCCTGCGGCAACTGTGGGTTGAGTTAGTAGTCCTAGAGTCGGGATGGAACGAACACTTTGGAGCCTTGGACAACTTGGGTAGAGACCGATGTGGTGATGGTTAGTGATGTCCAACCGAGAGGTTGAATCATTGGTTGAGGGTTGAAGTGGTTTTCCTATAGAAGCCCTGGTTTGGTTTTGATTGGTTTATTCTATGAGATCCCACATTTATGCTTGGAATATGGCGCTAGGGTGATTGGATGAAAGAGAGATTTGGTTCAACCCAATCTATGATCGATGGTACGTGGAAGTCCTTGACTTGGTTAGCTTTTTCATATGTTAATAAGAGCTCGTTTCCCTTCTATTTCATGAGTAAATGTATTTGTTATAATGTGGCTTTGATGGTTGTTCTATCATTGTTATGATTCTGGTTATATGTTCGTTATAAGCATGGTTTCATGATAGAATTAAGTTATGGCTCTCATCATGTTTTGATTAGTAAATGAAATGATAATGGATGCATGATCTAATCGATGATAATGTAACTAATGTGAGATGGCATCAGACTTTCTTGATGATTCTCAGATAAGTATGAGACCCCTATGTTCAGATGTGTAATTATGACATGTAGATTACATGTTTATGGTGTTTGACGAAATGTCTGCCATGGTTAGTATGGATCAGGTTAAGTCCTTGATGAGGTTTTGAGTTAAAGGTGTCTCTGTGTTATTTATCATTCCCGAGTGTTTCATTAAGTTCTGGGTAGAGGTTTGAGTCATAGCCCTAAAAAAGTGCCTCAAATCTCGCAGTCGTAGGCACAAAAATGGGTGAAAAAGGCGGCAGTCCCTGGGATGCAGGCTTATGGGAGCAACTGAAGGGTCTCATCCGCTTGCTTGGCTTGTCATGGGTGCCAGTGACAACCCAGGTCAATTGAAAAGCAAGTTAACTCAGGGGTTGGGCACCTAAAGTGGTTGGTTAGCTCCTGGGGGATCTTGTAGCTCTTAAGGAAGGTCTATTTGGTTTCAATTCATCAATCCACTTCTTTGACTACGCCTGGGAGGTTGAGTCATATCATAGTAACTCTTTGTCACATATTTACCCCGGTAGACTAGTAAGCTTGGCTAAGTGTGGGAGGAGGGTGTTACATTTATCACTATCAAAACTAAACCTTAGCTATCAACAACTAAATCAAGTTAGGATCTTAATCGTAGAGAAATCATTTTACCTCTATGGTCTCTAGAATCTTACATCAATCTCTACCAGGGTTTTGTCATAAACCCTAGATATAATCATCAAAACTTCATATTAGATATACAATAACTAGACCAAGTTAGCAATCATACAGAAGCATATACACCTAGGGTTTCATTCTTAGGATCTTACATTTAACTATTACACAGGTTTTTTCATAAACATTAATTCATAAAAATCTAAAGAGATAAGGTTTTATCATATGTTCTAGATATCATCAACAAACCCTAAAAGGCTAGGGTTTTTAGAGTGAACCCTAAAGATTAGGGTTTTACCAAAGTGGAAAAAGGATATATAATATGATAAGGGTTGATTTAATTCAAAGATTAACCACCCTAAATGGGAAGCTCAATGATTCAAAACCCTAGACATGAGAGAGTTAGTAATATAAAGAAAATTTCAAAATGATCGTACCCTTTTATATGAAGAAGATTACCTATCAATCATGTGGTCTTAAACATACCTTGAATTGTTCCTTTTACAAAGCTTGCAGGGTTTCCTTATTGAAGGGCTCCCTTTGAATCTAACCACGATCCTTCCTTGTTAAAATATAATTGTAAGCTTTCCTTCAAGGAAAATACAAGAGAAAGGATAATATTCGAGCAACAATAATAAAGCTAAAATAACAAAGGATATACTTATATTTTGATAAGATCAATATTTCTTTTATGTACCTTCAACATTTTCTTGACAAGTACCATCAAAAGTATACATGTACAAGACTATGATCTAGGGTTTTTCATTATTTTTTAGAAGATGAATTCCTATGGTTTTTCATTAATTTATAGAAGATGAATTCCTAGGGTTTTTTGATACAAAACCTAAACATCATTCAATTTCATTCTTGCTAAGGATTGCCATATATCTTGGACTACTTACAAACCCTGGACATTATTGGATAGGGTTTCTAAGAGGGAATAAGCGAATAAGGTGAGGGTTTTCATATGTACTATCTAAGGTTTGCAATCCCTAGACACAATGAGAACTTGTGATCCGAACTTAAACATGAACGCAATAAATCACAAATAGAACCATAAATACAGAGATGCAGCAGAAATAACACTTCATTTCATTAATATCAAATAACTGAAATATACTTACAAACAGAAATGGAAATAAACTAGCTCGGATGATGGTAGCTTATCTCTGAGAATAGATGTAGCGGCTACATACCTCTAAACTATGTTACAATGAGGCTTGAAGGCCTATTTATAATTAAGGAACAATGGAAAACACTAAACATAAAAAAACCTAACCCTAGGAGATGAAGTGCCAAAATTGTGGGCCCCGTTTGGGTAAATTGGTACATCAACTTCACGGGGTCGTAACTTTGGCATACGATCCCCGTTTGGCTATTATAATACCAAGAGGAGGCTCAAAACAAAATGAAAAAATAGTGTGGGGCTCTTTTAGTCTCTCCGTTTTCCCTAAAAACGTCTTTTAGTTCCTCAAAACAGCTCCGGAAGTCTAAGACCCGAAAATTTGACAAAAATAGTAAGTTGTGCTACAACGGTGGGGGTCCAAGCAGAATAAGTGGGTGGCCACCAATATCCACCTGGATCAGTCCTCCCCCCTTAGGAAGCAATGGTCCCCATTGTGTTGAGTGCCTCCATGAGATGGGGAAACCTCTGTTGGACTGGTCCCTAGTGAGCCACTTGCCTTGGTGCAGGAGTTGGTCAACTTTGACAACCCGATACAGTTGGATCTTCTGCTAGCGAGTGTTCTTGATCTCTGTGTCCATGAACCAATCAGTTATAGCTTGTTCCGTGCAGTTTTGGATTAACTCTTTTGGTGTGAGTTGTTCTGCAATGTTGGATGTGCCCAACAATGGTGGAAAGTATGGTCAAAGGTGGTCTACATTGAACACTGGGTGTAGACCAAGGAATGGTGGAATTTTGAGCTCGAAGGCATTGTCCCCTACAGCCTTGGTGATGGTGTATGGCCCATATCGGAGTGGGCGAAGCTTGCGGTGGGGTCCAGCGAGGCACTCGTTCTACAAATGTAGCCAAACTTTTTCACCCACCTGGAACTTGTGCGGAACCCGATGATGATCATGGGGTTGCTTGTACTTAGCATTAGCTTTATCCAATATATCATGGATCTGCTGGAGAATGTGTTGAATGCGCTCAAGGAAGATGTTAGCCCTGTCAACTTCAGACTGGACGTGATCCGAACCTACTTGAGTAACTGAAAATGGTATGGCCACATCAATGGGACATAATGGTTGAAATCCTAACCATGCTTGAAAGGGGTTGTGGCCTGTTGAGTTGTGGAGAGCTCTGTTGTAGTTATGCTGGACATGGGGGAGGCTTTCATCCCATGTACGTGGAAGCTTTGAGTTGTACTAATCCGAATTTAAACAAGAGCTCAACAAATTACATATATAACCATAAATATAAAGATGCAACAGAAATAACACTTCATTTCATTAATATCAAATAATGAAATATGCTTACAAACAAAATGGAAATAAGATTAGCTCGAGCGATGGTAGCTTATCTTTGAGAAGGGATGTGGCGGCTACATGCCTGTGAACTGTGTTACAATGAGGCTCAAGGGACTATTTATTATTGAAAAACACGAGAAAACCCTAAACAACCAAAACTCTAGCCCCAAGAGATGTAACACCAAGAGTTTGTGGGTCTCGTTGGGGTTAGTTGGGCAGCCAACTTCCCGGGGTCATAACTTGGTCCTATTATCTCTGTTTGGCGTGTACGATACCTTGTTGGAAAGGTCTCTCCGAGTATTACAAGTTTTTCTACTTGAGACTTGTAAGGGACCTCAAAAAAATGTTGTTTAGGGGGTCAAAACTGCTCCAGAAGTTCGGGACCTGAAACACTGCTAAGAATAGTAAATGCTGAAATAAAAAAGGAAACAAATGAAACTGAATGGAGGTCTAGGTGGAATAGTTGGGTGGACACCAATATCCACCTAGATCATTCCCCCCCCCCCCCCCCCCTTAGGAAGCAATGGTCACCATTGCGTGAAGAGCCTCCATGAGGTGAGGAAATTTCTGCTGAACTTGTTCCTTGGTGAGCCACTTGCCTTGGTTTAGGAGTTGGCCAACTTTGACAACCTAATATAGTTGGATCTTCTGCTGGCGAGTGTTCTTGACCTGTGTGTCCATAATTCAATCAGTTGTGGCATGTTCCATGCAGTCTGGGTTTAACTTTATTGGTATGATTTATTTTGCAATGTCTGATGTGTCCAGTAATGGTGGGAAGTATGATCGAAGTCGGTCCACATTGAACACTAGGTGCAAACCAAGGAATGGGGGAATGCTGAGCTTAAAATAATTGTCTCCCACAACCTTGGTAATGGTGTAAGGACCATATTAGAGTGGTTTGAGCTTCCTATGGGCTCAAGTAAGGCGTTCTTTCTGCAAACGCAACCAAACTTTGTCACCCACCTAAAACTTGTGTGCCACCTAGTGTTAATCGTGTCATTGCTTGTACTTGGCATTTGACTTCTCTAGGATGTCATGAACCTGTTGGCAGATGTGTTGGATGTGTTCAATAAATTTGGTCGCTTTATCTGCCTTGGATGATACATGCATGGATTATGTCTGTGTAGTCACCTGAGGCATGGCAACATCAATCTGACACAACAGTTGAAATCCTAGACCCACTTGAAAGAGGTCGCGACCAGTTGAGCTATGGAGAGCTCTATTATAACTGTGATGCACATATGGAAGACTCTCATCCCAGGTTCAAGGATGCTTGGAGTTGTACATGTGGAGTATGTGCACTATCATCATGTTGATGACCTTCGTCTGACCATCAGTCTGGGATGGCAGGCAATCGACTTGGTGAGAATGGTGTCCAATAGTGTCCAGAGGCTTGCCCAAAATGTGCTCAGGAACTTGTTGTCCCGATCTGATGTAATGGTTTGTGGGATCCCAAAATGTACCCATACTCGTTAAAAGAAGAGTTTGGCAGTGTCCTTTGTTGTGATACTCTTCTTGCAAACTGCCAATATAGCCATCTTAGAAAATCTGTCCACGACCACAAATACATAGTCATTACCATGTTTGGTAGAAGGGAGGCCAGACATATAGTCTGTGGAGATGGATTCCCACGACTGGCTGGGAGTAGGCAGAGGAGTGTACAGGCCTTGCTTCTTGATAATTGGTTTGGCGATGACACAAGCAGTGCAGGATCTGATATATTTCCCAACATCCAGTCAGAGTTTGGGACAATAGAAGTACTTTTGTAGTAGAACCGTAGTTTTCTCCACCCCAAAGTGTCATGCAATCTGACTGTAGTGTGCCTCCCAACTCACTTTGGCACAGTCACTTGAAGGAACACAAATGTGGCCCAAGTAGCATAATAATGCATCCTGGAGGTGGAAATCAAGAACTTTCTTCCCATCTACTAGCATCTAGTATGTGGAGGCGAACTCTCAATCATTTTTGTATACTTGTGGCCATTCAGAGGTCTCGTGACCACAAGAGTTGAGAACAGTAGTCAGTGCGGGGTCGGTTGAGGCAGTCTGCAACATGATTAGTGCTGCCATTTTTGTATTTGATTTTCAAGTGGAATTGTTGTAGATATGTAGACCACTTCCAATGGTGATCATTCTACAACTTCCCCTATGCTTGTATAAACTGAAGAGGTCAGTGATCGATGTGGATGACCGTCTCCTTCCCTAAAATGTAGTGCTTCCACTGTTGGAAAGCTGGCACGATGGAATACATTTCTTTATCATAGGTGGGGTACTTCCGAATTGTATCAGAAAGTGTCTCACTATGATAGGCCACTGGATGAGGACTGCACCAATAACATAGTCTGAGGCATCTGTCTCGATTTCAAATGGTTGTTGCAGGTATGGTAGTGTGAGTATCGATGCACAGCAGAGGCGACGCTTCAACTCAACAAATGCCTTTTGTTGGAAAACTTTGCTTTCACCCCACCCTTGGTAATCTGACTTAAACGTCAAGTGGTATGGGAGAATCCCAACACGAACCTCCGATAAAAATTTGCAAGGGCAAAAAAGTTGCGAATTTCTGTTAGAGTGGTCAGGGCTGTCTAATCTCGAATGACTTGGATCTTGGTCGAGTCCAAATGCACGCCACACTCATCTATGATGTACCCCAAGTATTGGACCTGACTCATGCCAAAGGTGCATTTATCCAAGTTGGCACACAGTTTGTGCTGGTGAAGGGTTTGAAGGACCTACTAAATGCGTTGCAAGTGTTCTTCCCAACTCTTGTTGAAGATGAGGATGTCATCCAGATAAACCACCATGAACAAGTTGGTGAAGGGCCACAATATGTTGTCCATTAGCATCATAAAAGTAGCGGGGACATTTGTCAACCCAAAGGGCATAACCAACCATTCCAAAAGGCCTTCCTTAGATTTAAAGGCAGTCTTCCATACATCTGTGGGCTCTATTAGAACCCGGTGATAACCAAACTTCATATCGATCTTGTTGAAATACTTGGGCCCCCTTGAGTTAGTCCACCAGGTCATCAATCCATGGGATTGGATACCTGTTCCTGACAATATTTTGTTTAATGCCTAATAATCAATGCAGAGCCTCTAGGTTCCGTCCTTCTTCTATACCAATACAATCGAGCTCTCACAATGCAAGGAACTTGGTTGGATGTGCCCTTTTTGCAGCAACTCCTAGATTTGCTGCTTGATCTCTTCATTATACAAAATGGAGCAGGGATATATCGGCTCGTTGGGCAGAGGTGCTCCGGGAGTCAGATCGATTGAATGCTTGACCTGATAATGCAAGGGTACCCTTGTGGGTGAGGAGAAGATGTCCCTGTATTCTTCCACAACCGCATCCACTTGCTTCTGCTGCTTGGAGGAACCCTTCCCAGGGGCCATGGACGTGGCTATGACCTTCCCCTTACTTTGAGAGAAAATCAGAAAGAAAACAAATTTCCCAATCTGGGAGATGACCTTACTGCATTGCTTAGCAGAGATCAAAGAGATGGCGGTAGGTGGGGCCACCTCCAGTATCCTATATAACTAAGTGCCCAAATAAATAATAACAGAGCGAGGTTTAAACTCATATACAACATGTTGCTTCCATAAGTATGGTTGTCCTAATAATACATCACAAACTTCAAGAGGAGCAACATCATACAGTACCTCATCTGTGAAGGGTTTGATGCTGTAGGGAAGACGACATTTTTGGTTGACGCAAAGATCTCATCCTTGGTGAAGCCACTCTATGGTGTACGACTACAGATGTGTTGTTGTCGGTAGGCCTAGCTGCTTCACGACCTCTACTGAAATGAGGTTCTTTTGGCTCATGCTGTCGATAATGAATTGCAATGGAGAACCCTTCACCCACATCTGTGCGTGGTATAGGCACTCCCCCTCTTTTGGATCTTTAGGCTCAATCTTTTGGATATTGGTGGTGGCCACAATGGCACTGGGATCTAAGTCAATGATATACTTCCCTTTATCATTCCCCTTATCAGGTTCTGACTCGAAGTCGGAACATGCGTCGGACTCAGAAGCCTTCAACTTGGCCCAACATTCACTTGTGTTGTGAGTGGAGCTCTTATGGAACTCACACCACTTTCTCGTGTCCTTTATCTTCATGGTTTTGTTCTTTGATTGCGGATTCAGCGGGTTATCCTGGGTCGCCCTGCCTTGGCTTTGCCCTTCACTCTACGGTTTGGGGGCGCCTTTCCCTTACTTTGGATTCACAAATCCAAAGTCTCGTTTTTTCTATTTAAGCTTTTACTCACTCTTAATAGCATATCGGTACGCCATGTCGAGGGAGGAGATGTCCAAGAACTCCATCTCATCCTGGATGTACCTGTGTAGATAGTTGTAGTACTTGAGTACCAAATGTTTCTCAGAATCCTTGATACCCAACTTCATGTGAAGAGTATGAAAAACATTGGTAAACTCTGACACGTCTTGGTCCCTTCCTTGTCACAGTGTGGTCCACTTTATGTATTTATCCTCATAGCTCCCGACAAGGTAGTACTGCTCCTTGATGGCGTCCCAAAATGAATCCCAAGTGGGTGCGACCAAAAATAGTGAGGGCTTACTTTTATCCTTCTGCTCGCAGTAGGTTTCCCACCAGTCCTTGACGTGGAGGGTGGCTTTGAGAAGAGCAAAAGTAATCTTTTCCCAACTGGAAAAATCATGAACATAAAATATCCTTCTAGCATATTTAACCATTTATCTATGACGTCCACATCTATTTGACCCTCAAATATGAGAATGTCAAAGTTAACTTGTACCTTAAAGGGTGTGGCGCTTCCAGATTAGCTGTTGGAAGTAGATTTGTCGCCCCTGGGTAGCCGTTGAAGGATCTGGGCAAAGTCATCCATCATCATGTTCCTTTGTGATGCAGGAGCATCCAACACCCCTAGTCAAAGGGAGGAATCCAAGCAAAGAGACAGAGGAAGCTCTGGAGGAATAGCGTAGTAAGGATGCGCTTAAGAGTTAAGCTCTGAGAAGCTGAACCGTGGAAGGTGGAATTCTGAAGAAACAAAAAGAGCCGCAGAAACCATTGAAAACATGGAAAACCCCAAGTAAGAGAGGCGAGTGAGAAGTAAAGTTTTGATGCTCAGCAACCGTTAGATCTCTTAGATCAATGGCTGAGAATCAATCGCATCGACGAGAGTCCCTTTTAAGTTATCGGAATGAAGATTGGAGATTTGTGAAGAGCAAGCAACGATTAATCGTGGACTGTTGGATCGTGGCCAGATCAACGATCACAATTTAAATCACAGTCAGGAGTCGGAAGTGCAAAGGGTGGCGATAATAAACACAGCGATTGCGAAGTTGCGATATCGCCGATAACGATATATCGACGATTGGCGTTGGGATTTAATCAGTGATCGGAGCTCAGGTGGATTGAAGGTCTGAAGAAAAGTGCTTAAAGAGACGGATTTGACGTTTTATAGATGCGGTCCTAAAGAATGTGAAGTCCGGTGTATACGGTTCAGAGCGGAATTCCTTTGTAATTGCGCTAAAGTGTTGCCGAGCCTTTTTAAGGCTTAAATGTTATGTTAACGACTTCCGATAGTCATATCAGAGTCGGAGGAGGGGTGATGAATCACATATGTGGTAAGGCCAGGGAATATAGCTGATAACGACTGCGATGAGGTTTAACCTCAGGTCCTGTGCAATATTCGTACTAGAGGCGGAAGGTATGTTTGCGGACATTTTCTTTGTTAATGGGTTTTATGAAAAAAGGCGTTGATAAAGCATTTATATGTTAAATATGTATTAACAAAAGGTTGAGAGGATTGGTTATATATATATATGCGGCTAAAGGCTTGAACTAAAGTTCTGAAGAGTTCTTGATTCTCGATAGAAAGGTTCGGCGGAGTGATTGAAGTTCCTATGTACAGGAACTGATAAATGGGCCTTGACCATGTAAGTTCTGAAGATTTAACTCCATTGTAGAGTTAAATACCTGGGACAGTTGTGGATGCATTGTTGACAATGCGTACTGTGGGTATATGTTGGGTAACCCTGGCATCAGTAGGCTAAGTTTGGTTATATACTGGGGGACCCCTACATCATTAGTGGTATCAGAGCAGACGAAGATTCTGCGTGCAAGAGAAGAGAAAGGATTCCAGAGAGAAAGAAGAAGGAGCAGGAGGTACAGTTGTTTAAAGCTAGAGAGTTTATGGTCTTACTATCATGTAGATAGCGGCAACAGAAGGTGAGACGACTTGCAACAAACCTAGAGCATGGAGTGCTCATATGGTTCCAGAGGAGAGAACCTGAAGGATGCCAAAAGACTAAGCTCAGGAGAAATCTTGGTGAGGTATCGTGTAACAAAGGAAGACTATTATTATAGAGGCTTGGTTGCAGCTCAGAGAAGACCATGAAGGCAGTTCCACTGAAGAAATATCAGTGGGTAGAATTGCTAAGGACAAGGAGAAGCATATGACCAGGAGGTCATAAATTTTTGTGCCTTGGGAGTCTGATGCAGGAGCATCCAGCACCCTTAGTCAAAGGAAGGAATCCAAGCGAAGAGACAGAGGAAGCTCTGGAGGAATAGCGCAGCAAGGATGCGTTGAAGAGTTAAGCTCAGAGAAGCTGAACCGTGGAAGGCAGAATTTTGAAGGAACCAAAAAAGCCGTAGAAATCATTGAAAACGCGGAAAAACCCAAGTAAGAGAGGCGAGCGAGAAGTAAAGATTTGATGCTCAGCAACCGTTAGATCTCATAGATCAACGGTTGAGAATCAATCGCATCGGTGGGAGTCCCTTTTAAGTTATCGGAATGAGCCTTAGAGATTTGTGAAGAGCAAACAGCGATTAATTGTGGACCATTGGATCGTGGCCAGATCAACGCTTACGATTTAAATCGCAGTTGGGAGTCGGAAGTGCAAAGGGTGGCGATAATAAACACAACGATTGCGAAGTTGCGACATCGTCGATAGCGATATATCGGCGATCGGAGCTCGGGTGGATCGGAGGTCTGAAGAACAATGCTTAAAGAGACAGACCCGACGTTTTATAGATGCGGTCCTAAAGAATGTGAAGTCCGGTGTATACGGTTCAGAGCGGAATTCCTTTGTAATTGTGCTAAAGTGTTGCCGAGCCTTTTTGGCTTAAATGTTATGTTAACGATTTTCGATAGTCATATCGGACTCGAAGGAGTGGTGATGAACCACATATGTGGTAAGGCTAGGGAATATAGCCAATAACGATTGCGATGAGGTTTAACCTCGGGTCCTGTGTAATAGTCATACTAGAGGCGGAAGGTATGTTTGCGAACATTTTCTTTGTTAATGGGTTTTATGAAAAAAGGCGCTAATAAAGCATTTATATGTTAAATATGTATTAACCAAAGGTTGAGAGAATTGTTTTATATATATATATATATATATATATATATATATGTATATATATATATATATATATATATATATATATATATATATATATATATATATATATATATATATATATATATATATATATATTACACAGTAATTTGTCACTGCCTTCACCCTAAACGACTTTGATAAGGTCTTCAAAGCTTCTTCCACAAGCTAGTGCAAAACAATATGAACAAGTTCTTCTTACTATTGTAGCTTGCTTCCTTCCTTGAGACATAGAAACTAAGTTTGCTCAACAAGTTCTTGCTTTGATAGGCTATGCATGAAATTCTCTCTTCTACCTATTTCAATGGGTTTTCAAATGCTTTTAAAAAGACAATTCCACTGCTTCTTTTTAACTTCTAGTTAGGGTAAGATGTAAGAGTTGCAATAGGTCCTCAATTAGACTTCTCCTTTCACTTCTAGCTACTTTAATTACTAGAATATACCCTTCAAAAATAGGAAAACACCAAGATTCTCTTTGATCCTTTAAGGCCAGTCTTTTATGCCATTGGAAGGTTTCAACTCTCCTTTCTAAATGTGCACAACTCCTTTTCCTTCTTCACAAGAATCTTGGTTCCTTCAACTATTGGAATGACTGTAGTTTTGTGACAGACCTACAATGCCTTAAAATAGTCCAGTCTTAGTCCTTTTTGCTGAATACAGGGACTAACCTATAATGCCTTAAAATAGTCCGGTCTTAGTAATTCGATCACACAATAAATCTTTGTAAATGTCTTAAATTTATGCATAGAAAAACGATCTTCCTTTTACAGATCTTGATCTTGACTAGGCTTGACAAAAGCTTCACGAATTTAACAAAATATGCTATTTGACTAATTTAACTTCTTTGTTTTATTAGCCTAGGTCTACGGTCCTAGTCTCATAAATATGCTTGGATCTTCTTCTTTGTTAGCTTGGCCTAAACATTCTCTCTTAAAGCCTTCTTTCTTCCAATCAATTGTGATATTTTAACTGCCTTATATCACTGACCTCAACTTTGATGCCATGTTGAGAAATCCTTAGGGCAACTTATTAATTTGATTTCTCTTTAACATGACAAATTCTTATTATTTATTCCTTTATCATTAAGTTCTTATCATCAAGACAATTACCACAACTATGAATATCACAAAAACTACAAGATGTAAGCACTCATCCAGGGAAAAACCCCTCTTATAGGGGAAGACCTACAAATTCTTCTTCTCTTCTCTAGAACCAAATCAAATGAGATAACCTAGACCCTTTGACCAAGACATAGACTACCTCCAATCCACCAAGCCAACCTCCCATGTAGACAAGCCAAACATCAATCAAATTCTTCCAAAAGTCAACATAAATAAACTCTTCAAAATGAGTCAACAAGGGTCTCAACCCTCTCTACAATATTGAAGCTCGACCTGCAACTTCGACCCTACAATTTCGCTATTTAGTTATAAATTGCTTCACATGTGTGGCAAAATAAGAAAATATTTTTGGACCCTTTCTTCCTCGCTTGGATTCCTTTCTTTATGCAATGGTAAGACCTTCTCTATGAGGCTCTTCGCACATGTAGTCCTCTAGCAATCCATAGATAGTCCAGTCATCCAAATCGATTTCTAGGAAATCATGAAGAAAATCCTCTCCTTATCAGTCGAGCCTGCTTACGCATCCTTTCAAGCATTTACCATAATCCTTGGCTGAGGCATTTACATATCAAATCTCTTGAATGGATCATCTCCCAATAGGTCAAATGCATGGCTATTTATAGTGGTTCAAGGATCCTTTATGGGGTCAACATGAGGAGAAGGGAAAACTGACTTGGTGGAGGAGGCATAGATGACCAAAATACATAAAAATGATTTTCTTTCTTTGACACAAAGAGGCCAAGGGGGTCTAGAATATAATGACAAGTATAATGACTTATGACTCAACCCTAGAAGCCTTCAATGGAGGCTTGACCTAGAAACAAAATGCATAAATCATGAAACCCAAGCTCATAAAAATAATTTATTTTATAATAAATTTTCTTTTCTTTCTTTTGACAAATACGTTGTATCATGACTCAAATACAATTATGAAGGCCGATAGTATTTACATTTATCAACACAAACTAGTCCAAACCATTGGAAACCTTCTCCAAAGGGTTGCATAAAACTCAATTTTGATGGCCCATCCAAGGGAAATCTTGGGCTTGCCAATTATGGTGGAGTGTTCATAAATGAAAAAAGAGACATTCAACACGTGTATGCAAGTGCTATTGGCCATGACACCAACAACACTATAGAACTCTATGTAATAGAACATGGACTAAAAATCACAAAGAGACCGGGCATAGAAATGCTTGTTATTGAAGGTGATTCTAAAATCATTATCAACATGCTCAAAAGAATCCAAAATGGCTCCACTCGAGCTAAAGGCACTGAGAGTTGGAGACTTTTGGCTAGCCTAGAGAATATCGCAAAACAACTCCTAAAATTCAATGCACTTGCTTTCCAACACATACTAAGAAAGGGCAACAAGTTGGTAAACATGCTTGCCAATGAAGGGCTCAACTTCACTTTACAGGTCATGGAATCTCAATGGGAACAGATCTTTGTTGCTCAATGGAAGCATGAATGTCAGGACATTGTTGAACAAGACAAAGTTCCCCAAGGTGGGTGCACAACATTAATTTTCCCGATTGACCATGATCTGTAATAATAATATGAGAGGGAGGCAGGATGCCCACACCTAACAACCTGCATGGCATATCTGCCACCACCATCACAATTCTCAATAGAGGATGATATTTATGGTCTTAGAGGCATTTGTACAAAAGGAGGTGGGCTACTATTGTTTCGTAGATCTCACACTCTTCGAATTGAGCAAACATTCATGGTTTTGTGTAGGTGAGTACACCACCATCATTTAAAGAAGCAAAGGATATCATGTTGGATCATTAAGTGAAAAATACAGCCAATTCTCGAAGCCTTTAAATCAGGGCATATGGTCTCGGGGTCCTGCAACACTCTATCAATGACTCTAGCCTGCAACCACCATGTAATCCCCGACATTTGCACTTACCATCAACCCCTTAGGATCTCCACTTTCGGTTATCATCCCTGCCTCTCCTTTACAAGGATCTCTATAAATCAAGTTTGGTCTTCTCCTTTACTCCCCTTGCAACTCACTTCAGGATTGGTTCTTTTCCACAACCTCTCTTCTTGCTCTGATTTGGAATTTCAGATCCCGTCTCTCTGTCCCCATGCTTGGATTTGTTTTTGTTGCAGGTTTCCTCATCTAAGCTTCCTCACAATTTTAATTCTCACCCCTCGCTTTCAGTTAGAAAGGTTAACCTCTATCTAGTTTATTTTTACCCACCATTGACTTATTCCTCCTTTCAATTGACTTTCTGCCGCCCCTACCTCTCACTCAGTCATGGTTCGATGTTGCACCCTCATCTCCACAGAGACAGAACGTAGGGGCAGATCAAGTCAACCCTCCTCTCCTACTCCTCCCTCCCTGCATGCCTCCCATGCTCAAGATTCCAACGGAGCCATCGTGGACCATTATCAATGTCTCATTCTTGAGGTCATGTAGTGAGCTATCGCTTACATCAAAGGGCAAGTTCGCTAGGCTAGAAGATATGTGCCAAATCATCACGTGGAGCGAGAAACACGAGATTATATTCATGATAACGAAAACTCCACTAGGGCGAGGGCCTCTGCTTACATGAAGAATATTAACCTGTAATGGCATACTGAGACACTCATGGGCCAAGTCCTTACTAATAGGGTTGACACCTAGTAAGAGCTCCTTATTTGCATGTTAGAACTCCTAGACAGAATGAACAACATGGAGAACATGCTGAATGACATGGATGACAATCTCAACCAAATTCTATCTACTACCCAGCCTCCATTAACCACAGGAGAGGACTCTCACCCTCGAGCTCATACTCAACACCCTGTAGAATGACAACTCAAGTGCAACTTTAGGCAAAATGATAACTCTCTCTATACAGTCTCTATTCTTCTACTTGTTTCATAATGTATTTTGGTCTCTTAGTTTATGTAATCTTGTCTATGTAAATCCCTGTTTTTGGTTTAAATTCAGAGACCCTCAGGTAAAAAAGAATGCGAGCAATGTGAAAATTTTGTTTATGTGCTATTGCTTTGACCTCCCCAACGATAGACCAAACCAATCCATCTATGTTATAATCAAGTTTTTTCTCGCGATAATCTAATCTAAATCCTCTGATCTTACAAAAAAAAATGTCATAATTAGCTCAAGGCTGAACTCTTATAGGATTAATACCCTTGTTTACCAGATTTTATTTTAGAATACTCGTTTATCTAACTTACTTGCTACATTAACCCAACTACCTTCTTATTTACTGCACTAAGCACATGAAATAACTCCATTCTTTCCAACAATTCTATCTCTTTATTTATCATGTAAACTATTTATAACAATATTCTTTAACCCTACCTTATACCTTTATGAAAAGATTTAATTATCATTATAAATCTCCATCAACAATTATGTTTTTATAATATCTTTCATCAATGATCTTATTACCTTGAAATAAAAATACTTCATTTCAATAACTAAAAACTATCCTAATCCCTAAATATAAACCTTTCCTTTTCCCTAGAATGGAAAATGATCCTTCGCACTCTTATAACCCCTAAAAACATATTCTTTTAAAATATATAACTATCTCAATTATCACTCCCTTTTAAAAAACACCCTAACATCATATTCATCACTTTTAAAGATTCCCTGCAAAGATTCACCACTTTGGAGGATTCCTTGGGATTGGACTATTCGACATACATAACAAACAACTAAAATGGTCCACTATCAATCAAAATATCCACAATATGACATATTCCATAAATAACTAACACCCGTGAAAAAAAAAAAACAGTTTCCTTTTAAACACACCGAGATTTGCAATGTTTAAATACATTGTAAACTAGTCTGACCCCTAACCAGAATTTGATAAAAATCTCCTAATATTATTAAATTTATTTAAAAAATTAATAATAAAAAATATCTCTATTTTATAATAACTTAATTAACATTTGACCAACTGAAAATTTCGATCACATGATGTTCCATGCTCCCCAACCTCGTCCCCCAAAAGAGGGATTTCTATCACGAGCTGTCTGATTGTCAATAACTAAGATTTTCACAATAAAATAGATTAAACTAAAACCGTGCATAGTACCGTGAGGCTTTAAAATCCCTTTTAACAAAGTCGTTTCTCCACATCTCCATTGATTCGGCCTTTAACCTCTGGAATCTCCCCCCTCTTCAGCTTGCATTCTTTCAGTGTTACCAGCGGCAAAAATGAGTTCTGCAATGCGACGATTGGTGGGATCTGCACTGAAGAATGCATCATCTTCTTCTTTCAAAACTAATGTTATGCCGAGAAGGTTTTATTCGAGTGGTGGAAGTCCTCCGCCACGCAAGGTTGTTGTGTTGGGAGCTGCTGGGGGTATCGGGCAGCCATTGGCTCTTCTGATGAAACTCAATCCTCTGGTGTCAAAGTTGGCGCTCTATGATATCGCTGGCACTCCAGGTGTGGCTGCCGATGTCGGCCACATCAACAGCCGTGCTGAGGTGGGTTCCTCTTTTCCTACCGCGTTTTTTTCGCTCTGTATGCTGGATCTGTTCTCTCTGCGAACGATAGAGATGTTTTGATTTTAGTTTTAAGGGATCTCCACTGGGATCGATCCTACGACGATCCACTTGGTAGGATCTACTTTTCTTTAGCGTTTTACCTGTTATTAGTTCTTTGATTTTACGTTTCTGATATTGTCCATGGTCAGATAATTTATTTATTTTGGCAAGCGCCTATTTTTTAAAGGAACCAGGCCTTATACCAGGCTTAGACTCCACTGCTATAACCTGTCAAGGTCTCTGGGATTCTTCGAATGTGGAATTTATTCTTTTGGCCACATTTTTGCAGGAAATATGCCTTCCGGGGCTTTTGAACGTGGGTTTGAGCCCTGAAAGCGCAATGATTTAATTTCTTAACCACAACCCAATTCACATTAATGGTCAACTCAATTCACTTTCATGGTCAGTTTGTAAATGTGTTTGTGCATATTTTGATTGATGAAAAAAAGCACCTAGATATTTATTTCGTGGCAATCCATGGCTGCATCATGTGCCCCTACTCGATTAGGGTTTTTGATTTTATGGATCTAGGTGACATTTGGACCAACAATCCATTGAATCAATGCCCATTGCATTGTCACTCTAAAACGATTGTATTGTACACCGTGAATACTGGATTTGACTATACCTGACATTCTTTGGGCCATTTCAAAAGAGGCAGATATTGAGGGCTACATTATTATTATTTTTGGTTGTTTTCTTGTTGGCAAATGTCTTTCTGTTAACATAGTGGGTTTTGCCCTCAGTGTAGATGCTACAAACATAGAATCTCTATTCCACCAATTTCATGCATTTGCACCTGATCTTGTCTGTTGAATCTCAATATGGTAGGTTAACTCCGATGGTGAGATAATGCCGCAACATACCTCTAAGAGGGCACTGAAAGTGCTATGATTTAACTACTAGACGACAATCTGCCTGACATTTATGGCTAGATTGAAATTTGGGCTGTGCTTATTATTATTATTAGCAGTAGTAGTATTTACTATTGATAGTAGAAGGTTGAAATTGAGGTTGGGCTCACTATTATTGTTTTTGTTTGATCAAGGCCTTTTGACTGGCGTGGGTGAAACACCTTAATTGCATCTATTCATCAAAGTCACGCATGACTTGCAGATGGGCTCATCTGTGCAAACCTCAATAGCACAGGGGTCATCATTAACAGCACCTCTGCATTATCATTGAACTGGTGTTTATCATGTTAACCCGACTTCATATTTTGGAATGACGTGGGCAGCCGCATTATCATGGGAATATGCCTCCTGGGTTTTGAACCTGGGTCATCCTCATGACAAGCACTCTACAACTTGCCACTAAACCACAGCCCAGTGGACGTGGTAGTTCATATTTTTTTGATGAAAAGTGCATCTATATTTTTAGCAGAATCCATGGCTGGATCATATGTGTCTGCTTAATAGGACTTTTTGATCTGATGGATCTAAGTCATACTTGGCCTAATGACTACTTAGAAGTTAGAATAGTCTCATTGCATTGTCAATTTGTTATTTTGTGAGGATTGAATTGATGACCCTCTGCATATTGGATTTGCCTCTATACCCAACTTTTTGGGATCGTTTAGATTTGCCTCTTTATCCAGGAGTAGATTAAATCAAAATAGTCTTCGCAGAGTAAATTAAACTAAGGTTGAATAAATTTCCTAAAGTGGCTTGTGAGATGCTAAGTATTTATCACAGCACCACTTTTATACCTGGATTGGACAAGATTCTACCCTGATTGAAACGTGGTATACCTGGATTGGACAAGATTATACCCTGATTGAAACGTGGGTTGGTATAGGTCTTCAATCTCCTATGAGCATAATCATTGCTTTTGGTGCTCTATCTCCTCGGTACAAGCCAAAAGGTGGATTTTACTATAGAAGACAAATAAGCCTATTCTTGTTCACTATGAGGAGGACATACCATTGCTTGGGTCATGGAACAAGGATAACAAGTTTTACTTCTTTTGGAACTTTGCAATAATCATTTTTTTTTTTTTTTTTTTTGGTCTACATATTTATCATTTAATTTGGTACTGCCAAATTGATTTTATCATGCTTCTGTCACGACCTTGTCAGTAATTCACAGCAGTGTGACCTGGGTGCAGGTTGCAGGATATATGGGAGAGGAACAACTTGGCACGGCATTGGAGAATGCAGATGTTGTGATCATTCCTGCTGGTGTGCCTCGAAAACCTGGCATGACCCGTGATGATCTCTTCAACATCAATGCAGGGATTGTTAAATCTCTTTGCTCTGCAATTGCAAAATACTGCCCAGAGGTAAGTTGTCACGATTTATGATCTTCTTTGAAGTTTTTGTTTTCATGCGATTTTCTTATTGACTATTTCATAGGAATAAGCATGACGTTCATTGTAAGTTGCTTTGTCGAAGGCTTTGTATGTTTGAGATCTATAGAGATGGCAATATATACAAATACATATTTGCAAGAATCTTTAACCAAGTTGTTGATCTAGATTTACATACTGTTCTTGTATATAATCAATTCTACTGGAGAGGTTAACGAAGCTTGAAGACTTCTTTGAGTCAAATGAATAGGTGATTGACTCATTATTTACTCTTTATTTAGACAAATTTCCGCTAACTTTTGCCCATAAGAAGGAAATACTCATTGAAATGAACTTAAGAGTAATTGGCTGTGTAGTCCAATGCATGTTTGCAGCCACCATTAAAGCTTTGTTATTCTTGTTTCTCCTCTTGTAGTTAGTAACCTAGCTTTGGGACTTTTGAGAAAATTGGCTTATGAATGTCAATATAAAAAATATCCTTGGTCTTCTATTTAACTGTGCACAAATCCACTTGATCACGAGGTATCCTCTACAACATTATATATTACATACAATCAGTATGTACTACCATTAGTGTGGCAAGTTAATAGATAAAGAAGTATGTTTCACAATTATTTGTTTTGTTCATGTACTGGTGTGTGTGTACAGTATGTATAGTATATTGTTACATATTATGTAGATAGAGATATGGAGAGGGGGGAGAGTGTACTGGATAATGTTTTCCTTCTATCAGGAATGGTATATTTGGATTCAAGAAATCATCTAGAATTGGTTTTTATGGCATTGCTGAGGACGTGATATCCATGGCAGGCAATTGTAAATATGATCAGCAATCCTGTAAATTCTACTGTACCAATAGCTGCTGAGGTTTTTAAGAAGGCAGGGACCTATAATGAAAAGAAACTCTTTGGTGTTACTACTCTTGATGTTGTCCGCGCAAAGACGTTCTATGCTTCAAAAGCAGGAGTTCCTGTTGAAGGTATTTAAAATTCTGGCTTGTTATGCTTAGCTACTCTCAAATATTTAGTATTCTGTAAAATATTTTTATTTTTTATAATTTAATCATGAAATATGCATCCTGGGCAAACATGCCAAGCGCTTCTCCTCATTTCAATGATGGTATCATAGGGCTCAAGGCCATTACAGAAATATAGTCAGCTCAAGATGTCACTTGAGGGAATTGAACCTGGGTGGGAAGGATAACAGTCTTTGCACACAACCATCTGGGCTAGACCCAATACATGATATGCTGCAGGATCTTACCAACATCATGCTTTTTTTAACATTAGATACAATTCTCAGTTTTATTTTTGTTGTTGATGTCATCCTATGCTGTCTGCAGAAGTTGATGTTCCTGTTGTAGGTGGACATGCGGGTGTTACAATTCTTCCACTTTTTTCACAAGTATATGACTTTGTTGGATCCTCATCTTGAGTTTGTTCTTTACTCTTGGATATTAGAAGATTAATTTATCAAAGATAAAATGAGATCATAATTACCTACCCTTCAATACAGTTAAAAAGGGAACTAACACTTTTTTGTTTTGATAATTTTTTTTAGGCAACACCAAAGCCAAACTCTGTATTATCTGAGGAGGACATTAAAGCCTTGACAAAGCGCACACAGGATGGAGGAACTGAAGTTGTTGAAGCAAAAGCAGGGAAAGGTTCAGCCACACTGTCTATGGCGTAAGTTTATATTTTGGTCCTCTATAGTGGCTAATATGCATTCATATCTTTTGAATGTTTTTTTATTCTTATGTGACTGTCTAGAGTGCTGAATTTTTCATCTTGATGCATTAGTTGGAGTCGGATAATCTTATCATGGTGTGTGCTTCATGAGTTCATGTTTGGCATGCAACATGATTTCAGTGAGAATATGGCATGAAGGAGCTTCTTTCTCTTTATCTGAATCTTGTACTTCATACATTTGCATGTCTCAAATCTTTTGCCTTAATCTTAGGTACTTATCCTACATGAAATCATGTAGCATGCATGTCTCAAATCTTTTCCCTTAGGCTTTTCTCATTTGTGTGAAACTCAGCGGGTGTTTTTAACCTGTGAGGTTTGACTGATGGATTGTTGCCTTTCATTTACCTTAGTTTGATTGAAATGTTCAGGGTTAATCTAGATTCTGCATGCAAAGATCCTTCCCTAAGAAAAGCCATGAGTCTCTTCAAGGATGTTATTCCTTCTTAAACATAAGATATGTCAAATGGATCCCACAAAAGTTGTGGGCTTGATGATGGGTAAATCTGGGTATGAGATTTACAAATTTGCACTTACATGTATGCCAGTGGTTGCAATTCACATATAGGCGCATAGCATCCATTCATTACCTCATCTTGAGCATTTGAGCATGGTTCATGCAAAAAACATTGATGGTCAGTTAAATCCATTAGTTGAAAATTTGGAAGTGAAGATTAGTGTTGTAGTCTTCTCTATGTTGATGAATGCTTTTTGAGACTTCAAAATGTTTAGACATGCAATTCCTTTTTCATCTTGCTCATGTGTTCTCAATTTTTTTTTCTACTGTTTTTTAAGGCCAAATATAAACCATGGGATATATATTTTTACCTTAGTTTGATTGAAATGTTCAGGGTTAATCTAGATTCTGCATGCAAAGATCCTTCCCTAAGAAAAGCCATGAGTCTCTTCAAGGATGTTATTCCTTCTTAAACATAAGATATGTCAAATGGATCCCACAAAAGTTGTGGGCTTGATGATGGGTAAATCTGGGTATGAGATTTACAAATTTGCACTTACATGTATGCCAGTGGTTGCAATTCACAGATAGGCGCATAGCATCGATTCATTACCTCATCTTGAGCATTTGAGCATGGTTCATGCAAAAAACATTGCTGGTCAGGTAAATCCATTAGTTGAAAACGTGGAAGTGAAGATTAGTGTTGTAGTCTTCTCTATGTTGATGAATGCTTTTTGAGACTTCAAAATGTTTAGACATGCAATTCCTTTTTCATCTTGCTCCTGTGTTCTCAATTTTTTTTTCTACTGTTTTTTAAGGCCAAATATAAACCATGGGATATATATTTTTACCCTGAAGGCTCTGATTACAACAATCGTTGGACAAGCGAAGGAGTTTGGAAAAACACCATAGTAATTAGCATGTCTTAATGTATTTTTGAACTTTCTTCAAGCTCTTTTTGTATTATCAATTTAAACATCACATATGATGAAACCCTCCTTGAGAATCTTTTATAATCCCTGTAACAATTGAAAGGGCTACTAGGAGGGCAGAAATATTTTGTGATTGAAAAATTAGCTAGCCCACCCCAATCACCCTTTTCTTTGATATGGGTGATCTCTACATCTTTACTTTACTACCCTCAGCTGGTAGAGGCTCCCACCCAAACCCACTTTTTGACGCCTTGATTTGGTTGATGCCAAGTATGCCATTTGGGAAATTGCACTTTAGTGTTATCCTCATCACCCCACATACACCTTGCCTCCCTTGAAAACTAGATCTTGTTCTATGAACAACTGGTATGATGATGATTGTAAACTTCTCCATATCCAACTTCTAGATTAGTGTGGACACATGACTCTATTCCTGCCTCAATGTGATCTCGGAGGTGCTTCCAGATTATAACTCTTTCCAACAATCAGTTAAGTTGCACATTCAGACCTTCTAGACCTCAAGGACGAGCCTGCCATTGCAAATAGTTGCACAATATTTGCTTGAGCCCCACCTTGTTATTCTTCAGGACAAACATCTATGTTGAGTTTTCTCCTTTTGACCTCAGATTTTAGGAGGTTGGATGAACCATTCATCTTGTACATCCTTCTCTTGGATTGCCTCTTCATTCTTCGGAGTTAGCTGTTTAGGGTTTTAGTTTAGTATGCCCTTTTACTTCATGATTTGTGTCTTATACAAGAGCCACTTTAGCATTCCCACAATGTATCGACATCATTGTACCTATCATAGTCTCACTGACCTACTTTTGTGGTCATTGTTGGACATTAATACATTTGTCTTGTCTTATCTAACACTTTTTGTGGTCAATTCTTTGAAGGACTATAGATTGAATTTTCATTTTATATTGGGTTAATATTTTTTAAATTCACTTCATTAGACTATCTTGGCAGTGAAAGCTATTGTGGGTTTTCTTCTAATATGAAGCAGTTGAAATTATGTTGTCTGACAGTAAGTCAATGGGGGTTGGTTCTGGTTCATTTTGGCCTAATAATTGTTTTTTTTAATGAATAATAATAGGTTATTTTGCATTAGCAAAATTGTGCAGAAGCACATAAATTGTACATCCATATTTTCTTGTAGCAAAATGTAGCAAAAGTTTTTAAAGATAAAATGTTTTGTCCACTCAGTTTACATCTCTGTCCTAATGCCAATGCCCCGGTAGTACGTATATTGATACAATTTGAAGAAAAATGTAAAGATATTTCCACATTTAGCTAGTGTGATTCAAAATTTACACTAAAGTAAACTCCTAATCATCTATAATGATTAAATTTTCAGCTGAATCTACTTGGTTAAGGTCGCTCCATTTTGAGCAAGTTGCACTGAATTGGCTGAGGACTAAGTAACATGACACGTTCCCACCCCTTGTCACAAATCCTTCATGTCGAACACAGCACCACTATGACACATGTTCGACATGAATTTGACTCGTCTTGGGCATAGGACATGAGTCAAACTCGTGTCGAGCAAGTGCGAATTTCGTGTCTTAATTTCATGACGCCTTCGTTGAAAAAAGCTGTCTCTGCAGTTTATAACTTCCTTTTGGGCTGCTTTTGCATTTATTCATTTGTTGTTCGGAAGTTGTGGGAGCATTGGCACTGCAAGCAAGGGAGATAAAGGAATGTTTGAGGAAATTCAGAATGTAGGTAAGTGGATTTACATTCCAATTTTTTTATTTTTGCTACAACAATCCATTTTTGCTTACACCAGTCTATTTTTCTTCATATCACAACAATCATGGCTTGATTAAGGGCAGCAAGAAAACGACAAAAGAAGGGGAGGAGTGCTCCCACTGATATTGACCCCCCCACTTTCAATTTCTTCAGGGTCTATAAGTGTTTTATTTGTTGGAAGTGGGGCTATGAGATTCTTAATTTCTCATGTATTTGTCAATTTATCGTCATTAATGTAGTAGTAAGCACTAGTTGTAGTGTTGATGATTGTATATATAATGTATTATTGAATTTGAATTGTCATCATGTAAATGTTTTAGTTTCTAACTTTATTTTTGTTTGCTAGGTAATATGAGTCCTGATATGTCTGGCACGCCTAACTTGTGGCTTGAGTAGTTGCGACCCAGAGGCATCTAAGCCATCAAAATCATTTGGGCATTGCACCCGGCATGGGCCACACTAACCCTTAGCATGGCTGGATTTTTGTCCAAGAAGTTTTGAACTGGTGACTTTTACACCACAAAGTGCCTTACAAAACACCCTATCACCTTTTGCTCTATGCCCCGTGAGCTTTTTTTTTAGTTTCTAAATTGAATCTTTGTCTATATTTCATTTTTTTATGTGTAGTTCACTAATTTGTTACATTTTTAATTTTTAATTTGTCACGTATCAGATTCTTGTATTTTTGTGCCCCCCATGTCATCGTGTCATGTGACTTAGGCTGAGGATGTCTGATTTCCTTGGTCCTGGACTTCTCACTACTTCGCTCTCTCGACATTTTCCATCTTTAATTGGAAACACTGGAGTTTGGTGTTAAACTTTCTTATTTGTTGATGATGTGTAGATGATATGTTGGCCAAAGTGACCACTTGCACTATTAAGTTGTCAATCTTCTTGCTCAACAGGGCAGTTTCCATTTTTGACCTCATCCTCTTCTCTCTGTGCTTCTGTGGCCGTGCATCATTTCTTCCCTTTGATTTCGTCCATCCTCGTTGGATAAATTACATCATGTGTATTCTGCCAACCTCTACCTGTGTTACCTTTTGCACCCTTGTTTCTAGCTATGGTGTTTTTCCAAACTCCTTTGCTTGTCCTTATGTATTTGCTATCCAAACCCTCATGGAAATTCCTGTTATATCCCATGAATGGATTGCCACTCGAGTTTCCTTAATATCCCAACTACTCAAAGTGCAGACACAGTGTATGATTGCCAATATAATTCTGTTGGTCCTCCTCAACCTTAGCGTTGTAGTCTTGCTCTGAATCTTCAATCATCCGCTACTTGCTTGCATGGGGTGATTGTTGCTATAAATAGACTTGACTTGACTATCCCTTTCCTATCACATGTAGGAGCCCCACTGTCTTTTATGGTATTCCATGCTAATTAAAAGAATGATTGCCTGGTATGATGCACAAGTCACCATGACTTGTAACAAAACAACTCTGCTTCTATTTACTGCATCTATTGTCTCTACCTGTGTTACCTTTTGCACCGTTGTTTCTAGCTATGGTGATTTCCCAAACTCCTCTGCTTGTCCTTATGTATTTGCTACTCCAAACCCAAATGGACATTCCTGTTATATCCCATGAATGGATTGTCACTTGAGTTTCCTTAATATCCTTACTACTCAAAGTGCAGACACAGTGAATGATTGCCAATTTAATTTTGTTAGTCCTCCTCATCCTTAGCGTTGTAGTCTTGCTCTCAATCATCAATCATCCACTACTTGCTTGCATGGGGTGAGTGTTGCTATAAATAGACTTGACTTGATTATCCCTCTCCAATCACACGTAGGAGCCCCACTGTCTTGTTTGGTATTCCATGCTAATTACAAGAATGATTGCCTGGTATGATGCACAAGTCACCCTGACTTGTAACAAAACAACTCTGCTTCTATTAACCTGCGTCTGTCAAGTCAAATTAAAATTTTTCTCACTTGCCATACGACCACCATGTTCCTTACATGTAGAATTGATCATCACCTTGTCATTTAAATGTGTGCACATATCCATGAGTTATATGATTGATGCTTCTCACAGGGTTCCTTTTATTTTTATGGTTATAAGAGGCAATAGGAAAGCTTGATTGGCCAAGTGATCAACTATACTATTAAGGTCCTTGAGCGCACGTTTAACTTGAATGCTTGGGATTGGGGATAAGTTTTCCAAAATTCTTTTCTATAGACGGGTTAATTTTGAGCCCGAGAGATAGGTTCCTAGAGCTAGATGCTGAATTGTATTTTTAGAATCACCTATTATAATAAGGGAGTTGATTGGAAAGGATGTGGCCAAAATGATCCTTGGAGGAGAGCATACATTTTAGCCTGATTATTTGAAGCTTTACCCAAATTCCATGAGTAATCAAAATCAATTCGCCCTTTGGGGCCATAGAGAATCCCCCCCTTGTACATGCTACCTCTGTAGTAATTGTTATCATAATAACAAGGTGATATATTCCTACTAATTTGCAACATATCTAACAAGAATTTAAGAAGGTTAAATCAATAGATGTTGCTTGATTGTGTTTAGTTAACTAAAATGATTTTGTTTTTTGGCATTGTGTTTTTTAACTTGTTACATAAATTGCTATCCAAGCATAAAAGTTCACATCCTTGTAGCATATAAATTTGTTCTTCTTGTGCATCTTTGTGTGTTTATTGCAGCCAAATGGGACATAAGTGGTAGCAATTTGTACATATCAGGTTTTATAATACAATGTTCCACACCCCTGCAATATATACATTTGTTCTTATACTTCTTTGTGAGTTTGTTAGAGCCAAATAGGATACAAGTGGTAGCATGGTTGTACATATTAGGTTTTATAATCTTTCTTGTTTTTAAATTGCCTAATGCACCTTTGCAGCTAGATGACCTATTTAATGCAGCAACAATCCTTTAGGAGGCCTCATTTAGTTAATCAAAACTTTTGGTGTGAGTTTAGTGTTAGTGTTAGACACACGATAATAGAGATGAGAGTAAGATAAAATGTGTGATGCAGTTTCATTAATTAGATACACATAAGTACATTATTAAATAACTGTTGGATTCATCTTCCAAAAGGTCTCTTGGACTCGAAGATTATTCACCTTCATTTGTGACTCGTTGTATTCTCCCTCAAGAGAATACCATAATCCCTAAGGACTAGGTTTCCAACATTCCCCTCCTGAATTCGAAGAGGTGTATGTGAGTCCCAGAAGAGAGCTGAAATTTGGAAGTGGATAACATCTAATGGCTGAAATTATGTGTTCATTGGATCTAGAGGTTCAAGGAAGACCACAAACCAAATGGATAGCATAAGTCAAAGTTTTATATTAAATAGTGGTTTATGGCTAACCACCAACTTTGGAACTTGGCTCGAAGTAGTTCTTAGAACAATCCCTAATTTATGTCTTTTGTGAAATGGAAGTCCTCTCAGATGGTAGTTTAAAGATGACCACAAGCAATTGTTTAACATAAGTTATAAGTCTTCTATTGAGTGGTTGTTAAAGAAAGACAACACACTAAATGGTGCTCATGGAGCATGACTTTGCCTCTAGCTATAGCTCTGATTATGGGTTGACTTTTGTTGTTGGCTCAAGTTCTCTAGGGGCCTCAGGCTTGCTTGTTTATGTTTGATTGATAGGACTTAAAAACTTGATGTTTGGTTGTCAATCACCAAGAAAGAATGTTTGATTGTCTCTCAACTACAAGTTATGTCAATATTTGAGAAAGGATTCTAGGGTATAACCATTATATCTTTTTGGTGGTTGATGACCATTGCTAAGAAGCGATCCACCCAAGGTGAATCTTTACTCTTGTAGGGTTTTTATGTCTGGAACATTTGTCTGAATGATGATGATGCTTTCCACAATGCTCACATGGATGAAGATCAAAACACTGATTGTCCATGTGGCCAACTCGATAACAATGTTGGCATTTAGGAATTTGATGTGGAATTGGAGTAGGTGAAGATAAAATTTCTTGAAGAAACCCAACACTTAGGAACTAGATTGGTTTGGAATAGTCTAGAATGTGAAAAGTCACTTCCTTTTTGCATCCAAGGCTGGTTTTATGATTGTTGTGGATGACTTCTTCCTAAGGTCTAATGATGGACACGCAAAACCTCTTCGCCTTCATTTAAAGCTACTTTTGAAGTGGCATCATTGATCTAATCATGTTTTGGTCGTTGATAAGAATCTTTCTCAAACCTGAAAAGAGAAATGTTTTGAACAAGGACTAGTTCAGAATGTTGACTCTTTTGTTGTGATTCATTTTGTTGGAGTTGAGATTCAAGCTGAAGAAACTCGATTTTGTCTCGCAAATCTTGTAAGAGTTGCTTTGTCTATGGTGATCATATTGTCAACAATGGAAAATATTTGAGTATTTAGGGTTTCTTGCAACCCCGCCCTTTAAAAGTCAGATTCAACAATTCAAACTTAGCAAATGAAGGGTGTCGACTTCAATCGAAAATGCACCCATTTACAAAGCAATTCAACCTACTTTTAAAAAAGTACAAGTAAACTTACAAAAAAATTCTTTGCAAGTTACGATTCTTTTTAGATTTTGGAGTTGAATGACCCAAAGCTGCAGTGCTTCCAAAATTGAAGGAAGGATCACTTGGTTGATTAGAATAGAAAATTTGTAGACATTTGAGTAAAATTCAAATAAATAGATTATGTTATTCAAAGGTGAAATGCTTCTCTTGGCACCTTCACCCTAGGTAGCATTGTGGCTCACTACAAATCCCTAATTGCATGCCATTGACATGCTTCTTGACATATTATTACCAAAATCAATGCCTCGGGATGTTGTTTGTGTCTAGGTGAATATTTAGGCTTGTGTTTGTAAGTCCATGCCTCCATTGCCATAAGCCAAGTCCAAGTCCATATATGATGAAAAACAATTAATCGTATTTCATAGGCAATGATAACTATTTTTGGGTCTTGTTTGTGCCAATAAGCTGGAGGATCTTGAACATTGTGGAGCTAGAAATAATCCACCGGGAATATTATTATTTGTCTTTTCCCATCATGTAGTTGCAGTAAAAAATGGTGTAATTAGAATCATGCAAGGCTGGATTGAACCGATTGGTCTAATCAGTTTTAGGCAAAAAAGTGATCCAAACTGGGGTCGCAGACCTCAAAAGGCTGGTTTAGTACCAAATTGGCTAGTTTGGTACAAAATCAGCTGGTTCTATATGAAATAGGTCGGTGTTGTATGATTTGACTTGGGACCCAAAAAAGTTGCATCTTGTGGGATGTCCCACCTCCAAAACAACCCTAAGCCCCCTTAAAACTTATTTAAAAGAATTGTTTGGAGCAAAAATAGTTGAATGGCATGGCTTATGTTTACTAAATCTTAGGTTGAGACGTAAATAATTGTTGAACATACCCCCTGAATCGAGCAACATAGTTTTCGGTGACTTTGATCCATCATTAGAGTGAGTTGTGGGGAGTTAGGCACGAACGTTTGACAATGAAGACCTTTCCTGGATGGAGTGGAACCCAGCTCTACAAGGAGATTCAGTGTTGTGAAAAGCGCGATTAAATCTCGCGTTTTTGAAAAAATCACGCTTTTTTCCCCGCACCGATTTAATTGTGCTTTTTACACGAAAAAATCAGCTATTTTTTGCCGATTTTTTTCCGAAATAGCGCGATTTTTTTCCGAAAAAAGCACGGGGTTGCCGGGCAGCGCGATTTATAATGAGTTTTTGGGTTTTTGTTTGTCATTTGGACAGTGGGCGCGCGCAGAAGGAGGAGGAGGTGTTGGAGAGCAGCTGAAGAGGGTTTGTGACCAAATCTAAGTTCTTAGAGGACAAATTCAAGAGGAGACCACCGATTTCTCCATAGAAACGGTATGTTGATTAATTTTTTTTGTTTTCTTGTTTAAAAACATTGTTTTTCTATGTTTTTCATTGTTTTTCGTTGGGAAACTTCATATGGGCACCATTTTCCTTTTGTTTTCATTGTTTTTAAAGAATTTTTTGTATTTTTTCATTGATTTGGGATGAGTAACTTGGTATGACTATGGGAACCAATTTTTTTTTTTCATTTTTTTTAAACATTGTTTATGTTTTTTCATTGTTTTTGGCATTTGCCATTTGGTTGGGTAACTTGGGTTCGGAACTTTGGATTCTGGAAATTTGTAACTTGTAATTTTGTAAATGCTAAATTGTAATCCTAAATTCCTATTTCCTAATCCTTATTTTCCCATAGGTTTGCAAATTCAAAGTTCAAAAATAAACATGCCAAGGAAATTGGATCCTTTCTGGGAATATGGTGAACCTAAAGCTCCGAATGATAGACAAAACTTGAATTGCAAGTTGTGTGGAAAGGAGATACGCGGGAGGGTGTACAGGTTGAAGTTTCACCTTGCACAAATCCCTGGACATGATGTGGGGCCCTGTACAAATACAAATCCTGAACTTATCCAAAGAGCCATGAGAGCATTGGGAGAATTAGAGCACACTAGAGAGGCCAAAGAAGAACTCAAAAGGCAACTAAAAAGGTCAGCTGAAGGAAGTGGGCCAAGTGGCACTGGTTCTACTGCAGCATCAATCAATCCGGTAGCTGCATCATCATTTTTTGTTCCTCGAACCACACCTGGTTCACAACCATCTATCGGTTCAATGCTAAAAAGAACTGATAAAGAACAAGCTGACAGGTTGATGGCAAAATTTCTCCTCTGGAGTGATATTCCTTTCAACATTGTAAGGAATAATCCATTTTTCCAACCTACTGTTGATGCTATTGTCAGTGTTGGCCCGGGGTACAAAATCCCTTCTTATCATGATTTCAGAGGCCGGATTCTTCAAAATGAAAAGCGTGACTGCACCCAAAGATTGGAGGATTTTAGGGCATCATGGGCACAAACAGGATGCACTGTTATGTCAGATGGTTGGACTGACCAAAAGGGGAGAATCCTTATAAACTTCTTGGTTAGTTGTCCCAAGGGGACTATGTTTATCAAATCTGTTGATGCATCTCATCAAATCAAAGATGCAAGAACTTTATGTGATTTGTTGGATGTGTTTATTTTGGAGGTGGGTGAACAACATGTTGTTCAAGTCATAACGGACAATGCTGCAAATTATGTTGCTGCTGGTAGAATGCTTATGGACAGGCATCCTACTTTATTTTGGACACCTTGTGCTGCCCATTGTATTGATTTGATGTTAGAGGACATAGGGAAAATTCCTCAAAGATATTTATGACTCATCAAAAAGCATCACAAAATTTATATATAATCATACATCTGTGCTTTTAGCTTGATGAGAAGATTCACCAACAACAAAGAGTTGGTGCGCCTCGCCATTACACGGTTTGACACGAGTTTCATATCTCTTCAATCCCTCTTGAATTCTATGTGGGATGTGAAGAGAATGTTTCTTTCAGAGGAGTGGCGTGCTTTGTCAATGAGCTGCAAACTAGAAGGAGAGGCCGTATGCAGACTAGTTTCATACCAGGAAGACTTCTGGGCGGGAGTGCAGGAGGTGTGCGCCGTTACTGAACCTTTGGTAAAAGTTCTTCGGTTGGTTGATGGTGAGAAGCTCGCAATGGGCTATTTGTATGAAGCCATGGACAGGGCCAAAGAAGCCATTCGGGCCTACTATGATGATAAGGGAGATGATGGGTTTCAGAAACAACTCTTTCTATGGGGAGTGATTGATGAGCGATGGGACAACACACTCCATCGTCCCATTCATGCTGCTGGGCTTTTCCTGAACTCTGCATTTTCTTATGCATGTGGGTTTGATTTTGATGCTGAGATCATGGATGGATTCTTATCCTGTGTCCAGAAGATGGTGCGATCTCCAGAACAACCTATAGAGATCTCTAAACAAATTGAGACATATAAGATGGCAGGTGGCACATTTGACTTTGAGATGGCTATCACTGATAGGACGATTAAAATGCCAGGTATTTTTTAGTTTGTAACTTTGTTTCAAATTTCATTGTCTCTTCAAATTCCATTTTTTTCTTATTTTTATTTAAAATTTTATTTGTAATTTTGTTGTAGATGCATGGTGGAAAATGTATGGTGGCAGGGTACCCCTTTTGCAAAAGCTTGCCATTCACATCCTCAGCCAAACATGCAGCTCCTCAGGATGTGAGCGCAACTGGAGTGTATTTGAAAAAATACACAACAAGAAGTGCAACAGGTTAACACTCAAACATTTAAAATATTGCAATTTTCCAAATAAATTTTTGAATTCATTAAACAATATTTTTTTTATAATATTAATTATTAATTATTATTTCATGATCTTTGTACGGGTTGGAGTCCCAGCGACTTAATGACATGGTCTACGTCTACTACAATCATCGATTGTGGGTGAGGCAACTTGAGAGGACACCTGATGTGGATGCCATCTCATTGGATGGGATTGACACCACTGCTGCATGGAGGGTTGAGGCCGAGAGGCCTCTCATGGATTCTATTGATGATTGGTTAGTGCAGGATGTAGTGGAGGAGGAGCAGGAGGAGGAGCAGGTGGAGGAGGAGGAGGAGGAGGAGGAGGAGTAGGAGGAGGAACAGGAGGAGGAGGTGACACTGCCTACCCGGGCTACCACTGCCACCAGTAGAGGACGTGGTCTACCTTCTGTAGCTCCTACTTCTAGTTCTTCAGCTTCTAGAGCACATCAGACTCCACTGCCATTTCCACCAGCACAGGCACCAGCATCTACATCTAGAGGGAAAGGGAAAGCTGTGGCATTTTCTCGCAAGAGGGGCAGAGAAAATCAATAGGATTAGACTTTCATTTTATTGTATATGACATTATGACATGATGAGATACATTATCATATTTTTTGTTGATATTTTGAGGCTGAGTTGGGACTCAGGAGTCAGGACTTACTATTCAGGACATGATTCAATGTTGTGTGATTTTAGCGCTAGAAATGATATTAAACATCTTATATATTAGTTTTTTTATCATATTTATGTGTCAATGTATTTATTTTATGTTGTAGATGGTTTAGATATTAAAAAAATTGAAAAAAATGAAAAAAAGAATATTTTTGTACCAAACGATTTCTTCCCGCTTTTTTCCCGATTTTTCTGATTTTTTTCCGATTCGTTCCCCGCACCGATTTAATCCTGCTCGCGCTTTTCACAACATTGAGATTTATCACTACCTTCAGGGCCAAGGGAATCAAGTCGTAATCCCATTATAGGGTATACTCATTATGAGGCTGAGGATGAGGAGGAGGATGTTTGATGATAGCCATTAGTACTAGTAGTATTATAGTTTAGTACTATGCTGATTTTTAGACTCGAGGGGCCATTTAGAGTTTTTTCTTGATGTATTTTGGTTCAAAGATGTATTGCACTAAGTTTTGGCATTATGGCTTATTTGTTGTCCTTGATGGCTACTTGCTTGTCAAATATGTCCCTGATGTCAACTTGGTCATACTATGATGATTATAGAACTGTTACAAATGACATGATTGATGGTGCAGATGTTACAAAGGGTATGGAAGAGAATTGATAGCTCAGCCAAGTTTAGAAAGTATACGCGACCCTTGTGGCGAATAGTTGCGTACATATGCAGGTTCTATGTATAAAAGTTGCGTACGAAAATCCTACCCATGGAAAATAAAAACTAGGAACCATTACCGTGGTAGTTACGCATGGTATTATGTCGGCAAAATCTATTTGATCTTGTTTACAATTACTAACAACATTACCAAAGGATTTGCTTGTGGTAAAGGCAAAGAAAAAAGCTATTGAAGGAGATGGAAATCAAGGAGTTAAGTGTGCATTTGAAAGATTATTCATGTGTGATCTGATCTGGAACAACTGTGCACCAAGGATCAAGGAGAAGGCTCAAATCTGAATATATATTGAATATATGCCTGATTGATTTGATTATTGCAGAATGCTTGATGTAAGATCTGTGATTATGGTGGAACTAAGATTTGAATATATATTTGCTGAGATTTGTAGCTGTTGATAGTATGTGCGAAGCTCTGGGTTTGACATGTGTTGTGATTTGCAATGAAGATTTGATTCAGTAATTTAATATTTGTATGCAGGTTTGCTTTTGGATAGTCGTGTACATATGCAGATATTCTTCGTACTAGTCGTGTATGCATTATGAGGTAATATGTTTTGGTATTCAGGGTATTGAAGTCTGTATGTGATTTTTATATATGGGAAGCAAGTGTATACACAAATCTGTTTAATTGAAGTCGCGTATGTACTTTAGGGTTTGTAATTGCTGCTTGATGGTGATAGTTTATGAAGTATGTATTATTTGTTGCTGTTTGTCAATGATGTCTTAATAAGAATGGTCTGTATTTGACAGTGTGGATTGGATTGATTTGGTTGTGGCTTGGTATATTGATCACGATGATACTGCATTGTGATTGGGTATTCAATACATCGGTATTGGTATATCTGTGATTAGTTGCTGCTATGACTTAGTATTTAAGTGATTCAGTGGTTGATACAATGATTCAGTTTGACAGTGGTTCAATATTTAGTGATTTGCGATCTGTACATAGGTGTTATGCACAAGAAGCATGTATAAGTGCAGGTATGCTTAAGAACAATTGCTTGTATATTTTGAGGTAAATTTGATTAGGGTTTGTAATGACTGCATATTAGTTATGTGTTGATCACAATATGGGTATCAGAATGATTGGTTGATTTGAACATTATTCAGTGGTAGATTTCATATTGGTATCTTGGTATTGAGCATATTGCTGGGTGTGGGTCCAATTTGAAAATATGATGAAAGGTGGCCTACAAGTTTTGATGGTAGTTTGAGACAGGTGGTCTAGTATGAATTATTGTGAAATGTGGTCTGCAAGGAGCTGAGTGTTGTAGCCTTTAGTTAGGGGGTAGGAGCTCCCTTCCGGTAGGAGCCGATAAATGAGATTAGAGGGTTGTAGCTCCTTTCCATTGGGTGTTGGAGAACGAGTGGAGGTTGTAGCCCCCTGCAAGAGTTTGTGCCTACGTGCTAGCAAGAGTTTGTGTCAGTACAAGAATCATGATGTAATGATTTTTCATTATAATAAGAGAAGAAGACAGAGACAACAACAACAGTGGTTTTCTCCCACATTGGGTTTCCACCTAAAATCATGGTGTCTTTGTTGATGTGTTGCTTATGTGTTATAATTTATTTGCACTTTACTGCATACTGAATGGCTAATGAATTAATAATGCAATGGTTAAGTTAAACATCTAATTTGGATATACGCTGTTTTTACTCACAGGAGGCATGTACACATGAGTTGTTTGAATAAAACTCACTTACATAATTCTGAATTTGAAATTGAAAGTTAAAGCGAATTAAAAATATTGATTCAACCTGCCCCCCCTCCCCCTCTCTCTCTTAGGCACCAACGTTTGACCATGAAGAGTTAGGCACCAACATTTGACCATGAAGACCTTTCTTGGATGGATAGGAACCCAACTCTACAGGGAGAGGTATCACTACCTTCAGGGCCAAGGGAATCAATTCGTAATACCAATGTAGGGTATACTCATTATGAGGCTGAGGATGAGGAGGAGGATGTTTGATGACAGCCATTAGTACTAGTAGTATTGTAGTTTAGTACTATGCTGATTTTTGGGCTCGAGGGGCCATTTAAAGCTTGTTTCTTGATGTGTTTTGGTTCAGAGATGTATTGCACTAAATGTTATTTTGGTTACATACTCTCTTTCTTGCTATATAAATGAGAATTTTGCATATTTCTTATGTTATCGGATCCATGGGGTCTTGATGTTGGATATGCGTATTCACGTTGCAAATACGGTTATGGATACAAATCCACTTAATGAAGGATCCACTCCATAAATGGATCCTTCAAATTTGGAAATGGATCTTGTGCTACTGAAATGGATCCTGTGCCTGGTAGCCCTCATGGACTAGATCCCAAGCAAATAACATTAAAGTTTTTGGTTTTTATTTTTTATTTTTATTTTAAAGAATATTTGCCACTTGTTTGAAACCCTAAAATCCATATTTCCTATTTAGATTTTTTTTATTAGTAACCTGTAGGCTGTATAGTTGTATAAGTAAGTTATCAATCACCTATAGGATGTATAGCTCATGATAATGCCCGCAAGAAAGGTCTAACACATCAAAATTTTAATTCTCTTTTTTTGATAATGCTAGTAGGAAATCTTTGTCACAATACATAGATAAAAATGTTTTTTGTACAAAGGATGGCTATGCCATTAATAATTCAATTAGATCAATTCCATCCAACTCTAGGTGAAGAGTTCTCTTATAACCATATGATACATAGACTATAGCATGTTTTCAAAGAGTGCACAATATTCATTTTCCATTGCAACTAGATGAGAATTTTTAGATTTTAAGGCAAATTTTATGGAAGATGATAGGTTGATCATGATGTAGAGTTGAAATGTCTAAATGATGAGCATGTAGACCCATATTTAGACATGTAGTTGGACCTACTCTACATTATTTCAATAGAGTGATCATTGATGAGACACTAACTTTTGTATTTATGGTTATCCTTTTTGTATAAAGCATGATGCATTATGATTTTAGTCCTCAAATTTATAAATTATCTAATGATTTTTAATTCTAATGTTGTGATTCATGAATGGTTTTGATTTTAATGTTAAATATGTCTTTTAAATTAAAAAATATTATTGTATTTTTTGTACGTGGTGTTTTCCCACCGTATTCAGATCATGGCTTTTCAAAAGTTTGGTGGATCCGTATTCGTTATTGTTTCTTGGTAATTTTAGCATATTTGTGTATACATGCTTTGGATTCATATGATTATGGATGCACACTGTGTGTGTGTGTGTTTTCCTTTAAAATTTGAACATTTTATGTATTTTTTGGTCGATTAGTTTTTTCCATTTGGTCCAACCATTTTTGCCTTTTTTCGGTCTGGTTCCCACTTTTGGGTTCTATCGGTTTGATAAACAATTCAGTTCGAATAACATTGGTCAAAGCGATTTGAGTGTGGTCTGTTTGGCAGCGCTTTGTCCAGATGACTTCTAATTTGCTTAGTCACCAACTTGCCAGGCCATCTCTAGGCTTTTGATGGGGCATTTGGAGTGCCTGAAATGAGTGTTTGAATAATGAAAGGTAGTTTTCGAGGAGAATGATGTTGTTGGCATTGGATATAAGGCGTCCCTTGAAGTTCTCTCCATATATGCCCTAGTTTTAGACGCTGGCCTGGTTTGAATCAGAATCAGAATTAGGATGTTTGAGAGTTGTCCCAACTCAACAGTTTTCAGGATTTTAGGATTGGTACGATTCAACATTTTCATTAATTTGTATTGGCGTATTATCAAGAGCATGAAGCCCTTTATGTGCCTTGATGTTGGTGGTATTGTTTGTTGAACTCCTGATGTTGGTGGTATTGATTGTTGAACTTCTCTGCCATGGCCTTACAAAAATGTACCCTTCACTTTAACCAAAATAATTGGTGAGCCATGTAAATTTTTTTCTACCATATTTTAAGGTTGAGAAGATGAACTCTTCATTTAAACCAAAATCATTGGTTAGGGATGTTGTTAAAATTGGCAACTAGGGCCAAACTCCATGTGGGTCACCTTATTTATGGCAGCTGATATTTTTCTTGGATTCCTCTCTCCGAGTGGTGTAGGATTGATTTTAAGATCATCCTATTCTGACATGTATTTATGAAGATATGAATTTATTTGTATTATTGACAATTTGTCAAGGTCGGCCAGCAAACAAATTACTCCCCAGCTCAACCTCACCATTTCATTTAAATAGAGGAGACCTCAAGTCATTTGAGGCACACATCACTCTTGATTTCTCTCTCCACTCGTTTTGGGTTTGTCTTTTCACAAAGAGGACGTGGTGGAAAGAAAGGTCAAGAGGGAGACCTAGCCGCAGCCTGGAAGGAGACATAACCACAGTCATAAAGGTGCCCTAGCCGCAGTCAAGGAGGAGGCCTAATCCGCAGCAAAAAGAGGCCTGATCAGCAGTGAAGTGCAAGCCCTATACGCAGTTAAGAAGAGGTTCTATACGCAGCAATAGGGAGCCCTAATTTGCTGTCTAAAGAAGCCCTAATCCGCTGTCAAGAGGAGGCCCTAATCTGCTGTAAAAAGGATGCCCTAATCCGCTGTAAATAGGCTGCCCTAATCTGCAATCAAGAGGCCCTAGCCACAGTCAAAAGGAAGGCTCTAAACTACAGTCAAGAAGAGCCCTAAGATGCAGCAAGGAGAGGCCCTTAACTGCAGCAAGGAGTCTTAACATAGTGAGAATAAGCCTGGAAGGACAGCGTGTTTGCTGTAGGTGACAGCATGACAAAAGAGGCTGTTCAAGGCATGTTTTAAGGACTGTTTGCAAGATAATGAAGCCTCAGTCATAAGTTGAAGAGATCTGACCTTAAGGCTAAGAACAGATCAGCGTAGGGCTGAATAGTATATGCGGATTGGATGCTAGTAAGTGCTGACAGCAAGCCGAGTTCTTGTAGGCTTGATACTGCTGCTTTGATGATGCTTGTAAGCTGTTCAATGGAGGACCATAGGGCTAACTTGCTGCTGGGCTAGGCCACAGGCCATAGCCAGCAGCAAAGGCTGTTCTAAGGGTTGTCTAAGGGTATCAAGCTAGACTTGACAGCGTGGCAATGGTGGTGTCTCACCTTGGTGCACCGCAGCCTTTGAAGGCCTGTATTGTTGATTGTATGGAGGATGAGGGCTGAAGATTGCTGCCCTAACCAGTAATGCAGCAAACCACTGTGCTGACATGTTGCAGCAGTGTTTAGTGAAGGGCTACTAGATTGATGAATTCCAAAAGTGTATGCTACAGCACTCTTAGATATTGTTTGAAGACTGTCATAAGAATTCAGGGCTGCATCAAGTGCCCTAACTAGAACAGTCATCATTAGCAGAAGGATATCAGTATTATGAGTAGCATTTGGGCTGATTGAGCTAGCTGTTGGAGGCTGAAGTTGACTAGGCCTGACCAAGCCATTTAGAGGAAGATTCTGTCCTGTTTGACCAGCATTGACTTCTCTGGTCAATGCTTTACTGCTGCTGTCATAAAATATCAGATTTGTATATTTGTACTATCTCTCTCTTTTTGCTGAACTATTGAAGAATATAAGAAGAATTGATCAAGGGTTTCCCCGCATTGGGGTTTGTCCCTGGCTGGTGCCACATCTTGTGTCCTCTTGTCTTGGCTTGTCTTCCGCTGTTTATGTTTATGTTCTATCTGCATTTTACTATCATGCTGTTGTGATTGCTAATCTGGATATTGATGTTGGGCTAATAAGAAAATTGAAGTAAATTGCTCTAAGTATAGAACATACCAAAAATTTAACAGATGTTAATCTTTTTCTACCATATTATAAGGTTGAGGAATTCAAGGAGTTTAAGAGTTTGAGCCAGATGTTGTTTATGTAGCTCCTGTTGATGATCCCATTTCTAGTAGTGGTGATGAGTTTGAGTGATCATATTGATTAGTGATTTGTAGTAGGCCAGTGTTCTAGTAGTTTGTAGCATGGTTTTTGGACCATAGAGTCCATTTAGGGCCTCATTGATTTTGTATTATGTTGTTGATATTTTTCCTAAGGAAAATACCCATAATTTTATTCATCGTGAAACAATGGAACACAATTTCATTCTGCATATGCTAAAAAGCATTCTGAAAACTATGCTTCGTGGCTTATGAGCAAAAAAGGAAAATAAAAGAAAAGATATATATGTAACATTGAAGTTAAGTGTGATAATAATGACTTAGCTTTCTTCCCTTGCTTTTTCTGCACTTTCTGCCAGCCCCCTGAATTTTGACCAACTGGAACCATTGCTAGTTTTCAACCTCTTGCCTTTGCAGGGGATTCTTTGTCTTTGTCTGAACTCTCAAAAACATGGGATCTCTTTGTATTCCCATCTCATTTTCTGTAAGTGCCTCATTTTTTGTTTTTTTGGTATGGATCTCCTGAGGTTCGATCTCATTCTACACGTGGGATACAAAGACATGATGGGCCTGTGCATCCACTTTTGCATGATTTGTTTGGTTCTCCATGGTTTCTTCGTCTTCTTCTTTTGAGAGGTGAGTGTCGAAGGTCTGCCATCCTTTTGTGCCTCTTCTTTTTTGGAATCTTTTTTGTTTGTGGACATGTGTTTTGCAGATGTCATGTTTGAAAGCACGTATGACATCTGAATGTTGTGTTCTTGTAGTCTAATACTTGGGTCGACTGTAAAATTTTGTGTTTCAATTGATTGTGATCTGGTAGATGTTTGCTGAGGTCTATCTCAACACAGATTCTGGCGAAAGTGAAAATACTTTTCTTTGTTCTTTCTCGGTCCATCTTTTTAAATTTTCCTAGGGTGTTTCCAATTTTGTCTGGGATCTTGTGGTGCTAGAAAGGGAGGGGGAGATTTGGTAGTCTCACCCATACTGGCATAGTTAGACCATCATATTTGTGGCATCAAAATCTGGGAACCATGGGGTGATGAAGAGCCCAACACTTCCCCAAAACTAGGGCCCAACATTCAGGACGTTCTCTAGAATTTTCTGTATCGAATTGTACAATAAAGAATCCTTTGGAATATAAGTAGATGTCACAGTTGGGAGTCCAGGAAGTAAAGACCCATTGGTGTAAAGCGTCAAATCTAGGCCAAATTCCATTGAGCCTACATATTACAGCCTCGAATTGAAGAGCAGAATATAGAGAATGTCTCTGGAAGATTAACCTCCATGGTTGGTACTTGTTCCATTTGTTATACGTTGTAGGGTCCCGAGTTGTATTGGAGTTGATCTGGTGGGTTGTGAGCCTTTTCTTGCATTACATCCTTGAAAGAGGCAGATCCACTGGGATTTCCGGAGCTTGATGCTCCACAACGCAGCCTCAGGTTCAGAATAATGGTAGAGTTCCATGAGATGCTGTAGTCCTTCATCACTGAGGAGCTTGAAGCATTTTTCCTTCGAATAATAGGCACTGAGAATTTGCAAAGATGCCGAGGCTGTTCTCAATCTGCTGTTTCAGATTTTCCACCAATTCTGAGCCCTCAATCCAGAAGACTTACCATTGATGTTTTTTTATGTAAATGTGAAATATTTCATTCACTTGCTGCCTGTCTTTTGTCTAGAATAGAGATGGGGAAGCAAGGGGGAATCTTTAGAGAAAAGGGATCCCACATTAATGCAGGCAACTTCATTACCTTGGACATCATAAGCAAACAAGCAGAGCAAATGAAAAAACCTGTGATAGAGGGAAGACGATATTCAGATGCCAACCCTGTAGTGCTTTTTCATTGTGAGCATCCCAAGCTTACCGGATTTCTGTTGGTAAAACATTCTTTGAAAACCATGGACTAACTCTGTTCCATGGCACTTGCCATGTTCTGAGTCCATTTGAAGGAGGATACATAGGGTCTGAACCATTGCCCATCCAAGGAGGCTGAAAGCAGTCTGTTGCAGAGGATCAAACGTTCCTAAAAAATCCCAGCCCGCAATGACCTTCGTCCATCGTTGTGGTGTAAGATGGGTTTTCTGTCTGCGTTTCTTGGCCCGCTTTATCTGTATGATACAATCTCATAACCAGTGGCAGCATCAATAAAAGAAATTGCAGAAGAACAAACCCTAGAGCACTGCGCGAAATCCATTTTCCCCCCGACAGTTTCAATATTATGTTGTTAATATGTATTGCACTCTGTGCCATTTTGATATCTTCACCCGTACATGGTATATAGATGATTAAACTTTGGATATTTTGCCTTTAATGGTTTGGAATCTTAAAAGTATTTTTTTTCTTTAAAATAATAAATTTCTGTATTTTTTTAAGACCTGGTTTATTGAATCGGGTTCGTTTGAAGACTAGTCTTGATTTTTAAAACTATGATATACACTGCTCTTGTAGTGTGAATATCCCTAGTATTGGCGATATGATCATAGTCGATGCCGTTGACATATGAAGCATTGAGGGTTGTTTGTTCTGCAGATCCTGGTTGTTGGCCTTCCACATTTATGAACAAGTCCAACCCTTTCATTTTTGGAGGTCTGTGAAATAACACCAACTATGAGCAAATGTCACAAAATACATATTTCATTAACGACCATGCAAAATAATTTGTCTGCCTAAATTGCATACATCATATGAGAAATCAGTGTCTGCATTCATTAATGGGCAACTGTAGAGTCTCCAAGGAGTTCACTCGTGCACTCTGAGAACCTGTGCCCCATTGTCTTTTTTGAACTACAAGTTGTTTCCCAGATAGCTTTATCCCCTACCACGTATTCCTAATTAGTCTTCCCAAGATTCAAGGAATATTTATTATCGAGAGGGCAGTGTTTTATGAAAACCCAAAAGCATCCATCATGCTAGTTGCGAGTGTAGAATCATTGGAGAGAGGCAAAAGAATACTATCCCTTCTTCAGGTATGCCTGTGCAAAATGAACGAGTATGAGGGATGGAAAAATATACTAGATCACGAGGCCGTGTCACCTTGCCAAAAAATGGTGCATGTTTTCTCTGAGCTGCAACAGCCCTAGCTCGGTTGGGAATAGCCTGTCCTCCATGTTCAAGCGCAAAGCCAGCAAAAACTCAATGGGACAGGACTTGATTCATGAACCTTGCTTCAACAACGGAGATTGAAAGCGCATGGGGTGCAGGTAGGAAAATGAGTGACACAGCGGGAAGTTTGAGAGCAGGTAGAAGAAGTAATGCCAGCTCCAATAGAATTGGATCACAGCTCCTTATGCAGCTTGGGCCTCAGAGGATTCTCTTCCACGTTACATGTTTAAGTTCGAGGAGTAAGAAATTCCTATACTGGACGTGAAGAATGGCTTGGGGAATTAGAGGGAAATTTAGACCCAGATTAGTTTGTAGCAAGAGAGTGCTGAAGATTGCCTAGGCTGGTAAAGAAGAGTGCCCAGGTCGAGGAAGGAAGGCCACAAACCTGTGGCACAAAGTCGTGGTAGATCCGATACCACTGTCGGACACAAGAATGGAGATGAGAGTAAGATAAAATGTGTGATGCAATTTCATTAACTAATAATTAGATACACATATAAGTACATTATTTAATTAACCTTGGATTCATCTTTGAATAGGTCTCATGGACTCCTGAAGACTATTCACCTTCATCTGTGACCCTCATATTCTAAGAGAATACCATAATCCCTAAGGACTAGGTTTCCAACATTTAGTTTTTCCATAACAGTGGAAATTTGGAGAAGTTTTATATTTTACTGCTGGGAACCATAAAGCTGAAATTCTCATAAAAATATTACCAAACATGTTATCCATCACAGTTATAATAATAGTCTAGTGCTCTAATATATGCTAATTTTATGACTCCAAGAGAAACATGAGAAGTTTCTTTGATTTTAACTGAATTTCATTATGAATATAGAGATCAAATAATAATAAATTCAGATTGTTACTAGAAATAGATATTAGAGACATGGCTAAAATAAGTATCAAATACTTTATGAGTTCGTTATAAACTCGTTCATTATAGCTATTAGGTAAAGTTTAATGCCTTTACATTTTACCAAAGATGGATGTGATTTTATTTGTAATTCCGTGCTTTCAGTCAGCAGCAGATGAGTAAGAATGAAGGCAGGTGAATCAATCTTTAGAGATATGTGATTTGGGTTAATGCACCGTAATAAAAGGGCAGTAGATTCTAGATAGCTTTCTTCTATAAAATGGTCTGGTGGTTGCTGATCTCATGTTGCTCCCATCCTTCACTATATCTATGTGCATTGAAATTTTGCTTCTTGGCTTGCTAGTGTAGCAATTTACCACAGAAAAATATTTGAAAGATTGGAACTGCTTATTGACTCAGCAATTTTATCTTGGAATTGAATTTTGCAGTTATGCTGGAGCTGTTTTTGCTAGCTCTGTTCTAAAAGGTCTGAATGGGGAACCAAACATTGTGGAGTGCTCTTATGTCCAATCTAATGTTACTGAATTGCCTTTCTTTGCCTCTAAGGTAAAAGTTCTGCATCTTTGGGCCATGTTAAATAAAAGCATAACTTGACAAATTTGAATTTTGGTTGGTTATAACCCTTTATCTTTATGCCAAGAATTTTATGTGCAAGTTCCTTGTCATCAAGTACATAATCATTTTTATTAATTTTAAATTTAAATATTTCAGATTTTTTTGTACTACCTCCTACAATTCATAGTGTTGTGACTCAGGTGTGTATGCCCAAATACAGTGTTGAAATTTTGAGCTCGACACCAAACTTGGTGAGGCCTGAGTGTAAGAATTTGACATGCATGTTGAAAAAATATTTTAAAATACTAAAAATGTCTCTGAGTGTAAGAACTTGACTTGCGTATTGAAAATGTTGGTCAGAGTTGTCATTGATGTCAATATGACATATTTGGACATGGTAATTATTCCCATGATGTCAATGAAGCTCATTCAAACCCTAGAGGTTGCCCTTACATTATGAAGATGTCAAGCCATTAATGAAGAAGTCTAGTCTAAGATACCCATGATGCCCTAAAATTTGAAGATTAATGTATAACCCCTAAGTGCCAATTATGTGCCTAATATTCAAGCCCTAGAACTAACCTTCTTGTGGGAATATGATATCCTTGCTCATGTGAAGAAGCCCTAACCTAAAGATTTAATAAGATGATGTCATGAATAATGACACTTGATGAACACTATTGAAAGAATTGATGACATGAATGTTTACTCTTGATTACCACATAATGACACACTTGATGACAAATCCTTATACATGAAGAATCCTAAATCCCCAAGGTCTGCACTAAAAATTCCAAAACAGTCGTCCCATGGTCTGCAATAAAAATTTCAAGAACAGTCACAAAGAAAATTATTTGTTGTCACCTTGAAGGCATCCTTTCACATTGGCTCCTTCACCATCTTGAAGAGGACCTTTTCCGACTTCTAGTGAGCCCTCGCCCTCAAACTCCCAGTTGTTGAAGAGAAAATGAATTTTTAAGTTGAGAAATATATATTTTATTGCAAGCCAACCTACACTCAGTCATACAAGCCACCCTCACTTCAAATAGACGTGTCCCTTCAGTTATAAATGAAATCACTATAAATACAAGTTTGGACCACTCATTTGACCAAGGATTTTCGGTGAAGATTACAGTCAAGTGACAGCACAGCGAGGAACAACACCGAGGAGGATATTTTGATTGGGTTATAAATCAGATTGGAATTATTTGACAACTGAAGCAGCTACAGTGGAGGCTTGGACTTAACCACAGGCAGCTACAAAACCTCAGACACCACAGGCAGCTAGAAGGATTAAGCTACAGGCAGCCAAACTTAACTCAGACACCACCAGGCAGCCACAGTAACTTCGGACCTGTGATAAAAAGGCAAGCAAACTGTTTGCTGGAAGACTGTGGGGCAGCATTTGATAAGCCACAGCTCAGACTCCTCCACAGAACCTCAGACTCTTCCACAGAAGCTCGGATTCCCACACAGTCTCTTGGATAAGGCACAGGATCTTGTACTCAACATTCGGACCTTGTTTTACACTTGGAGTTAAGACCTGGTGCATAAGTTACAGTAGTTTGATTGAACCTCGTTGGAGCTTGAGTATTGCAATATCAGTGGAGCTTTGACCTATGGAGTGTATGCTGATTTGGGGTAGCATCGGATGTGCGCTAAGCCTCAAATTTTGCAGGGAGGCTTGGGCACAGGTATTCTAAGAACCCAAAAAGCATTTTGAGAAATTCCACCCAGAAGTGATTTTATTAAAATAATTAATATTTTTAATGGGGTTCCTAAGTCTAAACTTAGGAAAATTAAAATATTAATGGGTATTAATCTAATCAAGGTGAAACTTCTAGAGAAAGCCATGGATCAAGTCAAAATGATTTGAGCCTTCGATTATGTTTTAATCTAGGCTGTTGGTTGCCCAACGGGAAGATATGAGAAGAGACTTGAGGGTCATTTGGAAAACACAGAGAGATTGAGAAAATCGATTTTTTGAGGTGATAAGTTCTCAGGAGGAAAATCAATTGAGGAGATCTTGCAGCATAGGGGCAATGAGAATCCGGGAGAAGGAATTTCCGGAGAGTATAAGGCATAGAGAGGACAGAAAGATGTCCAGAAGAAGGCTAACGCTGGCCTACGTAGTGCTGATGTAGAGGCACCGTAGTCAGTGAGGGGAAGTCGAGTTTCTGTCGAGGGAATTTGAAGTTCAGTTGCTGGAAGCCAGGGTGTGAGTTTGGGAGGTAGGAAAGTCGATTTCTCATCTAGCAGAGGATCCAAAGCGGAGAGGCAACGTAATACCTAGGAAGGGTGACGCAGACGCTGCCCAGGGTGATGCAATTCTGCGCAGAGGCCACGCAGAGGGTGACGTAGAGCCTCCAGAGCTAAAGGATCAGTCACTGATTCTCTAGTGACAGGGTGAGATTATTTCATTAGTCTTTTGTCTAGTATTTTCTCTTGAAAGGATTGCTAGTTGAGCATCCTAGATTTGTACTCAGAATTTCTCCTGCATAATAATAAACCCTAAGAATTGTTGCACCAATTTTCCTGCATTGGGTTTTTCCGAGGACTATTTGTTCAAAAATAACTGTGTCCTATGTGTTGCATTGTTCTTTCTTGCTCAGTATTTTGTTTCCGCAAATATATTAATTAAGTGAAGGTTGCAGATGTATTTTCTTCGAAATTTACCGTAGAAGACAATAAATAATAAATAACTTGTATGATTTAATCAAGTAGGAGAACTAACATCAGTTTGCTGTAGTAGGGATTCCAGTGTAGGAATTTTCACAGTGTATACACATTTAAGCCTCTACCTATTGCAACTTCAGGCCTGTGTGATGAATGTGAAGATTGGATGTTGAGATAGTGATGAACTTATAACTCTGAAGTTTGAACAATGAAGTTAAAATCTGTAAGCAGTGTAGCATTTGCCAAAATAAATCTTGGAGCAATTTGTGAGCATCTTGAAGCAGCATACTATACTTGAAGTGGTCAGATCTTGTGTGTGGGAGAAAAATCTTAAAATACTATTTTGGAGCCTTGAAGATCCTAGAAATCCTTAGAGTAGTTTTTGGAGCGGGTTTGGTGCAGTATATTGAAGAAACTTTGAAGAAGTCTTGGGGCACCTTATTAAAGACCTTGAAGCATCCTTGAAGAAAGTTTGGAAGAGCATTTGAAGCTTTGTGAAGACATACCTTGGAACTGACATTTTGAAGGCACACTTGGAGACATGATGCTTTGCTGAAGCCCTCATGGAGAGCCGTTGAGACACCTTCTAAGAAGACAAGGTTGTCATTGATGAAGTGATTTGGAGGAGGCATTACTGAAGATAGACAGGGCTCGTTGAAGAAGACATTGGGAGCTGTGAACAATTACTAAACTTATCTTGACAAATTGAAGCAAGAGGTTGGAGCCACATAGAGACAAGATTGGTGCCTTGGAAGATAAGGTTGGAGCCCTAGAGGATAGGAGTCCTCAAGAGACCAGGTTGGAGCCTGTACCAGAGATAGGGCTGGAGCCCTAGAGGTTGGTGCCTTGGGAAGTCCAAGTCGTTGGTTGGCAAACTACAGGTTGGAGCCTAGGAGATTGAAGATTGGTGTCTTCATCTAGGGTTGGAGCCCTACACATTATTATATTGAATTTATTGTATAGAAGAGATTAATAAAAGTATTTATTCTTATTTATCATTTTGTGTTATAAGTGATCTAACTGGTAAAAATAACAATTGAAAAGAAATATTGATTCACCCCTCCACTCAGTATTTCCAACAGAAAAAATATTTTAAAATATACTAAAATTTTATTTAAAAACAAGCTTCATTAATAAGAAATGGATCAATAGTGTTGCATGAGAACTTGTCCCCAACCCTGCGTAACACATCTCTCCCATTTCACTGTCCTCGGGGACTCAGGGATTTTAGTGTGATGTTCCTAGATGTTTCTTGCTCAAATAATGAGGTTTGGAAGACATCCCTCGATGGTCTAATGTGAGTGTGGACGCTCCCATCCAAATCAATGCCCATGTGGCATCAACTTCAAGAAAAATGTTCATTCACTAGCTTGATAGTCAGATTTTGACAAATATTATCTAGCCAGTGTGTGTCAGAATATTGTGTAGGATGCTGTAATGAGGGATGATTGCAACAACATTTTGACTCCTATGTTTGGTAGGTTCTTATACCCTATATCTTTATCTTTTGGTGGGAGGGTTCATTATTGATAGTGTCAATGTCTTTTGAATCTATCATTTGCATATTAATTTGATGTTGTATCATAATCCTTGTTCCAAATCGGATCTATATAAGGATTTCTACTTTTATTGGTTTTGTAATAATCCTAGGCCTAAAATCCTTGTTTTTTTTTCCATATAAAATGTGAAATTTAACTTTTGTCTTCCCCATACCTACAACATATGGATATTTGGGAGAGCATTACATCCGCCTTAAATCTTGCCTCCTTGTCCTCAAAATTCAATGCAATATAGTGTATCAATGTCCAGATTCCATACAATGCAAAATATCAACTTTTGTCCAAAATTCATATATCACATATGTTTAATCATTGATATCAATGCTAACTATGGCTTGATGCGAAATCTATATAGTAAATTGACTCATTTCCCAAGAGTTAGGAGTTGGGAATTGGAAGCCTTTGGCCATTATGTTGAAGCCTCAACATAGAGAATCTAATTCTTGATTTGTAAATAGGGGAGCCTCATGGGTTTACAAGCCCCATTCGAATCTCGAGTTCGTGCCATCCAACCTAATTGCCCCATGAACAATGCCGTTGATGTTAAAGTTTTCCTTTGCTGCTTGGGTTTGGTCAAGTCCATAAGATGCTGGATCTATGTCATTGAACATAATTGCCCCATGATCAATACCTCCTGTAGTGTTGATGTTAATATAGAAACTAGATTAGTACTTGAGAATCACCTTATATCACGCTAATGTAGAGTTGAAGCTTGTAGTGGGTGAATATGGGATCATTCAATCTTTTTGTGCTAGTTGGTTGTGCTTATTTGTGTGGATTTTCTTAAACATACTCCATTTATGCTCACAAGTGAAGTCATTGCATGGCCTAGGAGTTTCCAGGGTATTAATGCTATAAATTTTCCACCATAGACTTATCCATCGCCTCATCGATGTAACCCTTTGTGGGGTTTTAACTATGCTGTGGAACATTGAAATTTGAAATGAAATGAATTATGTAATGTGAAATCAATAAAATTAATTTGAAATATTGCGGTGCACGAGGAAATAAGTTAGTTTAAACCCTAGATAATAGGCGAAGCGCACAAGTCTAAAACAATGATTAACCCAAGAACAAGAGCAATGACAAGAATAACAAGAGGCTATGAAAGCCTCATGGCAAAATGACATAGTTTATAATGTTGGGCAAATGACCTTTATATAAAGGAATAAAATGGGTCCACTTAAGATAATCACGACCCAAGCATTGACAAAGAAATAATAAGCATCTCCTGCATGTAGAGTGTATGTTGGAAAGATGCAACTACATGTTACACATTAATAAATACACTCTAATAATAGTCGAAATTGAGGAATGTAGCAGTTAAGGGATGGATGTTGCGCTAGACATTGTTGGATTGATTGGCGCGCCCTCCTTGGAGAGGATGCTCTTGTTGTCTACCTCATTAATTAAGTTGGGTGCTGTTTGGTTGAGTGGTGCATCCTCCATGGGCAGGTTACCTTGGTTATCTACATCAATTCCTCCCAATTTAGATCAAAAGCATCCTCGCTTTCCTCTTGGTTTAAAAATGAGACCATAAGAGATAAAGATGTTGGTTGCAAGTGTAAGAGATGGCTCAAGTTGCCAAAGATGTGATGTGAAGTACAAAAAATGAGGGCTATGGATTGTGGTGAATCTAGAGGAGTCATAAAGAGTTGCAGCTTGAAACTTGAGAGGATTGGTTGATGTTGATAGAAAAGAGAGTTGGTGAGAGTGTCAACCTCAGAATATCACAATGCATTAGGAGATGAGTTAGTTTAAACCCTAGATAATTGGTGAAGCACACAATCTAAAGCAACTTTCAACCCAAGAAAAAGAGCAATAACACGAATAAAAAGAGGCTATGAAAGCCTAATGGCAAAATGGCTTAGTTTGTAGTGTTGGCCAAGTGACCTTTATATAAAGGAATACAATGGGCCCAATTAAGATGCACACAACCTAAGGGTCGAGAAAGAAATAATAAGCATCTCTTGCATGTAGTGTGCATGTAACTCCATGTTACACATTAATAAATACACTATCATAGTTGAAATCAAGGAATGTTCCCCTTAAGCTATGGATGTTGAGCTGGACATTGTTGGATTGATTGGTGCCCTTGCTGTCTACCTCATTAATTAAGTTGGGCGCTGTTTGGTTGAGTGGTGCAGCCTCCATGGTTAGGTCACTTTGGTTATCTACATTGTTTCCTCCCAATTTAGTTCAAAAGCATCTATGCTTCCCTCTCAGTTTAAAAATGAGACCGCAAGAGATAAAGATGTTGGTTGCAAGTGCAAGAGATGATTCTAGTTGCCTAAGATGTGATATGAAGTACAGAAGATGAGGGCTATGGATTGTGGTGAATCTTGATTAATAAAGAGTTGTGGTTTGAATCTTGAGAACATTGGTTGATGTTGATAGAAAAGAGAGAGTTGGTGAGAGTGACAACCTCAAAATTTGGGCAGATATGTGATGTTGGAACCAAAAGGAAGTGAATTGCATGTTTTGTGTGAATTATGAGCCATACAATAGTAATGCTTGTCAGAGAAAGGGTTGAAATAAAAAAGGATAGGCTTGATTGTTGTGTACTAAGGCTCTTTAATGGTAGACATGGAATTGGTGGCGCAATGAGTGAAATGTGCATCCGTTAGACAAGTTAAGCTGTTGTATTAGGTTTTGTGAACTTTGCTGAGGAAGTGTAAGAAAAGGAAAGCTATTGGTATGTCGTAAATGAGGCAGGGCATTGTGGTGTAGTAGGTTGAAGGATGTAATGTTGGTGGAGGGATGACGTTCTAGAACATTAGTGCTATATAGGCTATGGCGTTATGTATAAGAACCATATTCATCAAAAAGAGGGAGACACAATGGATGGAGGCATATAATAACCCGTGAAAAACTAGGGTTATGTTGAGATTGTGTGAGATAGATTCCCTTGAAGAGCCACATAGTGTAGGTGCCTTGGTATGTGAATGGTGGTAAACATAAAATTTTGAATGGAGTGGCCCATGCTATTGTTATGCTTATCCCCTCAAGGCTGTGGTTGTTGCCTAGTTGAGGCCTGTTGAGAAAAAACTAATGTTATCAATGCCTAGATACTGTGATGACATGTTTTGATCCAAAAGTGGTGGATGTTATGTGAGGTTGGGACTATGTGTTTGAGTGATGGACTGTGGTCTTGATTACCTTGATTTTGTCAAGAGGATGGACATCACTGTGGCAATGGTTTGTGAACGCTCAATGTGGATGAGAGGTGATTAAGGTGTTGCCCTTGAAGTATGCTTGTATGTTGCACTCGATGGAGAGGGTGCCTAAGTATAAGTATATGGTAATATGTATACTATTGGGAGATTTATCCTTTGTTGTGCTTAGTTTATTGACGAAAGAAGCTGTATGTTGGTTGGACTACCCAAGTTGGTAAGATAGGGATCGATGTGCCATGACGAGGACTGCCGGCATTAAGTGAGTCTGGTTGCTTAGTGGTCTGTTGTTCTATAGGACTATGTTGGAGATTTGTTGGAGAATGGGTTGTGTAGAGTGCCTTGGTGCTTGTTGAAAGTAGAGAGCTGGGGGAGTGGAATTGTTGAGGAGGGATGCATAGAAGGGTTTAATGTCCCCAAATTTTCGATTACCTGGTGAGGTGGTTAGGAGGGTTTTCCAGAGCTTGTGTTAGCCTGGTCATAGGAGCAAGATTACTCCATTGGTGGGCTTGAAGGGTTTTAGAGGAGTTTATAGGTCCGACTGGGATCACTTACCATATTTCATCATCGGGATCAATTCCAGACGATTTTCTCTTGGTTCCATTGCATTTCGACGATCTTTGTAAAACAATGTTATTAACAAGCATATTTTAATTAATTACATTTAAGGTGTTGTTTTGGGCTAATTACTTGGAGAAACACTTTAGTGTAATAACTCATTGGAATTGGGGCAAAAAGATCTATAGGGCAAGATGATAAAAAAGAGCTTTGGGTGGCCAATGTGACCATAGAGGCATTAAAAGTAAGCATTTTGACCAATGTAGGCATTTTGCGGCATTAAAAGTGACTTCAATTAGTTTATAAAAGTCATTTTATTAAATAAAGAAAGGAAAAGTTCTTTTAAATATTTAATTGGAGGGAAAAGGTAAATGAGTTATAAAAAGGGAAATGAGGGGGTCTCTCATTCTAACATTTTCCATTTGAGAATATTTTTTTGGAGAGCTCTTGGAGAAGGGTCTAGGGTTTTGGAAATCTTAAGTCTGGTTGTTAGTTTTGGTGTTGGAACTATACACCCTAGCTAGTTTGAGAAGCGATATCACTTAGATTTAGCCATTGTGCTTCAATGAAGAATGAGATTTGAAGAAGATAAGGAGGTAACAGTGCTATCCATTGATTTTATCTTTTAATATGGGTTTTCTTCACCCTTGAACAGATTGTGAACACCCATTAAAGAGGATGGGATTCGGGACTTGAAAAGGGGGAGTTTACTGCCATAGAGGCCAAGCCATTCCTAGTTTTGCGGGTCAAAGTCCTGTGGGAATAGGACTAGTTTTCCACTACTGTACGAGGGTTGAGTTCTTCTTTTATTACCTGCCAAAGGTTCCATACTCAAATTCTGGGTGTGTTTTCCTGTGTTGACTGAGTTTTGCCTCAAAGGAAAGCCAAATTCACAGTCGCTGTAGCAGAGTTTGTGGCCGAAATTGTCCCTCAGTTGCTGGCCATATTATAATTATTTTGTGGAAGAAATGAGTCTGCTGACCCTTCTCTGTTAGTTCCATAAGCTGGGTCATCTTCTTTTTGCTGGTGTGGACTGAACAAAGGTCTAAACCCTCTCGTTGCTGGCTGCTTACCTCTCTGGGCACAAATACTCATGTAAATTGACAAGAATGAGTGGCTGTACCTCTCATTTGTTCATGGGACTGATATGTATTGAGATGGCAGCGTTCAGTCTACAAAAAAGTGCACTCATGTAACATATTCGTGGCTGTAGCAGAGGGCAGAGAAATTACATGGGGTCATTTTCCTGAGGTCAAAATGGCTGAAGTTGCACAAGGGACTGATCATTAAACTGAAGATATATCACTGTGTATACCAGGTTCGACTGATCATTAAACTGAAGATATATCACTGTGTATACCAGGTTCGACTGATCATTAAACTGAAGATATATCACTGTGTATACCAGGTTCTTCGTATCACTGTTTACCATCATTTTATGTACATATATCAGCTCTCAGATTTAGTATATTGTGGTGTTTATTACTGCTGGTTTCTTCACAACCTTGCGACTGATATTTGGAGGCTACTCACTGAAATAAGTCCCATGTTCCACTAGTTTCTTTTTTCACTGTGTTCTTTAATGTTAAATCAGAAAGGGAGTGTTTATGCTTGAATATATTATGATCTTGACTTTGTATCAACATTGTATACATTTCTGGGCATAATAGAAATCAGTCAAAGACATTTGAATGCTTCTTCATGGGGTGTGTTGATTACTGTGCATGATTATTTGAGAACAAATATCTAAAAGTCACTATCACACATAATATGCAAACCGTTTGTTAAAATATCACAGTAAACCAGACCTTATAAACTCAGAACTTTTGTGGGCTTTTCAAGAGATATCCGGGTGGGTATGTTACAAAGGGATTGTAAGAGAAGGTCTAGGGGGATCAATTTGGAATATCATATACAGAGTAGCTGTAGGATGTACTAGGGATTGAAAATTGAGTAATATTTACCTTTTCCTTCGCTGACATTTTAGATTTATTTTTCTACAATAAAGGCAACACTCGAACCTTGCCATCTCTTCTCATTTTGTCGTGATGGTCCCTGAACGAACTTAGAGGAGATCGCTTTTTTTAGCAAGAAATAAGATCATCTTCCTTTTTGCAATCTGGTTTTTGATGGCCTTTGGCTAATGTCATTTTCTCCATTTATTTCAAATGAGAGAAGTATCATATATGTGCTTGTAAAATTATCTTATCTCTAGAGGTTTTCGATATTCTGAATATCAGATTATATCTGTGCTTGTTTTCTTTGAATTATAAAGAGAAATTTCAATGGAAAATAATTTGTTAACCATGACTTGGCTTGAGAATTGCCAATTGAGACACATGATTTTTTTCACAAAATGTCAGCAATTCTATAAAGGATATCAGGTGCATGCTTGTAAGAACACAGGATTTATGCTGTTCATCCTCCATAGCAACATGGAAATATTTGTTGTTTCTCTGCATATGCCATAAATATCTGATTATGGAAGTAACATCGCTGTTCCTACTTTATTGCTGATATGTGAATATGGCTGGATCAAAGCTTTCACTGAATGCATAGGGTTATAGAGAATACCAAGTAAATATCATTGAAAGGGTAATTAATATTGAGAATAATAACAATGTTCTCATCAGCGCTGCTTTAAACGAAACACTGGTCATGGTGTAGAGCTGTCTTTTTTAAAGGAGTCAAGATAATAATATAAATTAGCGTTGCGAAAATCGCGCGTTTTTTTTGGCATGGTGATTGAATTGGAGGTTTTTTTTCAGAATGGAAAATTTGCCAAAAAATCGCCAAGATTTGTTCCAAAATGAAAAAAATCCCTCTTTGGACCCTTGCCAATTTTATCCCAATCACGATTTTTGCAACATTGATATAAATTCTAAATTTTCCACCTCTGTTCTTTTATTATAATCAGAACTGCAAAATAAAGCTCCTTAGATCTCTGTGTCATCTCCTTTTATTGTATTATGTGATATGTAGATTTGTGCAGTGTTTAAGATTCGGCCAGCTCGGAACCGACTCAGCCGAGTTGGTCCGAGTCAAGGCCTCACCGGGTTGACTCGGCCAGTGAACTGGTTCGGCCGACCAAGTTATTATCGAGCCGGCCGAGTTGTCTAACAACTCGGTCGGCTCGGCCAAGTCCGAACCTATTCGGCGGGGTTGGATGACAGCGGCCGTGAACAAAAAAACAATGATTTTTTTTTACTTTTTTGCTTTTGAGGGACTCCAAAGTTTTCACTATGATACTTTAATGGTTTTTTGTCCCTAAATAAGTTTATCTCGCTTGATCTTGAGAGGTTTGTTTAGGTGGTATCACATATGTAATAGAGATTTCTTAAGGGATAGCTTCATTCTTCTTCAAAACCTTCCAATAGGTTCTTTGCCCCCTTCTTAAAGCAAACCTGACTTTGTGGCCCCAACCTTGGCCCTCCAAAGATGAGCATCGAGCCTTGAGTTGATTCCACGTGATGCTACACCCCTTGATGAGCCTCCAAATGCTAAAACACTAAACTTAAAAGCTTGGACGTTGGACTATTTGATGATATGCCCAAATGGACTGAAGATGCCCCCTGGCTGGCCTTGACCCTATTTTGGTGGATGGTGCCTTCTTCGAAAGCACAGATGAGGATGGTTATCATTGAGATGACTTAGGAGGGCTAGCACATCCCTCTTTGATGCCAATGCTTACCCTTAGGGGTGCCATGTCACTCACATGCTTGAAAAGGGTGACATAGGGTCTGTCCTAGATGACATCATCGTGGAGGATGCACCTTTTAAAGATGTACACATGCACTTTGGGACTTTCTTGGAGTGAGGAACACTCTTGGACCCTTGTATTAGTTCCTTGATGACTTACAATCTATTTTGGAGGATAACACCATTTCTAGCCTCTTTGGTTATGTGTTTTTGTTTTGATCTCTATATCATCATCATGAATGTACATTGTATTGGACAGTGTGCTGGGTGCCATTTTGATATAATGGATATATTCATGAGCCTACTTTGATCATATGTTGTCTTCTATCTATATTCTAATGCTGTGTTTGGAAACATGAATGAAAATCTTTAAAATTATGTTTTTTTTTTTATAATAAAAAAATATATTTAATGTTTTTTTACAACGACTGAGTCAATGAAATCGAGCCGACGGAGTCAATACCCAGTCGGAGTTGGAGTTGGAGTTGACCCTCGGACGAGGCGGAGTTTTAAAACATTGGATTTGTGGCACCTCAATTTTATTTGAATTAGGACCTGCATGTTAGCAATGAGGATATCAATAATGTGAAGTTGATTAATTAAGCTAGTTTTATTACGAGAATATTATCCTTTACGTAATTTGCCAGGTCTGGTTTTGAGTTGAAATTTTATTATGTATTTCGTGTAATATTATTTCACAACTTAAAAATAATTTTCCTTCCATCTACGCCGGAAAATCATAGAGTAACATGGTGATTTGATGATTGTCTCCGCAGGTAAGACTGGGTGAAAAAGGTGTTGAAGAAGTATTGGGTTTGGGTTCCCTTTCCGAGTATGAGAAACAGGGGCTAGAAGGACTGAAATCAGAGCTGAAGTCTTCCATTGAGAAGGGGATTAAGTTTGCGAGTGAGAACTGAGATTGCCCTTTTTTGGTACTAATCAAGTTTTGTTTGTTACGTTGAGAGTAGCTGGGATGTGTCCTGCAATTTTTATCTTCTCATTTATTTAAGCACCCTGGGTCATTTGAAGAGGATGCAAAAGTCCTCTAACCTTGTCCTTTGCTGACATTTTAGATTTATTTACAGCAATAAAGGCCTCACTGAAGCCTTGCCATCTCTGCTCATTTTTTCATGGTGGTACCTAACAATGGTACTCGAGAGAGCTATTTTTTGAGCTAGAAATAAGATCGTCATCCTTTTTGCAATTTGGTCTTTGATAACCTTTAGCTAATGTCTTTTTCTCTTATTTAATTCAAATAAGAAAAGGATCTAGTAAATTATCTCTTTCTCTTATTTAATTCAAATAAGAAAAGGATCTAGTAAATTATCTCTTTAGGCTTTCCAATATTCTGAATATCAGATTATTTCTGTGCTGCTTTTGTTTGAATGATAAATAGAGAAATTTCAATGGAAAATAAAATGTTAACCAAATTCTAGAGCAAAGAGTGAGATCATTGAAGTTAGAATGACTGGGCTTGAGAATTGTCAATTGAGATACTTTATATGATTTTTTCATAAAGGATGCCAAGTGCATTCTTGTAAGAGCCCAGGATTTATGCTGTCAACCCTCCATGACAATATGGAAATATTCAAATTTCCACCTAACGCATAGGGTCATGGAGATCACCGGGAAATAGTATTGAAAGGGTTAGTATTTTTAACAACTTATCAGTGCTTAGACGAAACGATGGTCATGATGTAGAGCCATGTCTTTTGGCAAAGGGGCAAGATAATAATATCGATTTTAAATTTTCCACCTCTATTCTTTTACTATAATAGTTCTGAGAGTTGCTACTATTTTTGCTTCAGTCCATTTTAAGTGGTATCTAAAGTTTACGTGCTGTGTTTTTCAGAGTCGAAAGCATGTTTTCTAAAGTGCTGTTATCATTTTCCATTAGCATAGTCTAAATGTTCCAAATTTTTGTTTCTAGCATGTTTTTTCGATGAGTTTTGCTTTGAATCTCATTTAAAATTGATGGAATGATAATCTGAGGTGTTGAATATGTACAGACCAAGTGCCATGGGTTTTCAGGCTCTGAATCTGTTTATGCATTCAAAAATGCATTTCAAGAAATTTAAAATTAATATTCTCATCAAGATTTGTATCGCAGGATTCCAGTGGAAAAAGGTATAAACATAGAACTTCACCTTTTCCATTTTCTGTGTTTTCATTCTCTAGTTTTAAGAAAGTAACCAGAAAAGAAAAATAAGAAAAATATATTTCAAAGAAAGGTAAAGAAATTTGGATACAGGAAAAATAGAAGAAAATAATTAAAGAAATGCAGAAAGACACAGAAGTATAGAAAAACTATATCTTATATACTATGTAGAAGATTAAAACGAAGATATAAATTGAAAATTGGTGAAAAATTGGAAAAATATAAAATCAAGTACCAATATATACAGGTTAACAAGACCATGAGAGCCATTTGACAAAAGACCGTGAGAGGCATTGACAAAAGTGAGAAGTATGGCCCTGTACAAACCATAAGCGGGTCACCTTGAGTAATGTGTTTTTTCTTGCATTATTGGAAATGAATTTGGATAAAAGCTAGGGATGGCTATTTTAGCAGCTTGTTGGCAATAAAGTTATGATAGGATTTTCCACTGAAGAAAAAAAGAGGAAAAAAACACAATGTTTAGTTTTTTTCTGACCAAGCATTACTAGAATCAGTTGAGCCAAATCCAGGCTAAAACATGCTGAAATTGGTCAACTTAGGTGATGGCAACAGAAAAGTGATTCAAAATCATCAGAACTCCTATGACCCATGCGTTGTGCAATCTTTACAAACAAATTCTGCATTATAATTACACTACCAGAATTGTTAGATTTGAACTTCAAATCCCCATAATCAGAAAAATCTTATGTAAAAGGGCAGAAACATTGAGAATTTGCCACCTTTGGAAAAAGTTAAAAAAATACCATCTTTAGCTTTTTCCCGACCAAGCATTACTAGAGTCGTCAGTTGAGTCAGATTCAGGCTAAAACACACAAAAATTGGTAAAGTTGGTGCTGGCAACAGCGCAAAGATTCAAAATCATCAAGGAGTCAGATTCAGGCTAAAACACACAAAAATTGGTAAAGTTGGTGCTGCTGGCAACAGCGCAAAGATTCAAAATCATCAAAACTCCTTGGCCCATGCGTTGTGCAATCTTACAAACAAATTCTGCATTGTAATTACACTACGAGAATTGTTAGATTTGAACTTCAAATCCCCATAATCAGAAAAAGTAGTGTGAAAGGGCAGAAACATCGAGAATTTGCCACCTTTTAAAAAAGTTAAAAAAATACAATCTTTAGCTTTTTCCCGACCAAGCATTACTAGAGTCAGTTGAGGTCAGTTGAGTCTGATTCGGGCTAAAACACACCAAAATTGGTAAAGCTGGTTCTGGCAACAGCGCAAAGTGATTCAAAATCATAAAACTCCTTGGCCCATACATTGTGCATTATAGTCACATTATCACAGTGGCTAGATTTGAACTTCCAAATCTCCATAGTCAGAAAAGGTGGATGTCAAAGGGCAGAAACATTGAGAATTTGTGCTATTATTACCCATTTGTGTTTTAATGTAGGTTTATGATGATAATGATAACAATGAATTGAAATGGTTTATTGAGAAACAAGTGATAATTTTTTAGCATTTTATGCTTGAAAAGATCACCATAGTTTTGCTAACTTTAAAGGTCAAGACGGAAGGTAGTCTAACAAATATTTTGAAATTTATATCAAATATGAGTATAAGATGGACAATATTAGAGAAAGTGCTTTTCATCTCCAACTCCAACTCCTTTATTGTTGCAAATGTGCCAACCTCTTTCATCCCAGAGAAAGTGCTTTTTATATCCAACCCCTTTTATTGTCGCAAAGGTGACCGCCTTTTTCATCCCAAGGATGTTTTGGGAAATGGTCAATGTTCAGTTTCACTATAAAGCTAACGATAATTTGTTCTTATTTTAGTAATGCTTATTGTCTTCTTTATACTAAGTCAAGACAAAGATAATTTTGATTTTTGAAATTTGAGTTGATCACTTTTTTACAATATCTTAGTTTTTTTTTATAAATTTTTTTTGTTAATCATACCATGATTTCTCCTTAAATTATGATGTACTTATAATTTTAATATTATTCTTATTTTGTAAAATGATCTCATTTATTCCCCAATAGTCTAGCCAAGACTAGGTATCTCTATGCCATCAAATGGTTTTGGCTAGAGTTTGAAGCAATTTGAGGAATTCTTGTCTTTGATGTTTAACTTCTTATACATAAGATACCTAGTCATGGGCTTTCTATGGGGCAAGACTTGCTTCAATTAGGAGGACAAGATAGGGGGTATTTTTTTTAATTTTGAGATTGTAGGTTGTACTCTGCTTTTGGATCTATTTTATGTTCTTCCACGAGTCTTTGAAGACACTACAACCCCAAACCTTACATTCATATAAAATAACATGAGTGATGAGAATTTCAAAAAATAGTTTATTTATTTATTTATTTTTAATTAAATCACATATCCAAAGATCTTCCAACTTGCAAATATTTTTGATTCCATAATAAGCTTTCCATTCGTTTATCCTTTCCTCAATTCTATAATTCTAGTTGAGCTTGTAGTGGATATTGATTCCAAGATATTTGTATGAACTTCCTCCAAGATGTTGTACATGAAAGTATCATATGTGATCTTTCTGGATTTTATTATTATGAATTTTGTTTGTCAGTATTAACAATCATACCCGTCTTTGAACAAAAATCTCAGTGGATTCTTAGCGGCTTGCCAAGGTCGTAATTACTCCCCAACAACAAAACAATATCATCAACAAAAGGAGAAGAGTTATGACTATACTAGCGAGGGTGGGGCCAACACAACATGCATCTTCCAAACACTCTTCTAGCTTATCAATGTATATGGCAAAAGGGACAGGGGACAAGGTTCACCCTTCCTTGACTTCAATATTACAATTAATTTCATCTAACCAACCTTATTGGTTCTAAACTTAACTATAACGTTCTCATACAACCTTTGTCATAACCCTCAACTCGAGAGAAATCATTCTCTTCCAACCTCTTCCATAGGTTTGTCTTAGGAATGGTGTCAAAAGATTTTCTGAAGTCAATAAAAAAATATACAAAATCAATTTTATTACTGCAATATTTCTCCACAATGATCTTGAGAGTAATAAGGTGGTTCATAGTTGAATGAGATATTCTGAACCTAGTTTGGCCTTTAGCTCTTTTATCATGGCTTTCTAGGCATAGGTTATGTTCTTTTCCAAAATAATTCCATATAACTTGGCTAAAATGTGGCTAATCATAATTTTGTAATTAGAGAGAATGCGTTTATCCTCACTTTTACATATAGGTACAATAAGGCTCTACATCGAAGGCTTATGGAAGCCTTGCTTCATTTCCAAATTGAAGAATTTGTGTATATGAGGGATGAGATTATGCCCGCTTAAATTAAAAAAATCATCTTTGTAGCCTTCAATGTTCTTAGTTTTCTTAGTTGCAAGTTTCTTAAGGTAGGAATTCTAATTTTTCAAGGGAATTAGATAATTTTCTTTAGTTATGAATTAAAATTTTCGTCGGAAACTTTCTAGGATCAGATTTAGATAGGTGCAACCACTACTCTCACTTTCTATTTATATAGTACTTTTGCTCTCTTTTAATGAAAAGTTTGTACACATTTATCTAATGAAATTTTAGAAAGATTTCTAATTGTTTTTTTAGCATTTTTACAATTATTATCATACAAAAATTAAATAGTTTTATTATTCTTTTATATAACACCTCAAAAAGAAATGGTTTACCAACCTTTTAATATATACATAGGAAAAAATCAAATTTGTTTTTTTTTTTTTTTTTTCTTACATATTAATTTTATTGTTCTTTTTTATATGACACCTCAAAATAAATAGTTTACCAACTCTAATATATGCATAAGCAAAAATTTGCATAAATCAAATTTGATAATTATTTTTTTCTACATATTTTATTAATGCAAATAACACTTAATCATATGTTAAACTTTTAAATACCTTAGATCTATTTGTATTAATGTTGTCCTCTCATGTTGGCTTTTCATACTGCTAGTGGTGGGCTAAAATGACCGAAACCCAACACAATATGCATTTTACTTTTCTCAATAACGAGTTTGTCACCACCAAAGTCGAAAAGTTTATTCACTGATAATGAGTACAATGACTTTTCCTTCCAATCTTATGAAATCATGGGAACCTTTATCGTTGGTACATTAAGGGTACTTAAAATATGACTAAAGAGTCATTTATATTCATATTTTTAGAGCAGTGTTGGCATGCAAGGCTGAAGGTTGTTTTAGGCTGGTGTTATTCTCCTTAGATTTGGGGATTTTTGTTGAGACTTTAATTGAGTTTTAAAGCTTTATTTGAATTATGTTATTTTTATTTTTATATTTAAATCTTAGAAGACATAGAAATGTTAGATATAACAAGTTTATTCAAATAGGATAAACTTGCTTTTAATGACAAATGACTTAGATTGAGTTTGAGAAAGTTTGCATGCATAATGGATTGTTATTCTAGGCATGTTCTATATGATGTGGATTTTGAATTCTTTTTGTATAATATAAAACCTTAATGGCATACACTTCAACCTATATAACAATTAATTACATCAAATTTGTAGGGACATGGTTTCATTGATATATTGGACAAGGCTTCCCTTCACTAATCTTGTATGCGACAATGATAGGAGTCAATTTCTTACTTCTCTAGAAGGCTAAACTTAGTGTATTATGAAAATCCACATTGAGATGATGATAAGGTTAAGCTACTAGAAATATGACATAATGGTAATGTTGAAGTTTATTTGGGATCCTTAGGGATAATGATCTCTAATCCCTCTCTAGTGGGGAGGTGGAATGGATAGAGGAATGGTTGAAATTCCCCAATTTTTGTAGATTCATTGAAGGTAAGCACTGTAATGGAACTAATTAATCATTGAGTCCCTTTCATATGATTGGTACCCTTTAATTTGATTTAATGCCTATATTTGGTGATTTTTTGCTCCCAATAAATGTCAATTAATTGATGTCTATGCATGACATGAATTAATTATGTTGTTGACAATGTTAATTAATTGATGTATCCATACAACTAATCAAATTATCATATTAAGATAGTGTCAATCAATTGACGTTTATAATATTTTTTTATATATTAATATTATAGGGGTGGCAAGACCGTTTGGAGGTGGAGGGGTTGGAGTTATATTTTCCCTAGAGAAAATGTATAATTGTCTTATGCTTGGGGAATGTGGTCAATTTCAAACAACCAAGCAGAAACATATGCATTACTTCAAGGATCAATACTTGCACGAGAACATCATATTTTTTTTTTGATTATTGTTGGATACTCTAAGCTTCATATACATAATATAGTAGTTAATTCCCTCCCTCATGAAAACAGGTTGGAGAATATATGGAGAAGAATCAAAGTTAACTTCTCTTTTATTTTTCTTTGTATTAAAACATATCATTTACTCAAGGTAAATAACCAAGCAATGGACGAAATGGAAAACAAAGGGGTGAATTTGAATATGGGTGAATTGAGGGTCAGTGGGCAAGCTTCATTCTGCCCTCTCCCTTGACATAACTCTCATGAAGTTAAATTATCAAAGGCTTCATGCAAAGGTGCTTCAAAATTTCTTGAATTTAATCACCTTGCCCGCTTTGCGATGGGAACGATGATTGGCATCGAGCAGGAGATCATGGAGGTGAGTGTGAATGCAGAGAGGTGGTCTTGTCATATCTTTACCATCTTTGGGATTGGTTCATTGCATGGTCCTTGGTTGATTTGGAAGCAAGGTCATGGGGGTGGAAGGATGAAATATATTCCCTACCTCCCCTATACTTCTTAGTCTCTTTAGGACGACTCACATTGGATGTGTATTGTGATAACGTGGATTCAAATAGTTTGTTGCTATGGGACACTTTGCATTAGGTGAATACAAAGGTAAGGAGAATGGAAGTGAAATTTAGGTCTCGTTTGATGACTTTTCTCCCTGTATCGAATAAGAAACATAAGTGGCATGGGGGAATATGGAAAAAGGACTCTTAGTGATTCTCACACATAGTGCCTTATGTGGCCCATGGTATGCATTTCCTTGTCATGTGGAGGTTTATCAATTCCACTAATGGTATGTGGTTAGAGCTGTCGACATTCATTATTCTCCGTGATAGGTTTGAGTGAATGCAAGAAAAATTGGTTTTGTATTCATTTTACCTTTCTTATGCCAAGCAACTGAGAAACATTCCATTGACGAGAAAGACATGAAAATGGTAGTAAATGGCATACCAGATTGTGCAAAGGAATTCATTATAATTTGAAATCTATGGCCACTTGGGGGTTTGAGAGCCCTGGAATTTATTGGTCACAAGGCTTCCATTGAGTGCAATGAAGCTACTGTAACTTGTGGCGCTATGTCTCAACCCCTATCTCTTGGTTATGTTCTTAATGTTTATCTTCTTGTACTTTTCGATGCATGCATGATGGATTTTATGTGATTTTTCTGGTTTGGGCTTCAGTTTGCCTTTATGAAGAAGTCTGAAAATTGAGGGATGAAGTTATACACTAGAAATTGCATGCTTGGTTGAGGGTTCAAAGTGTGCTCTGTCTTGTCTTTTAGTTTGTTTGACTCTTTTCTTTGAGTTGTAAAGAGGGGGTTTTGGCTATAGGTAGCAATTCCAATAATATATTCAAGGCTATAATGTGCTTGAGTAGGATTTCATTGGTCAACCCCTTAACCATGAAGATGGAAGATGGTTTGGGAGCTCAATATGATTCTATGTAGCAATGGTTGCAAAATATGCTGGAATAAATTCTTGCTCTCCAATTGAATCACAATTGGTTCGTTCTCCAGTGTTAATTCTATGTAAATCCTAATAGAACATTGCAATTTGATAATAAAGTTAGAGGATGAAATCCTTGTCATGCTTCAAAAAATGGAAAAAAATCAAATTTCTTTGGGAAAAAATCATTCATAACCTTCCTCAACAAGTACTTTTGGTAGCTCTCATTAGATAAACATTTTGAATCTAAATGAACCATGTGTATTGGAACAAGTTCTACCCATGATGTTTTTGCTTTTCCTCATGATGCTTAAGTAGTATGGAAGTAGAAGTCTGTAGGATTTTAGGAGTTTTTTTAGAAGGTATTCACTTTTTGTTTAGTTTGGATGTAGTATCAAGCAAACAATTTTTATTTTGATATACTTTGATATAATTGTTATGCTCCAAACACATATTTTTTCTTACTATAAATTCTTGATTGGGCTATTCTAGTTTATATATATATATATATTTCATACATTTGTAAATTTATTTTTTGTATTGGATTTGTTTGAGTGACGATGGTGATTAAGGTTTTCTCCTATAGAGTGTCGAATATCGTCTTCGTCCAGGAGCTTGGTACATGTGATGGAGGAGACCTATGGATGCTTATGGAGGAATGGCAACTATCCCATAGATTTGTGTTTAAAACACATGAAGGCAAACGAATGTCTGACTCTGTGGATATCATCAACAACATGGAGCAACGTGAATGCAGATCCATGGAACTCCTGATGGGATCAGAGGAGCACAAAGGAGCACAAAAAACACACGATTTCAGAAATTCAGAGACACACAACAAATCACAAACAAGAATACAGAGAACACAAGCTTTTTATTACTAGAGGGCCTTGGCTTGGCTTGCATTGCTCAGGCAGAGGAGATATTACAAATTTATAGATGAGGGAAGCTCTAGAATTCTCCAATTTTGTCATGTGGAATACATGACTGCACAGTGGAGTCAGTGGACAACGTAGTAGGTTGTATCTTTCGGCGTGGGCGGCGGTCAGTGACGACTGAAGACGACAGAGTGTCGATGTCGACATTGGAGCAGTACAAGATCAACTTCTGCATTTGGATTCACATTTAACATTCTCCCACTTGAAGCCAAATAAGAGTCACGAATCAAGTCACAGCGAGTCCTATCATGCCTCTACATAACTCATGTTTATTTCTTGGTAGAATCTTACTGAGCATATCAACAAGGTTCCTATATGTATGGATCTTTTCCAAGGATCACTGTCCTTCCTCCAACACATGCCAGATCCAATGATACCTTAAGTCAATGTGCTTGGTTTTTGAGTGAAACGTTGGGTTTTTTGCCAAGTGAATGGCACCATGACTATCACAATATAACATACTTGTCCTACGTTATTCCTATCTCTCCTAGGAATCACTGCATCCACAACATATCTTTACAAGCCTATGTTATAGATATTTACTTTGCCTCTGTTGTAGAGAGAGCTACTATTCTTTGTAGCTTTAACACCCAAGATATTGCTGCGCCTGCAAATGTATACAAATAACCTGTAGTGTACTTTCTGGTGTCCATATCTCCAGCCATATCTGCATTTGTAAATCCTTCAAGCATAGTCTCATTATGACCAAAACATAAACAATAATGAATAGTACCCTTGAGATACCTCAAAATCCATTTTACTGCTTACCAATGTTGTTTACCTGGATTGGCAAGGAACCTGCTCACTACTCCCACTAAATATGCAATCTCTGGTCGTGTACATACCATGGCATACATCAAGCTACCAACTGTTGAAGCATAAGGAATCCTGCGCATCTTTTCCTTCTCCTTGTCATCACTATGACATAACCCAATACTCAACTTGAAGTGAGCTGCAAGGGGTGTACCAACTGGCTTGGTATCCTTCATATTAAAACTGTCAAGCACCTTCTTGATATATTTTTCTTGTGACAACCATAACCTTTTGTTTTTCTTGTCATGTATGATCCTCATGCCCAATATCTGTCGTGCTGGATCCAAATCCTTCATTGCAATTTTTCTGCCCAAATATTTCTTCAACCTATTGATCATATTCTTATCATGCTCAACAATCAACATGTTATCCACATATAACAATAATATGATATACTTTCCTTGATCATACCTCTTGATATAGATACAATGGTCAACTTCCAACCCGTGAAAACCACGTTCCAACACGAATGAATCAAATTTATTGTACCATTGTCGAGGTGCCTGTTTCAAACCATAGAGACTCTTCTTCAACCTGCAAACAAAGTCTTCTTTGCCTTTTTCTATGAAGCCTTCTGACTGCTCCATATAAATTTCTTCTTCCAATTCACCATGAAGGAGAGCAATTTTTACATCTATCTGTTCACATTCCAAGTCTAAAGCAACAACAAGACCAATAATGACTCTAATGGATGACATTTTGATAACAGGTGAGAAAGTTTCAGTGAAGTTAATACCTTCTTTTTGGGCAAATCCTTTCACCACCAGCCTTTCTTTATACCTCTCCTCCTTTTCGTCACCTTTATGCTTAATCCTGTAAACCCATTTGTTTTGTAGTGCCTTACTACCTTTTGGGAGATTTACCAACTCCTAAGTTTTATTTTCTAGCAAAAAGTTCATCTCTTCCTCCATTTCTTTCTTCCATTCTTTACTGTGCTCAACTTTACAAGCCTCTTGAAAACAATTACTCTCACCTTCATTAGTCAATAAAGTATAGTTTGAAGGAGGATACCTTTGCGAAGGCTTATGAGGCCTAGAAGATCTGAGAACCAATTGTCGTGGTGCATTATCAGGTTGAATCTCCTGTAAAGGTTCATGTAAGTTTCCTTATTCTTGATGTTCATCACTTTCCACTCATTGTCCTTCCTTCTCTTGAACTTGCTATCCATTTTCTTGCATTGGTGGGATGTCTTCCTACTGCTCTTCAAACCTGTCCATAACTTTATTTACCTCCAACTTACCTACAATCCTCTTAAACATTTTTGACTCATTAAATATACAATCCCTACTTCTAATAATTTTATATTTGACTGGATCCTATAGACGATAACCAAATAATTCTTCATCTGCATATTCCAGAAAAATGATTTCATAGATTTATCATCTAGCTTAGTTCTATTTTCTTTGGGAATATGTACAAATGATTCACATCCAAAGAATTTCAAATGAGAATAATTCAACTTTTTACTAGTCCAAAATTCATCAGGTAAACCACCATCCAAGGTTGTAGTTGGAGATTGATTTACAAGGTAACAAGTGATCCTGACTGCTTTTGCTCAAAAATGCTTCTCCAAACCAGAATTAGACAACATACTTCTCAACTTTTCCATATTGGTGCGATTCATCCTTTCTGCGACACCATTATGTTGAGAAGTACTAGGCACAGTCTTATGCTTTATGCCAAACGTGTTACAATATTACTTGAATGCATTTGAGCAATATTCTCGACCATTATCTGTTCTCAAGCACTTGAACAATTTGTTAGTCTCTCTTTCAACAACAACATGGAATTTTTGAAATATTCCAAACACTTCACTTTTACTTTTCATAGGGTAGGCCCAAACCTTCCTGGATGCATAATCTATTAATGTTACAAAATATGATGCTCCTCCTAATGAATTAATGTTAACTTTCCCAAACACATATGAGTGTATCAATTCTAACACATTTTTCTTTCTGCCATGGCCACCTCTAAGGAATGAAACCCTTCTTTCTCTACCATATATGTAATGCTCACAAAGATCAAGATTGTAGGATTTCAAACATGACAATAAATTTTTACCAACAAGGATTTTTAAACCCTTCTCGCTCATGTGACCTAAGCGCTTATGCCACACATTTTTTGAATTTCCTTCTTTTATGACAACAACCAAATCTGATTTTCCTCTCATTGCCTTCAATGTGTATAATTTTCCTGTCTTGGATCCTTTTTCCACGACCAATGCTCCTTTGCTAATTTTCTAGCATCCTTTTCCAAAGCTTGTGGAATAACCTTCATCATCTAGCCGTCCCATAGAGATCAAACTCATGCGCATTTATGGTACATGCCTGACCTGTTTCAACAATATATCTTGTCCATCCTTCATCTTGATCTGTACATCTCCCACTCCAACAATACTACAAAAATGATTATTCCCCAAATGTACTCTACCATAATCACTAGGATTATATGCAACAAAACTATCTTTGCATGGGGTTACATAATGAGAAGCCCCAGAGTCAAGGATCCAATCAAAGCTATGGTTAGCTGTATATAAACATGCATCCTCTACTGAAACAGTAAACAACACATCACCATTTGCAACTACAACAATAGTCTTACCTTCATTTGTGCTAGATGACTTGTGATTTGTACTGGCCGGTCTCTGATCTTTTTGTCCTTTCTTCCAGACTCGACATTCTTTCTTCATGTGCCTAGGTTTTCCACAATGGAAGAAGATGATCTTGCCCCTCCTTTATTTTGACCGACCTCTCGATCTTGATTTCTCTTGTCAGCCTCGATCAATTCTCCTACCACGATAGGCTAGAGCTAGAGCTTGTCCTCCTTGATTTTCCACAATTGACTTGCAACTCCTCATTCATTAAATTGCTGCTGACATCATCAAATTTCAGGGTCCTTGCAGGTGCTAAAGTGCTCATAGCTACAATTAAATTTTCCCAGCTGTCTGACATACAACACGTTAGCAAGATAACTCTAATTTCATCATCTAGAATGATTTTAACAGAGGTTAGCTGACTAGTAATAACATCGAATTTATTCAAGTGCTCAACAATTGAAACACCCTCCTTCATTTTGAGATTGTAAAGCTTCTTCATTAAGAACACTTTGTTGGATGCCGTGTTCTTTTCATATAGATCATGGAGCTTCTTCCATAATCCTTTTGTCATATTTTCTCCAGACACATTAAAATACACATTCTTAGCTAGATATTAGTGGATTGTCACAAACGCCTTTCTATCTAGCTTATTCCATTGCCCATTTTTCATCGATGAGGGTCTCTTTGTTACACCCTCAATCGATAAATACTGATCCTTCAAAATCAGTATATCCTCCATCTATGATTTCCATAGGGAAAAATTAGCCCCACTCAACTTCTCCATGTCAGTCACTGCTGTCTCCATTCTCAATAAAATTTAGACCCACAAAAATCAAAGCACTACTTTTTAATTATTACTCCAATTTAAAATAAAAAATAGTTTAATTTATATTTTGACTTTTCTTTAAAAGTCCACACTTGAAGTTTCAACATAATTAAAAACATATGTAACTATCTATACTTTTCACCATAATAAAACACTCCAAACATATATGTTTTAACATATGTTTCTATATATACGTTTCACCATAATAAAACACTCCAATATAATAAAACGCTCCAACATAATATGATGAAACATATCCATTCCTGACTTTTACATAATATTGTAATGTGTCCTCCCCAAAGCAAATGTCGAAGCCAATGGTGGCACCAGGCGGAGACCCTGTCGAGGGCAGAGAGGACAATGAAATGGAGTTGTCTACCGAGGCAAAGGAATTGCCTGGATGGCCAAAAATCGCTGGAATTTGGGCAAAAAGGAAAAAAATCTTGTAGAGACAGTGTTTGAATCGTGTTTTTGTTGGTGGAAATAAATTCAGCACCATCAAAAACGTCTAGGACACCTAAAATTTTGAAGTTTAACAACTATAACTTGGATTTACAAAAATCCTTGCCGGATTTTCTCTAAATATGACCGAAATTTCCATAACTTTCCGGGCAACTCCTCTGCCTCGTTAGACTAAGCGCAACGAAATAGTGATGCTGGCGGTGGCGTTGAAATTAGAAAATCCCACCTCACAAGCCACTTGCTCTTGTTTTGAGGAGCCACAACTCTTCCCTTGCAAACGATTTTCCACTCAAACATAACAACGCACCAACGGACATGAGTCTTGGTTACAAGCAATGTTTCTGCACCTCATAAATCATATCGGTCCTCTGCTTATTATCGGCATGTTTACTGCAACATCAACTCCAGGGACAAAACACTTTGTTCTTCAAATGATTCTCTCCAAGTAGCCGCTAATATCAACTCATTTGTGGAAGCTTATTGGATGGGAAGAGTGGGCTTTGCTACTATGGGCGATTGTGGCTGATGGAGTATACATAGGATCTGATACCAGTTGATGGGATCAGAGGAGTGCAGAGGAGCACAGACAACACGATATTTTATAAATTCAGGGACACACAACAAATCACAAACAAGAATGGAAAACTAAAAACACATAATACACAAGCTTTTTATCATTGGAGGGCATGGCCTTGCATTTCTTAGGAAGATAAGAGATTACAAATTTACAGATGAGGGAAGCTCTAGAATTATCCAATTCTTTCATGTGGAATACCTGACTGCACATTGGAGTCAGGGGACATTGTAGTAGGTTGTATCTTTTGGCGTGGGCAGTGGTTGGTAACAACCGAAGACGACAAAGTGTCGACACCGATGTTGGAGCAGTACGACTTCGGCTTCTCCATTTGGCTTCGTGTTTAACACCTCCCTTACAACAAACGCCGTGAGGAATGAAACTCTATCAAAAGAATGGCTCTTATGGTAAAGATGTGACCCAATCTCTTATTTCCGACAGATTTGGATGAGGATAGAGCTAAGATGGATTCATGGCTTGTGGAGGAAAACTTGTCCTCTCAAATATGGCCAATAGGAAGACAAAGAAACACATATAGACCTCATTTTGGGATGTAGGTATTTTTTTCTAGTACTCATACCAATTCACTGGAAAGTGATCAAATTTCTAAGGGTCCCCATGTGCAGTCTGCCCAACTAGTCTTGGGATTTGGTCGGTCTCTGCCAGATCCGACGATGAGACAAAAGGAGATGGACAAATTTTAGATATTCATAAAAAAACCTCAATGGGAAGACCTTCATCTGCTTGATCTAGGGTTTATACCTAGGGGAAGACTTGAAGCAGACTATCCATAACAATATCGGTATACCAGCAATGCTCCAAGTTTTGGAATATGAAGGTAATGTGATACAAGACTCTTTTTGGCTGGAAGATTATGATGTGACAAAGGACTCTACCATAATATTAAATTTGAGGATGTAGGGACGTTTTTTAGCCTTAAAAAACCCTAATACAAACCCTAGGAATGCTAATGGACCTATATCAATCAAGGAAGCACTCAAAGGGAAGATTGTTGCTCAAGTTGATCAACCTCAAAATCTGCCAAGACATTATATGGTTGAGCAAGTGGACAAGGTAGCAGTCGTGGACGTAAAAACCCTAGAGATAAAATCTTAATTTGCTGATATACAATCCACGACATTAATATGTCGGTTTAATATTTTTTGTCGAAACTAGAAGACTTATATGATTGGGTGTACTCCTCTTGGACAACAAAGTGTGATCTCTATTTATGCTGTAAAAGTTTCTTCATAGTACAATTTGAGACACAACAATATATGGAAAAGTTTCTAAATGAAGGAGCATGGTTTTAGGGTACAATTGAGATTTTTGTTACCCCAGGGTTCCTAGAGTTTGATGCAACAAACATGGTGGTAACAACGATGCTAGTCAGGGTGAGGCTTCCAAACCTCCCTCTTCCTTTCTAGCACCATCAAGTCTTGGAGGATATTGGGAATATTTTGGGCAAATTAAAAAAATGGATCTAGAAAAAACATCAAAAGGTATCTTTACTTTTGCGAGGATATGTATAGAGATCGACCTTAGCAAAGGTATTCCTGATTCTCTTCTTATAAAACTTGAAAACTTTCATTAGACAAGTGTTTGACTATAAGAATATGTCTTTCAGATGCCGAACTTGTTTCCAAATAGGACATTTGCAGAATTATTGCTCTCAAGCAAAAAAATGCCCCCAAAAAGAAAAAGAGTCAAGTCCCTAAGCAAAGGGGATGGAAGTTTCTTGACAACTTAGAAGATGAAAAATAAGAGCCCGAGGAAAATCATCCAAATTCAGAAGCAATGACTCAACTTGGTAGCCATTCAAATGGTGGTGAGGGTGATAGGTCCGGATCAGTGGATGTTACCCATAAGGTTACTCAATCAACAAAGATCATAGTACCAGAGCAATAGAAAGTGGAATTATCCACATAAGAGGATTCAAGGAGCATTAAGAGATCTCATGTATCTAAGAGCTTAGACTCAGACAAATAAGTCCCCTTGGAGATAGATGGAAATCAAATGGAAATAGTAACAACTGCTCCCAATCAAGGAGTTCGGTGAAAAATGGAGAAAAAGAAATGAAAAAGGAGAATTAAGTTTTTTTATCACACTTAGCCTCATAATTTTTTTTTATTTTTTTATATAGCTTTCTTCTTATTGTGCATCAGTTTCTAGGCTAATATGATCGAACGCTTTCAAGCATCTACAGAATAAAATTACGATCAATGTATTTTTTTCTTGTATTCTTGTATCAGGCGATGTACAAGGGTCATTATCAATGGGAGCCCTAGACAATTGTATTATCAGTTTGTTGATACAATGAAGTTGGGTTTTGTAAAAAGTTGTATATATTTGTGCACATGCTGATTTACTGCATTTTCATATTCCATTGTGCAAAGTAGTTTGTTGTGATACTTGGATTGGTAGCTTCAGTGATTGTAAGATTCTAACCTAGAATATAGTATCGTGGTAAAACAACATGGTATCAGAGCTACTTTGAAGGGCTAGTGAATCAGAGTGTGCACATAGAAGTACAACCTATGAGGGAGTTGGTCGCATTGTTGTTGAAGGGATCACAACAATGTCAAAGTTGCAGGTTGGTCTCTGGTATCAGGATAGGTTGGAAGGATTTTCCAACTATAGTCTATGGAAGGAACAAATCAAGTTTGTTATGATGGTGAACAAGGTCTGGGACTTTACCGAGAAAGTGATCAAGAAGCCAACTAATCCTAAGGAGCTGGAAGTGTACGAAGAGTTGGATACGAAGGTGAAGTTGATCATCCTAGATGGTGTCAAAGATTCCTTAATACCTCATATGTCCGGGAAGAACACTAGCCATGAAATGTGGGAAGCTCTTCAAAATTTGTTCTAGAATAAGAACGAGAACCAGGTATTGGTGTTACAGGATAAGTTGAAGGCCACCAAGATGATATAGGGTGAAGGGGTGACTTTGTATCTGACAAGGTTGTCTCAGGTTTGATATGAGATTTCCGCCATCGATGAGACTGTTTCAGATTCTGAGATGGCGAGGATTGCCTTGAAGGGGTTTACTCCAAAGTGGAAGCCGTTCATCAAGGGTGTTGTTTTCAGAGAAAAGCTTCGAGATTGGAATAGGTCGTGGGATGAATTCATTCAATAAGAGTTGCATGACGAGGATCTTCATCTGAAGATGAGGGCTTCAGATGATGACATGGAACTTGTAGCAAGAATGAAGGGAAAGCAAAAGAAGGACTTGAGTAAGATCAAGTTTTTCAACTGTGGAGAGTTTGGTCATTTTTCAATGAAGGGTATGAAGGAGAAGCATGGAGATAAAAAGAAGAAGGGGAATCAGGTTGTAGGTGTTGCCACTTCTACCGAGATTGATGATCTCTCCAAGAGATTGTAAAGTGAGGAAATTGCATTGATCTCTCATGTATCTCAAGGTACCATCGAAAAGGATGCATGGTACAATGGATAGTGTTGCATCGAAACACATGACCAGTTTGCAGGATGTGTTCGTGACTCTAGCTAAGTGGAACTCAAAGTTGCACATAGTGTTGGGCGACAAGAGTTTGAAAGAGACAAGGGGATCAAGTGTCATGCCATTCAGGATGGAGTTAGTTCAGGTGATGGGAGTTCAAGATGTACTGTTTGTACCAAGACTCATATATAATGTGATGTCTCAATAATCGAGTAAAAGGGGTTTGATGTGCTGTTCTAGGGTGGAAAGGCAGGACTAAGGCCCAGAGGCTCTAGCTCCATAGGAGTTGTGATTGGAGTTAGAGAGCATGGTCTATATATATGCCGACGGGTAAGCCTATAAATCACGAGAAGAAGCAGGATGAAGTACAGGTTCCAGATAAGTAGGTGCAAGTTTTAGAGGAGTAAGTACATGTTCCAGAGAAGAAGGTCTAGGTTCTAGAGGTTCATAGGGAACCAAGTTTTAGTAGGAGTTTGTAGGTTCAGAGGGAGGATGTGCAACCTAATAAGATCGCATGGTCAGTGGGGAGTAAGGGTACTTATACATCTAGAAATAAGGAATATGGGAGTGGCATGAAAGCGTTTCAAGAGAGGAAGAGGAAGCAAGGGGCTTCTAGTGACATTTACACTTCCGAGAAGGGCGTAGGTCATGCTATAGGGTTTGATGCAGTTATGTGCACCAGGAATTGGGCTACTTTCGCTAACAGTGAAAATGATGATGATTTACTTCCTAGTCTTGGAAGTAACTCCCTCGCTAAGAGGGAGTGTTGAGATTTGTAGCTTGGGAGGTACTCCAAGCCCTAAGGTTCGGGGTTTGGAGGAAGGAGCCACATCGAAGTTTTTTGTGGGCTTAGAACATAAGCTTGGCGTTTTGTACCCAAAGGTGTGGGGAAAAACCATGAGGAGATTTGGAAATTTGATTCTTGGATATGGAAGACGAACCTTAAAGGAGAAAGGGGTAACTTCAAGCATCAAGGTCAGAGCTCTAGACACGAAGTTATGAATTTTTATATATTTCTGCTTGACTAGAGGCATTAAAAGTCAAGTCAACCTACTTATATTAGTGTCCTCAAGGTATGCATTGAGGTCCAAGGTGAAGTGTATAAATATAGGTGACATTGGACCTCATTTCTCACATCCTAAGATGATCAACTCGTGAGTTAGACATATGAAGTTGGCCACAGGTTTGGAGCATCTCAAACGAAGGGAAGAATGGATGGTTTGGTCTCTCTTGTGATTGCCTTGAGGGCCGCAGAGAATAGGAGCAAGGCTGAGTGGGTTAAGGAAAAATATAGGTGCTGGTGCATGGTCTTAGGAAGGACTTTCTATTTTAGAGGCTGAGGTTTTCTAGACTAATTGTAAAGGGACGAGCCATGTTCAATGACAAAGAAGGGTGTTATGAGGCCTATTTCAAGGATGGAAATTAGCCCATGTACCAATGTATAGGAGAAGGAGATTAATGAAGGAAGGCCACATATTTCGAGTGGAATGTTGGAGAAACATTGGAGGGCTAAACATGTTTGTTGGGTGCTCTAATTAGTTGGTGAAGATACAACAGTATTCACATATCCAAAGGTATGTATTTGATGACTTAAAGTTGATTTGATGCTAGTGGATGAGTTGTCTAGATTGGACAAATTTGTGTTGGGTGTGTTAAGGCTGTTGGAGGGAATCAAGTAGGTGCTCAAGGGAGCCCTAAGTGCAGTACAAGGAAGGACACTTGGACTGCTAGAAGAGACAGGTTTTTCGGGTAATCTCAGGATTGATTCTTGAAGGACAAAGGAAGGAGGTCAAGGGAGCAGATTACATCAACCCAAGTTCATTGTTGGAGGAAATTTTGTAGTGATAGGTGGAAACCCTCCAACCCAAAGTTTGTCTTAATTGGAGCAACACAAGAAGGCATTAGAGGGAAGAAGTACGAAAGGATCTGAGGAGTAACAATGGGAAATTGAGAGCTGTTCACAAACAGAGTTGTGAACAACTCAACAAGAGTCTCTATGTGTTGATGTGGTTAAGGACTAATGATCAACTAGAGAGTAGTTGGAGTAGCCGTATTTAGTGACCTAAAGGAGTTGATAGATTGATAGAGGCAGGAGCTACAAATTGTGAGCACAGGGATCAACGGTTGTGTTTAGGATACGATTGAGGAGCTGTGATGGTGCATAACATCAACTAGATGATAACTGTATCTTGTTCTTGTATTCTTATATCAGTGGGTGTATGAGGGCCATTATCCTTGGTACGAGATCCCTAAAAAGTGTAGAAATTTCTCATTTCCCACCCCGGTTTTCAGTTTCTCCTTATTTCTCCCATATAGTTAAATGCCCTTTCCCATAACCATACATTTAACAAGCTGGAAAAAATAAATTTGCTGAAAACACAAATTCTGGAAATTTTACAAAATGCTAGAAATTGCAGAAATAAAAATCAGCAGTAATAAACAACCATTAAAACACATTTAAACACTGAGATTTTTGGTCAATGTGATCCTGGAAAAACCCCCTACAAGTCTTGGGGAAAACTAGTTTGAGAGCTCTTCTTTATTTCTGGAAAATGCCTTTTTACAGTAAGAGAAATATTCAACAAAAATCAGCAAGCAAACTTTTACAACTTATCTCAGCCTTGTTGAAACTCAACCTTGCTAAAACTCCGCCTTGCTGAAACTCCACCCTGCTGAAACTCCGCTGTATAGACTTGCTGAAACTCCGCCCTGCTGAAACTCCGCTGCTGAAACTCCGCTCTGCTGAAACTCCGCTGCTGAAACTCCGCAGCTCACTGTCCAGAAATCTCCCTTGCTCTCTTGCTCTCCTTCTCTCAATCTGCTCATGAAAGAATGAATGACCTTTTCCTCCTTTTCCTCCTTTAATCTAACCCCAAGTGACTTTTGGGTGATCCCTAAATCCAATGGCTGAAATAGATTGAGATCTAAGGCTGAGATTAAATGCTCATTTAAATCTCACTTTTTATTTTTTAATTCACCCCACTTTAATAAAGACCCACTTCGTCATTTATTTCCAAAGTCACTTTTCCTTTCTAATTTTTCATTGACTTTATAAAAGTCACTTTAAAATTAGACTTAGTAACTTTATCACTTAAAGTCACTTTTAAATTAGATTTAACTTTATAAAATTATAAAGTCACTTTAGGAGAAAAATTAAATTCTTTTGGACACTTTTCCCTAGGCCAAAGATCAAAGCCTAAGGGAACCACCTGTCTTCCGGTACCAAATTTCAACACTCCCTCTTACCAAGGAAGGTGTTCCTCACCACACCCATCTTGTCTCTGAAGTAGACATGCTTGCCCCGTGGTAAGGCTTTGGTAAGAATATCTACAACCTGCTCATCAGTGGAAATATACTCAAGCTTCATAGCTCCCTTTTGAACATAGTCTCTGATGAAATGATATCTGATCCCGATATGCTTTGACCTGTCATGAAATACTAGATTCTCCGTGAGTTTAATGCAACTCTGATTATCACAGTAAATCACTGAAGGTCTCAACGGTTGACCAAATAATCCAAACAACATCTTGCGAAGCCAGATAGCCTCACAAATAGCTAGACTGGCTGCCATATACTCTGCTTCCGCTGAACTCAGTGCTACTGACTGCTGCTTCTAGCTGAACCATGACACTACTGCTGAACCCAACCCAAAACAGCACCCTGAAGTGCTCTTCCTATCAGAAGCACAACCTGCCCAATCAGAATCAGTGTATCCTGCCAATCTCACTCCATCTCCCTGCCTGTAGTCCAGACCATAATCCACTGTCCCCTGCAAGCACTGCAAAATGTATTTTGCAGCCACCCAGTGAACCTTCCTAGGCTCACACATAAACTGACTCATCGTGTTGACTGCAAAACAGATATCTGGTCTAATGTTGACCAAATACATCAAGGAACCAATCAGCTGCCTGTACAATGTGGGATCGACCAACTCGAAATCCGAAGCATGAAGCTTCTTCCAGTTGGTGATCATCGATGTCGATATGGGTCTACAATAGTCCATGTGGAATCTGCTAAGGATGTCCACAATATACTTCCCCTGCCCCAGGAAGAAATGCCCCTCCTCCTGCCACAACTCCAAGCCCAAAAAGTAATGCATCAAGCCGATGTCCTTCATCTCAAACTCCGTCGCAAGATCTCTCTTGCAGTGCTCTATGAGTCTCTCTGCACCTGTAATGAACAAGTCATCCACATACTGCACCAGAATGAGAGGCTCCTCACCAATCACAATAAAGTAAAGGTTCGGATCTGCCTCACTCTTTGTGAAACCCATCCCTTGCAAATATGTATCTATCCTGGAGTACCAAGCTCTGGGAGCTTGCTTCAGGCCATAAAGGGCCTTCTTCAGTCTGCACACATGGGACTCCTTCCCATGCACCTCAAAGCCCTGTGGCTGCTCAATGTACACCTCCTCCTGTATGAAGCCATTGAGAAATGTAGTCTTCACATCCATCTGGTGGATCTTCCAACCCATCTCTGCTGCAATCGATATAATGGAGCAGATCGAAGTATATCGAGCCACGAGAGCGAAGGTCTCCTCATAATCAACTCCCTCTACCTGGGAGAACCCTCTAGCCACAAACCTTGCTTTGAATTTCTCAATGCTGCCATCTGCAGCATGCTTTACCTTGTACAGCCATCAGGAAGTAACCACGGATTTGCCCTCATGCCTCAGCACCACCTCCCAAACATCATTCTTCATGATAGAAGAATACTCCTCCTGCATGGCCTCTCTCCAGACCTGCTGGATAGCTGCCTCCTCATAGCTAGAAGGCTCAGAGTCAAGGATGCTGGTAACCATCGCCATATAGCTACAAAACCTCTCAGGTGGTCTACTCTCTCTGACCGGCCTCTTCGGCTCAACAACAGATGAGGCATCTCTCAAGGTGTCCTAAAGCCACTTGGGCTTCCTCTTCCCTGAGTGCACTTCTCCCACCGGAGAATGAAACTCCTCCTCCTCATCATCATCAGGAGCCTGAACTCCTGACTGTATGTCTACTGTCCTCTTTCCTGCACCTGAACCTGTAGAAGCTGAGGTACCGTGTGAACTGTCCATCAGTGGACTCCCTAATGAACTGCTCTGCATGCTGCCCGGAGCACCACCCCTCTGGCTCGGTGAACCACTGCTCACTGATGGATCTGACATCCTCATAGATGTACCTCCTGATCCTCCTGATCCTCCTGATCCCTATCCACTGGATCCCTGCGACTGACTCAACTGCTGCTGAGGGTCTGGCTGATCCAGATACTCTAACTCCCGTGACCTTCTAAAGGCCCTGTCCTCCTCAAACTTCACATCCCGTCTGACAACAACTCTCCTCTGTGCAAGAATGTAAATTCGAAAGGCCTTTGAGGTCTCACTGTAGCCCACAAAGATAACCTTCTCTGCGGTGGGCTCTAGTTTGGTCCTCTTCTCCTTGGGTATATAGGAATATGTAATGCATCCAAAGATACGAAGATGACCAATATCAGGCTTCTTCCCAAAGAAAGCCTCCTCCGGAGTCATGTGCCCCAAGGCACGATGCAGATTCCTGTTCTGCAAGTAAACAGCTGTGTTGCAGGCCTCTGCCCACAAGAACAATGGCAACCCCTGATCATGTAACATGGCTTTGGCAGCCCCTATGATGGATCTGTTCTTCCTCTCTGCAACCCCGTTCTGCTGGGGGTTGTAAGGAACAATGAACTCCCTCCTAATGCCTGCCTCTACACAATAGTCAACAAAATCTCCAAGGTTGTACTCTCCTCCATTGTCCGACCTCAGGGACTTGATCTTTTGACCTGTCTGTGTCTCCACAAGAGCTCTGAACTCCTGAAACCACTTGAAGACCTCACTCTTGGTCTTCAAAAAATAAATCCAGGTCCTCCTGGAGTGATCATCAATGAATAAAACATAGTAATCATATCCACTCAAGGGAACATGAGACATCCGACCACTCACATCGGAATGAATCAAATCAAGCATCCTAGTCGCTTTGCTGTCACTGCTGGGAAAAGGGGATTTGGCAAACTTGCCCATCGCACAACCTCTGCAAGTATCAAAGTGATTAGTACTGAAATATGGCACACCTGTAGTGATCTCCCGCAATGTCCTCAAGGCTCCATGATACATATGTCCCATCCTGCGGTGCCAAATCTCACACAGCTCAGAACTGCTAGCTCTGCTGTCGGTACTACTGCTCAATGCCAAAAGGGGTTGGAATGCAAACTTGTACACCTTTGCATGGCCTACACCTATCACTCTAGCTGAATCAGCTGGAGTGCCCCTGGGATACATCAACACCTGTCCTCCCCTGAACAGTACCTCATATCCTCTATCCTCCAAAGCTTAGACGGATATGAGGTTCTTCCTCATCCCTGGCACATAAAGAACATCTGACACTTTCAAGGGAGGTTTGGACTCCCTGTGAAATGTCAGTGTCCCCACCCCGACTGCTCTAACAACTCTGTCATCACCAAGTACTAGCTCTATATCAGTGCCACTCTCTGAAAGCTCTGAGAAGTACTCACAGACTCCTGTCATGTGACGTGAAGCCCCACTGTCCACATACCAGATACCTGAAGATGCTCCGCTAATCGAGGGAAAATCATGCTCCCTCTGAACCTGTGTGGCAGGTGATCCTGCACTAGAGGACTCACACGTAGTGAACACAAACTCCCGGTCAAAATGACCTGCAAAGTCCTCAATCTCTGCTGAAGCTTCCACGTCCTGGTTCTTCCCCTTCTTCTTCTTCTTCTCCGGACACACAACTGCATAGTGTCCCATCTTTTGACAATTCCAACACTTCACCTTGGAATAGTCCTTCTGTGTGTTCCCCTGTTTACCTTTACCTTTGCCTTTGCCCCCACCACTGTTTGTGGAAGCCTGCTTCTTCCCTTTGCCTTTCTTGCCTACTGCCACCAGTGCTACATCCTCATCCTGCTCAACTGGCTTGGCTGCCCCAAGCTGACCTTTCCTGATCTCCGTCTGAATGCAATCATCCCAAAACCTCTCGCATGTGGGAAGGGTCTCACGTGCACAAACCCCATTAGCAAAGTTCAACCATGAACAGGGGAGGCCATTCACTGCAATCCGCACCAACTCAGTGGGTGGAATGGCCTCTCCAATCGCTGCCAAGTCATCTCTCACATTAGTAATCTTTGTGAGATATCCAGCTGCACTATCATTACCCATATTAATGTTCTTCAGCTTCTCCTTCAGGACCATCTTCCGGTTCTCATTGGTACTCTGGTAGAGATTAGACAATGCTGTCCACATCTCATGGGCATTGCTCTTTCCTCTCACATGAGGAATGCAATGGTCTTTGATTCCGTCTAGAATCAGCCTCTTACCCTTGTTGTTCTTTTTATTGTAAGCTATCAACTGAGTAGCATCAGTAGGCACAACAACAAGGTTCTGTGTGGTATTCCCCATGATATCTCAGACTTCTGCCTCCTCAAAGATACTCTGCATTCTCTCCTTCCAAACGCTGTAATTTGTATGCCCATCCAGCCTATCCTCCACCCTCAATCCCAATGACATCCTACTATCCTAAAACTGAAAAATAGCACTGCTGTAGTAAAGATAAAACTGCTGTTTATGAAAAAATCAGCTTGCTGGAATTTTCTGAGTGAAAAATCAGCAGCTGTAATTTTTCCTTTTGCTGTCCCAAACTGTCCTTCAGCACTCAAGCTCTGATACCATGTAGAAATTTCTCATTTCCCACCCCGGTTTTCAGTTTCTCCTTATTTCTCCCATACAGTTAAATGCCCTTTCCCATAACCATACATTTAACAAGCTGGAAAAAATAAATTTGTTGAAAACACAAATTCTGGAAATTTTACAGAATGCTAGAAATTGCAGAAATAAAAATCAGCAGTAATAAACAGCCATTAAAACACATTTAAACACTGAGATTTTTGGTCAATGTGACCCTGGAAAAACCCCCTACAAGTCTTGGGGAAGACCAGTTTGAGAGCTCTTCTTTATTTATGGAAAATGCCTTTTTACAGTAAGAGAAATATTCAGCAAAAATCAGCAAGCAAACTTTTATAACTTATCTCAGCCTTACTGAAACTCAGCCTTGCTAAAACTCCGCCTTGCTGAAACTCCGCTCTGCTGAAACTCCGCTATATAGACTTGCTGAAACTCCGCCCTGCTGAAACTCTGCTGCTGAAACTCCGCAGCTCACTGTCCAGAAATCTCCCTTGCTCTCCTTCTCTCAATCTGCTCATGAAAGAATGAATTACCTTTTCCTCCTTTTCCTCCTTTAATCTAACCCCAAGTGACTTTTGGGTGATCCAAGTGACCTTTGGGTGATCCCTAAATCCAATAGCTGAAATAGATTGAGATCTAAGGCTGAGATTAAATGCTCATTTAAATCTCACTTTTTATTTTTTAATTCACCCCACTTTAATAAAGACCCACTTAGTCATTTATTTCCAATGTCACTTTTCCTTTCTAATTTTTCATTGACTTTATAAAAGTCACTTTAAAATTAGACTTAGTAACTTTATCACTTAAAGTCACTTTTAAATTAGATTTAACTTTATAAAATTATAAAGTCACTTTAGGAGAAAAATTAAATTCTTTTGGACACTTTTCCCTATGCCAAAGATCAAAGCCTAAGGGAACCACCTGTCCTCCGGTACCAAATTTCAACAAAAAATTGTATTATCAGTTTATTGATATAACAAAGTTGGGTTTCGTAAAAAAATATCTATATTTGTGCACATGTTGATTTACAACAATTTTATATTTCACTGTGACAAGTAGTTTGTTGTGGTACTTGGATTGGTAGCGTCAGTGATTGCAAGATTCTAACCTAGACTCCAATATCGTGGAAAAATAACAGAATGAACTCGACCTAGGCCACACCAGCCCTTAGCATGGCTGGATTTTTGCCCACAGAGTTTCGAACTGATGACATTTTCACGCCGGAGTGCCTTAACAAAACACCCCGTCACCATTTTCTCTACCCCCTGTGGAGAACGTGATGAATAAATATTATAATAGTGAAAAGAACCAAAATATTTCAACATTTTTCTCTTATAACATGAAATGTTATTTCCTTTGCATCTCTCAAAAGTTTTAAATAGAGCGAGACTTTTAAGGATAATTAAAAACATTGTTTACAATTTGGAAACATAGAAGGGCGGATTGAATTTCTCTTGTTGGTTGAATAATTGAGACATGTTCTCTTAAACTTTCCAAGCGCTAATTTTCCAGTAACTACTTATATTTTATGTTTTTAATCACAATCAATTTTTTAAAATACTATATATATATATATATATATATAATCTCTCTCTCTCTTGTTAGAAATTAATTAACAGATGAATGGAACATGTAAAATATTGCAGAATGACAAACACAAAAGCATAAAACAAGAGACACACAAATATACGTGGTTCACCCAATTTGGGCTATGTCCACGGAGAAACAACCAGACCTTGTTTTTATATTATCCAACAAAATGAAGTGATACAACCTACAACAAATCCTCTGTAGTTTCCTCTTTGCTCTCACATAGTCTCCTCCCTCTTTGTTGCACATAATAATAATATACACAACCACAATACAATTCCCTCATATAAGCCGAGGGTTTCATTCTAGGGAAAAAAAATCCCTAAATTAACATAACTTCTACTATGATATTTTTCGCCTAATGAACGCCCCAGATTGACTACGAAATCACAATATTTTACAAGGAATTTTTTCATCTATTTTTTGTTTTGGGGGCGTGGGGGGCTCATAAAATCACTGTTGCCCCCTTGCTGGACCCCCCTGATGGTGATCCTACGAGCGACATTTCCACCCTGTTAGGAACTAGGGTCCAACGCGGCTAAAATGAGACCTTTGAATCAAGAAGATAATCAGGCTCCACTCTCTCTCTTTCTCTTTGTGTGTGTGTGTGTGTGTGTATATATATATATATATATATATATATATATATGACAATACATTGTTGATTTCATTATTCTCCTTATAATCCTTTTCAAATACAATTTGAATTCTCCGTACATAAAATTATTGAATCTATTTGTATACTAATACATGGGTTGAATTTGTTGAAATAGGTAACAATGTCAATAGTAGTGAAGTGCACCTTAGTGCATGCGAGGAGTTGACAAGAAATAATAAAATTACAACCTTGGCTCTCACCATGGATATTGATTATTATGAATAGGAGGCTATGTACATTCTAATGGTAGTAAAAAATTAGACTATCCCAAAATTTTTCTTGTTGATGATATTACATGTTATTTCCCTAACAAGATATGCAAAGGGTTTAAATAGAATATATGTTTTATGAAAAACTAAAAACATTGTTTAGAATTTGGGCACTTAGAAAGGGAACTCAAATTTTTTGTTGGTATAATAATAGTGGCATGGTTTCTCTCTCTTTTTAAACCTTTCAATATTTTAAATATGCTACTTGTATTTCTTTGTTTTCAATTAGAAAGTCATATGGTGAAAATTGTAGTAACAATAATGAAGGTGATGGACATAGAGTTGATCCAATGGAAGAAAATCAATAATATACTTGTGAATGATGGGATAAATATATTGGTCCATGACACTATGATATTATTAATTAGATTCATGATGAACATCTTATTGATAAGGCACAAAATCCCTATATGAGGCTCAAACATAAATACTATCTTTACTATTTTGTGGTTGGTGGAATTGAAGATATTGAACATTGTTTCAAACAAAGTTCAAGTTATGCAATATGATTCTTTATATAAGTTTTTGTTTATTTTTAGGATGCAATGACCATAATTAATATGTTAATTTATTTATGTTTTTTTATAGATTATTAGATAATATTTTCCCATCACAGTGAAATACTTTACCTTGCACATATGTAGTGATATCACACCAATTTTGTCCACTTTGAAACACATAAGTGATATTAGCTGGAATTACCATAGATAAATGATAACCCCATTTAATTCACCCAAAATCATGGATGATCTATTAATTGTGCACCCAAAATCATGGAGGATTGATTAATTGTACACCCAAAACCATGGAGAATCAACTAATCATGCACCTAGAGAAAAATTCAATATTCAAGTATCCCTTGGTTTACAGGGTGTGATGTCGAATGCCTCCATTATACCCACAATATCGGTGGCCCAAGTTGATTTATATGATTTAACAATAGTATGGATAAGGGGTAAAACTTTCCACGACACTCAAGCACTTTCCTTAACTCCCTAAGGCAAAATTCATGGTCCAGAGCCTTCTCCCCAGGCGGCCAGGTTCTTAGATTGACTTTTATCAAATATCAAACTTTCACAACCTTTCCAATCTCTTGAGGTTTCGATATCAAATGGTGGGAAATGTTTCATTTATCGGGACTGATTATTGGTGGAACTTCCCAATGCTCGTCACAAAATTTTAGTGCTTTACTAATGGGGTGATGGCAGTGAAATATAAATGATGTGAATGTTTCCATCTATCAGCGCTGTCAACTAACATGATGTTTCTAGAACCTCCCAATGTTTGTTTCCCAATGCTTTTCAGAAGCCTCAGTGCTTTACTGATAGAGTGGTGGTGGTAGAATAAAACTAACGAGAATGTTTCCATTTGTCAGGGTTGTCCTCTGATGGGACCATCCACCACTTATCATATTGACCAAATAAAAGGTTTCATCATGCCAAGTCTTGTTAACTTTGATGCCTAATGACCTATAGAAGGAAAGGTCAAAAGGATGGATTCCATCACTTGAGTGTTCACTTGGTCCAGTACGCTTTTGGACTTGCAACTTTATGTTCTCTCGCTCATTACCTCGTTCCATGCACACATGCATACATATCAATTAGATGAGGTGTCAATGCACATATTCATGCATAGAGAGATCCATAATTAATATCATCACAAGGATACACATAAAGTTTTCCTTCTATTATCGTTGAGCTCGATTACATACTAAGGCCTCCCATGCCTGACCACCCTCTCAACCTGATCTATATTGTATTGATCTCTTCTAGAAAATAATTCCACCTTACCTAATATTTTTTCTATAACTTCCCCTTAAGGGCACTTCAACATAACCTCCTAACTAACCCAGATTAAAATATCACAATTTAAAGAAAACGCAAAAAGGGAATCACTCCATTTGGTGAGATAAATTTTCTGTTAAGATGCTCTTGCATTAGACTCTGGGGAAGAAAGGATTTCTCCATTAGGTCTTCAACATCCATGCCAAATTTAGAATTTTATTTTATTGTCATCGAATTGGCATCTTGTATCGACTAGTTTTTCCATTTGACCAAATACTGAAAATATTCTCTTTGTCTGGTTTTCTAGGTCACATTTTTTTCCATTACTACTTCAATCTCTTTCTGAACTTGTTTTGGAAATTAGTCCTCCCATTTGTAGGTTTTTCCTTCATCACTTGTAGGCACATATGCTATCTCCTTAAAGGGATATAGATCTTCCATATTGAAAATTGGTTAAATCCCATATCACCTGAGGGTTTGAGTTCATAAGCATTGGAAGAAAACCTCCTCAAGGTTTTACATGGAACAACTTTCTTAAGCTTCAATTTGTTGTATGTCCCTCTAGGAAACCTTTCCTTCCTAAGATAAGCCATAACTAAGTCACCAACTTCAATGTCCAATTGTCTCCTTCTTATATATGCTTTTTGTTTGTACTTGTTCGTTTCTTGTAGTTGTTATTTGACTCTCTCTAGTAACTCTTGCATTCTTGCTGAAAAATATTCACCTCTAGCACTTTTGATTTCTTGTTTTCCCAAATTCCTTAACTCATAAACCCCTCTTGGGTGCATTTCATATACTATTTGGAATGGAATCATTCCGGTGCTTCCATTGGAAGAGTAATTGTAAGAAAACCCGACTTGAGCAAGCACTTAGTCCATTGATTGGGATATTCACTTGCCAAACTTCTCAAAATGTTCCCCAAACTCCTATTCACCACCACTATCTGCCCATATTTATGGGGGTGATAATCTGAACTAAAATTCAAGTTAATGTTTAGATTTTTTCATAACGTTCTCCAAAAATGGCGCACAAACCTTGTATATCAATCTGAAATAATATTTTTGGGAAAGCCATGCAACCTTAATATTCCCTTAAAGAATAAATTGGTTACATTTTTTGCATCACTCGTATTGGAACAAGCAATAAAATGAGCCATTTTAGAAAACCTATCCACAAAAACATTGATGGATTCGTTACACTTTTGGGTTCGAGGTAATCCCAAAACAATTTCCATACTAATAGAATCCCATGGTCTAGTTCGAATTGGTAATGGTTAGTATAATCCTATGTTCTAGCTTCTTCCTTTGGCATGCTGACACATTTTTCATTTCTCAAGAAATATCATCACATCAACATGCATATGTTGCTAGAAATAAAAAAATTTAACAAAGAAAAATGTTTTTTAGATCCAAAGTGTCATGACAGTTCGCCACTATGCTTTTACTTTATTAAATTATCTCTCATGCAACACTTCGATATGCAAAGTCGATTACCTTTGAAAAACAAGCCATCTTGGATCATATAGCTTGACCATTGTGTAATATTCACGATGGTTGAGTTTTCACATGTTGCATATGATTCCTTGAAATTTATAACATCCTTGTACATTTCTCTTAGTTCATCAATTCATAAATCATTAAATTGGAATTCTTGTAGCATCAAGTTGCTTCTAATTAAAGCATTAACTACTTTGTTTGATGAACCACTTGCATGCTTAATAAAAAAAGTTACATTATGCAAAAATTATACTCAATTGGTATGTCTTTGGTTCAATTTTGGCAGACTATTAATAAAGTGCAAATATTGATTGTTAGTATACAAAACAAATTCCTAGGGCATCAAGTAATGCCTCCACTTTTTTCAAGGTCTGAACTATAACACAAAATTGACCTTGTCATATGAGGAATACTCCTGCTTGGCCTCATTTATTTTCTCACCGAGGTAAGCAATCAACCTCCCTTCTTGACTTAGCATTGCTCCAATGGGAGTTACACTCTAATCCATTTCAACTTAATTTTTTTTTCTAAAGTCTGGTATGACTAGAATATATTGTTTTGCGATATTTTTTTTTCATAATTTAAAATTTGGATTAGTTGCTACAATCCATTTGAAGAGTTGTTTTCTCTCTTCAATGGTATCTATAATAGTTGCACAAATACTATTGAAGATTTTTATAAATTACTTGTAAAAACTTGCGAGGCCATGAAAGCTCCTAACCTCAAAGACATTTCGTGGGATAGGCCAATTGATGATTGCCCTAACTTTTTTATGGTCCATCTTTAAACTGACTTTAGAAATTACGAAGCCCAAATATATACCAATTCCTTTTTCATAGGCCACTTTGTTTGGAAGACTTTCTCCAAGAATTAAATCAAAATATGGTGGCTAATGCTTCAAACATGAGGTAATTGGTAATTCATCCACAACTATCTCAGCAAAATCATCCAATACAAAATTGATTTCATCAGAAAATCATCTAAACTTGTGCTGGTAAGATTTACCTTCGCTTTACCAATCAAAGTAAAATGTACTTCCTTGCTTTTGACTCTTTGCAACAACTCCTTGCCACTCATCAAAAACTCACTAGGACCAACTTCTTCTTTAACTCCTCCACCTTGTAAAGACAACAATGTATGCTTATGACAATCTTTCTCAAGTGTGTAGGTGTTCCTTCTGCCATCATGAATAAAGTTCCTATCAAGCTACCATGGTATTCCTAAAAAATTATGGAAAACATCGAGGGAATTACATTACACAGTATTTCATATTTGTACCTTCCAATTTGAAGATCTACTTCACATTGTTTATTGACTAGGATTTGATGGCCTTTTTGTAACCATGAAACTTTGTAAGGAGTGGGATGTGGTGTTATTTTCAAGGCTAGTTTCTCTATCATATTTGTAGAAATAAGATTAACTGTACTACCACTATCAATTACAACCTTACAACACTTACCTCTTGACTTACACATGATCCTAAACAAACTTCTCATTTCGGCTGGTTCCTTTGTCTCCTTTTCAGATTTAATCAAAACTCTCTTCAACAATAGAGATTCTCTTCTTTCAACAACTTCTCATCATAAGCCTCGATGATTTACGGGTGGGGCGCTAGTGGTAGACTACAACTAACAGGAATAATTTCATCTATCGGGGCTATAAACTGGCAAGACCATTTGTCACTTATCAATTGACTAGATAAAATATTTCATCGTACTGTTTTGTTAACTCCAATGTTTAATGGCCAATAGAAGGAAAGTTTAACAATAGAGATTTCGTCACTTGACTATTCCAAAACCAATACTATTGACCTAAAATCACTATTGATCCCAACCTTTAATCCTTGATTGAAATTGTAATTACTTATGTTAATGACTTTTGATGGCATGTAAATTTAAAAGGTTTAAAATACTGGGAATAATTATAATTATATTTCTAATGCAAAATGCCAAACATATGATGAAGAGGTGGAGCTTGATTTAGACCATGAGAATCCATGAGCGGGGGAAACAAACAATTGGGGATATGGTAGCAAACCTAACCATGGAAATAATACCTACCAATATATTATTTGGATGAGCCAAATATTTAGAATGTTTAAGATTGTTAAACTCCTAATAAAAAATCAATGGGGGAGGAGTTGGTAGTTGAGGTACAACTCCCATAATAATGAAGGTAGTTGGATTATGTACCCAATTGTCTCATCCAAGGTATGGGAAAAGTCCCTATCCAAATACTTCTAGGATTTGACTACAAATTGGCATATTTGACATGAAATCAAATGGAGAAGAAACCCACAAGGATTAGGGGATAAGATGTCCTAGATTTTGTGTATCCATGATTAGAGAGCGGAGGAGGCTCTTGAGAGACAAATGAAATAAGGGATTAGATATATCTAATCCCCACCTGAGAAATTCAAATTTAAGTGTCCCAAACTCAAGTTTTCGCATAGAATTTTGGGTGCTTGTTGGGTAGGAAGGACTACTAATTGTTAGGTAAACTTGAATCAGGAAATAGTCAAAGTTGATTGGGTCAATAGTAATGGTTTTGGGTCGCTTATTTTTTGGTTTCCCATGGATTTCATGTAATGGAGCCTTTAAAAGTTTGGGAAGACTTCATTGTAATGTGGCCAGAGAGGTGAGCAGTGAAGGATCACTTATCTGACTTGGCCAAGGAATAATGGAATTCCGTTAAGTTGGGTTTTTCCCCAGAGCTGGGGTTTTCACAAGGTAAATTGTGTGCATATTGTTAATGCATGTTTTGTTGCTGGTTGCGTTATAGTTTAACAGTACTTTTTTTTATCACTAGGAGAGGAGACTCCTGAGGGACTAGTGAAGCAATAGAGGGGCTCCTTTGTGCTATTCAAGGCAACTGAGAACCCAATTACAATGTGTAGACGTTTAGCTCAAAGGGGTTTGAAGGGAAGTTTTTGGATTTATATGGATGAAGGAGAGTTGTTACACTTCATTTTGTCACCATGACAAATAATCATCAAATTTGGATCTCTTGCGATCCATCCAAGTGTCATGAAGCACTCCCTTACAAGTCAACTACTTATATACCTTGAATAAAGTGAAATTTCTGGATCTCCTAGTACAAAACCCTGTTTTTGAGCATCTGCGCAGTTTTTTTGAACATAATTCGCATATGTGCAATTTCTTCCACTATAAAATACGTGGATTTGCGTACTGTCTTCCACTATAAACTGCGCAGGTAAATCAATAAAAAGTAAAAATAAAGGTGAGATCTAGAAGCATTGTTGGGAAAATCATTCCCAACAGAAAGCCACTCATGTTTATTCGAGCCTAACCTCATTTTTGATGGAACTAATTCCCATTCTTGAAGGAGTCCTATTTTAGTGGATCTCATCCTTGGACTAAGGATCTCAAACTACTTCCTTTTGGCCATTAATCTAGCCATAGGTGGGGGAATTGAGAGAGACTACTGAGAGTAACATTATGCTGGGGGAAACAGGTTGGAGAGCTTATCATTCTTGGAGAGGATTGAGATTAATCAGAGGAGCTTCAAAACATCAAGGCATAGGTTTTGTAGCTCCTTTATGTTTATGAAATTAATACAAACAAGAATTTCTTCTCACTTTATTGTTTAATGGATTAATTGATGAATTTCATGGATGGTTTATGTTATTAATATTTTTCCATTGGAATGATGTTTGTTACTAGTCTCCTTGATCACTAGTTTGAATTATTGAATCATTTATGCTGCATATGCCTTTGATCCTTTGTTGTTTCCATGTGTGTAGGTCTAGATTCAAGCATGGAGGAGCTACACTGAAGCACAAAGGAGGATCTTCATCAAGCATGTCGTAATAAGGTATGAATTTCCTTTTCCCACCTTGTTAGCTTATGATTCAAGAAACGATAGATTCAGGGAAGGAATTAGCTTGATTGTCTGTTTGTTTCTAGTTTCCTTTTAGGATATAGGGAGATCACTCTTGTTCGCAAGAGGGATTATTTGCCTAACAAATTGGCAACTCCACTAGGGAACGTCCTGCCTCTTCCATCTCCTTATTTTTCATTCTCGAACCTTTTTTGATAGCCTTATCTGAGTCTGGAAAAGTTAATGATCTTTCACATTTTTTGATTTGTTTGGATATATATATATATATATATATATATTTTTTTTTTTTAATTTTTTCTTTAAGTTTCTCTACCTACATGGTTTCTGTTTAGAAATAGAGCACATATCTGTGCATATTACCTTTAGCAATAGTGCACATGCGCACTGTATCTACCTGCACATACTTTGACATTTTTGTGAAAAAATAGCTTTTCCTCTCATTAAAATCTGATTTTTTTGTTTTTTAAGGTTTAATTACATTTGTCTATGATTCCAGTCAGTGTCCATGTGTTTGATTGAGTATTGTGAAGGATTTTTCTTGAGATTTGTCCATTTTCAAGGATTGAAAGGTAGGGTTTCTCAAGAATTAGTGTTTTGATGAGATATGCTTCTTGTGTTGCATTGAAAACAAGAGTCATTTTTATTCAAGTACTGAAGTTTACTATCAAAATTACACTTTAAGCATTGATTTCATAACATTCATTCAAGCATTTTCATTTTAAGGATTCCTTTGGGTGTTTAAAATTCGAATTCCTTTGGTCATTTCTGAAAGATTTGCCTTAGTTTCTTAACAATTGTGTCTGAGTGTTAATCACCCTTGAGTATTATTATTTTTGACCTTTGAATTTTTCACCCGATTTCCTTTACTTATACTTGATTGGTCCTTTAGTTGTAATAGTGATAGGAAATAGTCTTGTTGTTCTTTCGTTGATTTAGAATAATCTTGTATTTGTTTTCAAGAGTTCTCTTTCATAGATTACATTTGCATGGTTAGAATTTTCATTTCATAAGCTGAAATTGTGCATAGATTACATTTGCATAGTGTTCACGGAAATTGTGCATAGATTACATTTACATAGTTTTCAAGAAAATTGGGCATAGATTACATTGTGTGGTTTGCAACTTAGAGCTTTGAATTGCATTGAAAGACTAGAAGTGGTATATTCTAGAGTTTATATTTTAAAGAAGAACCTCTTTACTTACTCTAACTAGAATTCATCGAAATTAAAATATTACAAATTTCATATTTGACGCATTAAAGTTTTGTGTCAAGTCATAATACCATCAGTTTCATGTCCATTTACCCTTTGAGTAAATAACAACTTAATAACACAGCGTTAATAAAATTCATCTAGAATTTTTATTATTTTTAGGGCTCTTTCCACCTACAGTAGATTAGGTTGTAGGGCTTTGGAATAGGAAAGTGAGTAAACTTTCCAAAGCTACAAACAAACAATAGAATCTTGAGTTAGGGAGAGAAATCCAATTATTTTAGTTTTTCTCTGGGAAGCTCTTCTTATACATGAGTTAAGCATGAGATCATGTCGGATCTGGTGAAGTGATCATACCCACTTCATTGGCTATGATATAGTGATTTGCATGTATTACAACAATGTCGAAAGATACTTGGGGTCACTTGAAAGTAAACATCCAATTAACCACGTTGAGGAGCTTTCAAGGGGATCGAGCTTTGTTACTCTGCGCTTGCGTGTACGTATGATTTACGACTACCCCCCAGGAATAATTGTTATAGTTGGTAACCTTAGTGACCATAATCCTAGGGCTATTATCCGAGGTGATGAAAGAGGGAAGGTCCTGCTGTACCTGGAACAGAGATTGACTAGACTCACTTGGACCTTTTGGAGGGTAATGCTTGAGATGGCATAAGTGAAGTTATTTGAACCACATCGTTTAATTCAGTAGGTTGTCAGTGTAACTGGTTCCACTCGATCATATCTACAACCAATTTTCACCTTGATTTCTGTGATGTTGGATTTCATTACCAACTAGTGATTTCATTGTGAAAAGCTTGTTTGCATGGTTTGAATCCTTAGATTTTTTTAGCATGTGTTTAGTTGGTTGTTTTTACTTTTTACAGGCCTTAGGTTTGGATTGTGATTTTTTAAATGTTATTATTAAAAAGTAAACTTATTTGGATTGAATCTAATTGAAACAATTCCAAAAGTTACTGATAAAAACCTCCCTTTTAACGGGAACCCTAATCCTCTCCCTGATTTTTCAAATGTCGGTCCTCCTTATATGGCTACATTGTCATTTCCCAGATTCACGATAGGTTTCCCTGTATGGTTGTTCTCAACTTCTTTAATTCTAAATACTCTAATTGTACCAGCCAAACCGAGTTTTTTACCTTAATCGAGTTCACCATCTCAACATCACCAACCTATTGTTAACACTTTACCTTCTTCATCCAACATTGCCTCCTCCCTTTCTTCTTATTTGCTTGGTAAAAGCCTTGATGCTAGTAACCAGGTGACTAAGAAGAAGAAGAAAGGGAAGAAGAAGAAGAAGAAATATAAGAAATAAGTCAACCAACCAACCATGGCTGTAAGTATTGGTAATGTTGAGGAAACTTCTATAATGCATCGTAAGCCAAAATACCCTTGCAAGCTTTGTAAGGGTGACCACTTCCTTATCAATTGTCTTGGTATTCCTAAGGTTTTGGAAGTATGGTCAAATAATTCTCATCAACTTACAGTTGATCCATCAAACCGTGACTCTCAGATTCCAAGGAAAAAACTTAAGGCCAGGTTTCCTTGTAGGTTATGCAAAGGGGCTCATCATAGTCACCTTTTCCCTCACATGGATGAAGCCTCAAAATTGTTTGAAAGACTTTTTGTTTCACAAATTCCAAATTCCAACTAATTACCATGAACTTTCTCCCCATCTACCATTAGTTGACGAAGTGATTGATTTAAACTGAAGTACAGTGAATCCCACTCTTACATTGGAGGTTGAAACATGTATCACCCACGTTAATGGACTAGTTTTTAATCAAGTGGTCGAATTGATTCCATCTTCGGTCGATCCCACTCTCCCTTTAGAGAGTGAACTTCATACCACTCATTTTCTTCATGTTACCTCATATTCTTCTATACATGGGGGCATTTCATCTGTTGCTTTTGAACCCCATCCAAGTTATGAGGCTACTTGTTTTGATTGGAGTAGATTGATAGAACCTCATCTTCCTTATTCCACCCCTTTCTAAATAATTGTGAAATATTATGGTAAGAATGTGTGACGCATGAATGTAGATGAAGGTGCTTCTCTAAATATTTTATCCTTGACTGCTTGGCAAGCTTTGGGTTCCCCTCAGATTATGCCCATTACACAGAATATGTTAGCTTTTAACATAACCGTTAGTGAATCTTTAGGGATCCTTCCTAAGTTGCCTATTACCTTGGAAGGTAAGACTGTTTGTATTGATCTTATGGTATTCCAAGGTCCCTTAGATTTCAATTTTCTCCTTGGGCGAGATTATGTCTTTGCCATGAAAGATTTCATATCGACACTCTTTCACGTGATGTCCTTCCTTCATAATGGAAACATTGTGAGTTGATCAACTTTCATACATTGATCTTGCTTCGACTACCCATCATACAATACCCTTGAATGTTCCCTATATGGAAGTGGTACCTACCCCACCATGGGTTAATTATGTGGCAACCTATCCTTTAGTTACTGATGCAAGTGAGCCTCTCATTGTCTACTCGACTTCTTTTCACTTAGATACAGTAAATGATGTGGTCAAAACATCAATGGGGGTATTTGAATACAATTTACTTATCCATATTTATCCCCTTGACATGTGTTCCTTCCAGAGAAATGTTCTTCCATTTGATGAAGATCTCTTGGAAGCCATAATTGAGGTGTGTCCCTTGGCATGTGTTCCTTCCAGATGGAAGCCATGATAGGTCTCATGAGGATAGTTCTTTTACTGTGTCAACCTCATTAAAAAATGAAACAACACCCATGTGGATGGTTCTCTTCCTATGTCAACATTGTTAAAAAATGAAATAGGTCTCATGAGGATAGTAACTCTTTTGTTGTGTCGATCTCACTAAAAAATGAAACAAACCTGATGAGGATGGCTGTTTTATTGTGTTAACCTCATTAAAAAATGAAACGAATTTCCATGAGGATAGTTATTTTCCTATGTCAACCTTTTTAAAAAATGAAATAGGTCTCATGAGGATAGTTCTTTTACTGTGTCAATCTCGTTAAAAAATGAAACAAGTCCTCATGAGGATGGTTGTTTTCCTGTGTCAACCTCATTAAAAAATGAAATAGCTTATATGAGCATAGTTATTTTCCCGTGTCAAGCTCGTTAAAAAATGAAACAAATCCTCCCCTAATTGAGTCATGTTTTTCATCTAATCTCGTAAATGAACCTTAATTTCATCTGCCTATTAGTAACCATTAGTCTACTAGGTGAATGAAATGAATATTTGGGGGCATGTTCCCTTGCAGTCATTATGCTGGGGCCATGAAAACCACTCTCAATCATAGTTTTCTCTATTTCAAGCTTGTGTAAAAATGAAACCACTCTCAAGCATAGTTTTCTCTGTTTCAAGCTTATGTAAAAATGAAACCACCCTCAAGCACATTTTTGCTTTGTTTCAAGCTTGTGTAAAAATGAAACTTATCTTGAGTCCATTTCGGTTATTATTTTCAAGACTTGTTAAACTCATGAAAATCCCGAGCTTCTTTTGTTATCTTTTCATGCTTGTAAAATGTACATGAAAATACTGAGTTATTTTTGTCTTTTCCTACTAGTTAATTAAATTGAAAGTCGGTAAGATGAGTATATTTTTATCACTTTTTCAAACTTGTTAAAACTTACGAAAAATTGAAACCATGGAGTCCTCTTTTAAAGCCCTTTTCAGACTCTCAAAACATGAAAAAATTTCCGAGCACTTGATTCTTCGAACTCGTAACAGTAAATGAACAATCGTCCACTTAGTATAAGTTTACCCCTTTTATGGATTGAGCTAGGACTGTTTACGAAAAAGGTATACGTTGATAAAAAATGGTCAATAGAGTTCTCTCTTGTATTATTTTATCCCTTTTTGGACCTGAGAGACTATACGTACGAAAAAGAACATGATGGAGTTTACTTGTGTTTTTCTTCTGACTCCCTAAATCTAAAAAACACCGAGCTTTTATTTCTTCGGGCTCGTTAAAATTTTATGGTAAAAGAATTGAATGAGTTTCCTTTTTGTGTCTTTTTCAAACTCTTAAATTAAAATGACATCGAGTTACCATTTACTAGACTTGTAAAAAATTAAATAGTACAGGACTCGTTAAGCACAACGAGATCGAACCACTTCTTCTTAGGTTTCATTAAAAGTACTAGGATCGACTCATTCGAAGGATGAGCTTACATGACAAGCATATGTTATCCTCCTCAAGCTTGTAAAAAATAAAGAGGCACTTTCCAGTAATGGTGGGGGAAAATTGAGAAGAAAAGTTCGTTTCTTGTATTTCAGGCAGTGTGTCGCTCTTGAACATGACGCTACATCACATATCTGTTTGGGTTGGGGAATCCATTTGTCTCAAAGTTAATCAAACCTTATTGAAAGTATTAAGTTGGTTTTGGGTATTATCATTGAGTCAAGCGCTGCCAAGTCATTTTTTGTGTGTCACCAATATGTTCAAGAGAAGTCTAAACCTTAGTTCAAATTACCTTGCAATTTGTAGCCTTCAATCGCGTTGGCATCCCTGAGTTAGTCCTTGCAAAATGTTCTTCAAAAATTGATATGAGTTTCGTGTTGTAGGCCCTCCTACGACGGATCGCTTCTTATTGACTTCAACTCATTATCTAAAATGTTGATCTAGAAACCTTCAGTACCTTGAAGCCTGCACGTCTTAATGGTAGGTTTCTCGCCTTCGACGATAGGTTCTCATCCCTGGCCTTCGATCGATCGATTCTATGAGTGTTCAAATTTAGATCACCTATTCTCACTTCATAGATTGTACCGGGAGCACCTTGAGAGCCATTATCATTATTGGTGGTTTCTCTTGCGTGTTAATGGTTCACATCATTGACCGATAATCAAGTATTTTCTACCACGTTCGGCTTCGAGAAATTCACTGGCATGGATAGACTCGTACTATAGATAGAGAGATGGAGATCAAGACCTTGGATCTAGTTTCGTCCATCTAGGTTGTGAGGAGTTTTGTATTCATGATTATATAGAGTTTTATGTTTTATGGCTGCGTCCATCCTATATCTACTTCTACATGATGCATTTCCATACTGTGCTTTAAGACTTTTATGTTCTGAGTATGGGAATGCCTACCTCAGTGATGATTATTATATTGTATTGTAATCCCTGATTGATTGTTGTAGGTTTCCAACCATGATCTTTGATCCAATCCTTGATATGATAAAGTACTTTAGTCCTCAATTTTTTTTAACTTTGCACTTTATGGGGCAATCTGTTACACTTCATTTTGTCACCATGACAAATAATAATCAAATTTGGTTCTCTTGCCATCCATCCAAGTGTTATGAAACACTCCCTTGAAAGTCAACTACTTATATACCTTGAATAAAGTGAAATTTCTGGATCTACTAGTACAAAACCCTGTTTTTGAGCATCTGCACATTTTTTTTCTGAACATAATCTGGACATGTGCAATTTCTTCCATTATAAAGTGCGCAAATATGAACACTGTCTTCAACTATAAACTGCACAGGTAAATCAATAAAAAGTAAAAATAAAAAGTGAGATATAGAAGCATTGTTGGGCGAACCATTCCCAACAAAAAGCCTCGAACTCGTGTTCATTTGAGCCTAACCTCATTTTTTATGGAACTAATTCCCATTCTTTAAGGATCCCTCATCCCTCTATTAGTGGATCTCATCCTTGGACTAAGGATCTCAAACTACTTCCTTTTGGCCTATTAATCAAGCCATAGGTGGGGAATTGAGAGAGGCTGCTGAGAGTAAGTATATGTTGGGGAAAACAGGTTGGAGAGCTTATCATTATTAGAGAGGATTGAGATCAATGGGAGGAGATTCACAACACTAAGGCACAAGTTTTGTAGCTCCTTTATGTTTATGAAATTAATACAAACAAGCATTTCTTCTCACTTCATTGTTTAATGGATTAATTGATGAATTTCATGGATGGTTTATGTTATTAATATTTTTCCATTGGAATGATGTTATTTATATTTTTCCATTGGAATTATGTTTGTTACTAGTCTCCTTGTTCACTTGTTTGAATGATTGAATCATTTATGCTGCATATGCTTTGATCCTTTTTTGTTTCCATGTGTGTAGGTCTATATTCAAGCATGGAGTATTTGCACTGAAGCAAAAAGGAGGATCTTCATCAAGCATGTCGTAATAAGGTATGAATTTCCTTTTCCCACATGTTAGCTTATGATTCAAGAAACGATAGATTCAGGGAAGGAATTATCTTGATTGTCTGTTTGTTTCTAATTTCCTTTTAGGATATAGGGAGATTGATCTTGTTTGCAAGAGGGATTTATCCACATAACATGACTGGACTTCATCCTTACACCATTGGTAGCTTGAGAGAGAGAGATAGTGAGGGAGATCCCTTATTCCATGCAAGATAATTGAGAGATCACCCATAAAATTCAAGTAGGATTTAGGATTAATGGGATTTTAAGAGAACCAGTTGAATTTGTATTAATGAAGGAGAATGGCCTTCATGACTTCACATTTAATGATTAAGTAAGAGACTTTTCTCATGGCTTCATGGTATAGCTCAGGGGTGGCCAACTACGAAGGATAGAGTAGACAATTGAGCATATGGTTGGGTGGAAAGTGGCTCACCCTTCATTAGTTGCAGAAAACTATATATCAAGATTAGATAAATTCCCATGTGGACTTCAAATATGTAATGTAAATGATGTTAAATGAAATAGAAATGTTGTTGATAACTATGTATATTTATGTTCTTGTTTGTTGAATTGTTTGTGATCATGAAATGTATAATTGATTGATGATCTCTTAATGTAATGGATTATTGAGCATACATCTCATTAAAATTATTAGTGGGCATCTAGGTTATAATGAGATTATTCTGACGATGATAACAATTTGTGAAGTTCTTTTACTTTTCTTATTAGTACAATATTCTCTTATTATTATTAGAGTGTGTTCTCTTCATCAAATAGTTACCAAAACAAAAGAGACAAGAACACAAGATGTTGCTCTCAGCCAGGGAAAATCCTCTCTCTCCTAGAGAGGAAAACCCTTCTACAAATTTCTCTTATTGAAGCTTCAGTTGACAAATTCCAAACCCTAGACCCTTTACCAGTAGATGCTTCAAGCACAAGAGGGAGTCTTCCTTTTTTGTTTCAATTGATGCCTTCCTCTGCTTTGCACCCTAATTTCTTCCTTCACACTTCTTTTGACAATTGATAGCCCTTTTTCTAACAACTACAGAAACCCTAGGTCTCCTTATAGACCTCTTTGGTTCCTTCCTTCCTTTTTCCTCGAAATCTTTCTAATTCTTGATATTTCGACTAGATAATGAGCCTCTTCTTTTGGTGTATCTACGAGTTTAGAGGCTTATCCTCTTAACTCCTAGTACATATATGATTTCTTCGCACATGTGGCAGATCTAGGGCTTGAGATAACACTTTTTACTTTCTCCCTTCCTTCGATAGATGTGGAACCTCGTTCACTTGAGATGGAGGGTAATTTGGAGTTACTTCTTGGCCCAGTCGAACTCTATTGTGTTACTGCCCTTGTGGATCTGACATGATTGCAGAAATTCCCTCCTTTCTTCGCACATGTGACAGAATTAGGCCCAAAGACAATCCTCCCAAACTCAGTTTCTCTTTCCTATTCTTTTCTGCCCTAGAATCACTTCAATGCTTCTTTTTCACACCTCGTTTTCGTCCTTACTTGCTTGTTGATTTTAGAGGTGAGTAGTGATACTTTTGTGAGGTCGAACTATCCTATATATAGGAGATTGTCCCTCCTATTTGGGCCGACTTGAGCTAGTGAGGCCAACTTGACTTCAAGTGCACCTATATTCATTCTTTGAGCCGGCTTGAAGAGGAGACTTGTCTTTGCCTCAGAGGATCTCTTTTGACATGTTTCTTTGACTCTAATACATAGATTTACATAGTGTAACATGCCCACATGGGTCTTCAACATTTACATTGACTCTTTGACTTTTGTATAACACTTCAACATGTGCTAGAACTATGCAATGCACAAGAAAATCATTGTTACAATTTACAAAAATAAAATTTCTTTTCTTTATAAGTACAAATATCAAAATTACATTTATGAAGACCAATCCTAGTTACACTTTCTTCAACACTCCCTCTTAACTAGGGAGGTATTCATAAATCATTACAAGGTGTTTGGCCATTTTCAATCTGAAGAATTCACATAAGAGAAATCGCGTTGGCAATCCATTTGTTATAGCGTCATAGTAACCAACATTGTTTCCACAATAAGGCCTTGACTGACAACTCTATCTCTAAATAGATCAGAGCATAATTTTTGCGAGACCAATGACTCTAGACACCTTCATCATTGTCTCTCAAGGTACATGCCCACCTAAATGTTCACTGAGTATGACCTTCTAGGAATATTATTATCTTGGGTTCCCAACCCTCAAAGAATATCAGTCCTCTTGCCTACTCTTACCTTGGATGCCCTACATTTCCTCAAAGAGCATCGGGTGCCAGATGATTACCGAATCCTCCATTCTTTCTTTCCAAGTGAAGACAAGATTGTTGTGTCTATCTCCCCCTCTCAACTAGGGAAGATATTTGCATTCCTGTGAAGGAATGTACCCAAGCTCCCTCTGACCAGGGACTTGCCCAAGCTCCCTCTTAATTAGGGATTTGTCAGATCTCCCTCTTAATTAGGGACTCTCCTTTTCATCAACAAATTTTTATTTGTGGGTCCTTCAATTGCTTGATCACTTCCTTTCCTTGATGTCATGAAATTCAGTCGAGATTCTTCTTTGTATGGCATTAGCCATCAATAAATTTCCTTCTTAGTTTGTCATGTCATTCCTTTCTTCATGGAAAGTGGCCTTCTTGATACATATATGGAACCTCCATCATATGGATACTTCTTCTTCATCACCATCCACCACATGAATGTTGTTTGTAATTGCACTTACAACCCCTGTTCCATTAGCCCTGCATGAACCTATCCAGATATTATTCAAGATATAAAAAATAACATTAAATCAAGTAGTACCTTACGAGATGGGTTTTATCATGACATATTTTTGGCTTGAATCATCGTCATCCTGCATTTTCACATCTCCAAGTCCATTCCAGGTGTCAAGGTTCCTTTGATCTTTTTCTTCCTTAGTCATAATTCTCGTGCCTTCTTCGGGGAGATGCCTTCAACATATTTGTCAGATGTTGATTCCTTGTGTCCATAGTGTTCTTTTATCGTTGATCTCTTTTCCCATATGATTCTTTATAGGTTTTTCTTGTCAATCACCTCATACTTCATATAAGGAAATTTCTCATGTTGACCTTTATCAGTGTGTGAACCATGCCTTCGTGCATATTCTCAGTGAAAAGAGATCTACCATGTTCTTGACCATGCTACTAGAGAAATTATTCATTCTCATTGATAAAAATGATGACATGACTTTAACTGAAAACATAGATGCATACATACCTAATTGTAGTTCTTTCCTTGATCATCACAACTTCCTTTGACATCTTCCTAGATTGAGATTACCTCAATCTCCTTTGCTTTTATATATCTTTCCTTGCCTACATATCATCCTTTCTTGAATCCCCATGAGTGGAATTCTTATTGAGACATATGAATTTCCTTAAAGTCATGAATCCTCTATTAAATATTTCACTAGAGGATCCTTGTAGTCCTCATCCTGCAAATGCTCCTTTGTGCTGATGATAGTGGCCTTCTAAGATGATTCTTCTTGATCATGATCATTCCTTTATGAATTGATGAGGTAATTCAATGGATACATCCTTCCTACATGAATATATCTATATGAGCTATCTTTGCACAATGCTCCTAGATTCTTGAAGATGCCATTCTCATAAATCATGCATTCTATCCTATTGGTACATGTTTCTATGATACCCAAAACTTTAAATAAGACTTATGTGAAGAAGTTGATCTCAATCATAGTAGAGATCCATAGGGTCCTCCTTCTTCTGCTTCTTATTTTCTTCTTTCACTTCTTGGGTAATTTGGACATCTTCTCATTTCCTCTTATTGTTGTCCTTATTGAACTTAGGAAAATCCCTCTTATAGTGCCCATACTCCTGGAAGCCAAAGCATTGGACTTTGGACATATCTCTTTTACCCTTTCTCTGTGGACCAAACTTGCCAAATTTCTCTTTTATCTTGGCCATGACAACAAATGCTTACTCCTATGATCCCACATCATCTTTGGCTTTGAGTCTAGTCTCCTAAATTTTGCAAAGAGACCAAAGATCATATAGCGGGGTAGCTTCCTTCTTGTCAAATATACTTGATGTGAAGTTTCCCCATTCCCCAGATAATGCATTGAGCACCACAGTTGTCATCTCTCTGTCTGACATAACTTCTCCTAGTTCTTGCAGTTGGTCTCTCGTCTCAGAGACCTTCATGAAGTAGGTAGTTATTCCTTCTTCCTTGGAGATATTCATTTTATATAGTTCATTACACAATGATATTACTTCTCCAACCATACTGACTAAGAATAGCTCCACCAATTTATCATAGATTTCTTTAGATGTTTCAAGTTTGGAAACATAAGGAATGAGAGGGTCCTTGATGGATTCTATCAGAATACTTTTAGCCCTTGTTTCATCCTTATTATACTTTGCTAGGGCTTGAGTTTGTTCCTTAGCAGGAATAATGACACTCCCTTCGATGTAGTCCAGAAGTTCATTTTCTTTGAGAAGTAGATCAATCCTCTTTTTCCATGCAAGGAAATTAGTAGTCCCAACCAATTTGTTGCTTTCCTTGCAAAAAGAAATTTTGATATGATTAGAAGAGGACATAAAACTACTTACCTGACAGAGTTGTTATGAAGAGATATTTGCTGCTTCCTTGATGAATGAAGTCTCAACTTCTTGGATCTTGTATTTCTTCAAGATTCTTCCTTCAAGGTGCCTTGTGAGAGATTTGCTTGTTGATGAAAACTCTTCAATGTGTAGACCTGGAGATCTTCAATGATTGGTTTGGATTTGAGTATCTTCCTTTGAACATGATGAGCCTTTGATGTAACCCCTTCTTGGATGATCCTTCTTCTAGATTACTTTCCTTGATGTGTCACCTTAGCTCTGATACCATGTTGAAGAATCTACAACATCCAGGCTATAGTGAGTTTCTTCTAACAATGATAACAATTTGCGAAGTACTTTTAATTTTCTTATTAGTACAATCTTCTCTTATTATTATTAGAGTGTGTTCTCTTCATCAAACTATTACTAAAACAAAAGAGACAAGAACACAAGATGTTGGCTCTCAGCCAGGGAAAAACCTCTCTCTCCTAGAGAGGAAAACCCTTCTACAAATTTCTCTTATTGGAGCTTCAATTGAAAAATTCCAAACCCTTGACCCTTGACCAGTAGATCCTTCAAGCACAAGACACAATCTTCATTTTTTCCTTCAATCGATGCCTTCCTCTTCTTTTCACATTGATTTCTTCCTTCGCACTTCTTCCAACAACTGATAACCCTTTTTTCAACAACTGCAGAAACCATAGGTCTCCTTATAGACCTCTTTGGTGCCTTCCTTTCCTTCGCTTGGAAATATTTCTACTTCTTGATATTTCGACTAGATAATGAGCCTCTTATTCTGGTGTATCTCTGAGTTTAAAGGCTGATCCTCTTAACCCTAGTACAAATTTGATTTCTTCACACGTGTGGCAGATCTAGGGCTTGAGATAGCCCTTTACTTGCTCCCTTCCTTCGCTAGATGTGGGACCTTGTTCGCTTGAGATGAAGGCTAATTTGGAGTTACTTCTTGTCGCAATCGAACTCTATTTTGTTTTTGCCCTTGTGGATATGATGTGATTGCAGAACTGCCCTCCTTTCTTCACACGTGTGACAGAATTAGGCCCAAAAACGGTCCTCCCAAACTTGGTTTCTCTTTCCTCTTCTTTTTTGCCCTAGAATCACTTCAATGCTTCTTTATCGCACCTCGTTTTCGTCCTTCCTTGCTCGCTAATTTCAGAGGTGAGTAGTGACAATTTTGTGAGGTCGACCTACCCTATATATTGATGCTTTGAAGTTAAATCATTGGTTGCACTAGTTATATATTTATTTTAGTGTTCACGAAATAGAGAAGGTAAAAAAAATTCATATGCTCCTTTGAAACTAGAGGTCCATGCCCTAACTTGGTGGGAAATCCACATGAAAACCTTGAGGTTAGAGGGGGATCCTCCAGTGAGTAAGTGGGAGGATTTTAAAACTCTCACAAAGTCCAAATTCTACCCTATCAGGTATGTAGAGGACCAATGGATTCGATGGCATTATTTCAAGCATAGACACAGGAAGAGTGTATAAGAGTACACCACAAAATTTAGGAAGATGGTAATAATATTAGAAATCTCTCCCAAAAACATAGACATACTCCTCAAGTATCTGGGGGGGACTACATAAACATTTATGGAAGCATGTGATGTTGTTCAACCAAAAATTATGGATAAGGCATATGTATAGGCACATTACCTAGAAAAAATAGGCCAGAAGAAAGGGTAGATAAGTGGTTCAAATTAGAAGGAAAACCATGAAGTTTCTAAGGAGGGGAAGAAGAAGTGGAAAGGGATAAGGGAAAAAAATACTGTAACCACAACATACTAGTGCAACCACTACAATCACTGTAACATTGATGGTCACATAGAGGAGAAGCATTGGAAATTAATGTCTAGTCAATTTAATGTCTTAAATTGCTCTACATAAATTATCAATCCGGGTATCGTAAATTGATGAAGTGTGGTGCACCATATGTGTTTAGTTAAACTTTTTCTTACTTGGTTGTTTTATAGATTTTATTTTGTTTTAGGGTTTTGTTCTTGTTGATCTCCTAAAGTATCTAATGCAAATGGAAATCCTATTCTAAGGTCTTAAGAATAATTTTAAAGATCAAGTATGGATGTAGATTTCAAGACAAGGTCTATGTCCCTAATGGTAACTTCCAAAACTTAGCACTTCAAAAGATCTTAAAACATGTTATTGATGGAATTAGTACTTAAACAAAAGTGTAAGTATGCAACTACTTCAATCAAGCAAAAGATGAAATACTGATCATGAAATCACTGTCTCTACTGCTTGTCTAAATACATAAATAAAAGTTAAGCTATTGCACTCAAAGAAATAAAAAATTGCAAGGAAAGTAAAACTAAAATCAAATTACACATTCATAATTCGATCCCTCGCCATTAGTCCCGCTATGGCTTTCAGAGGTAATCGTCAATGATATGAGCAATTTAATATCTAATTGCAAAAAAGTAAAACTAAAATCAGATCACATCAATTCATAGTCTGACCCCTCGCCATTAGTCCCGCTATGGATTTTGGAGGTAATCATCAACAACTTGAGCAATTTGATATCTAATTGCGGAAAAGTAAACTTAAAATCAAATCACATCAATTCATAGTTTGATCCCTCGCCATTAGTCCCGCTATGGATTTCGGAGGTAATCATCAACAACTTGAGCAATCTGATATCTAATTGCAGAAAAGTAAACTTAAAATCAAATCACATCAATTCATAGTGTGATCCCTCGCCATTAGTCCCGCTATGGATTTCGGAAGTAATCATCAACAACTTGAGCAATCTGATATCTAATTGCAGAAAAGTAAACTTAAAATCAAATCACATCAATTCATAGTCTAATTCCTCACCATTAGTCCCACTATGGCTTTTGGAGGTAACCATCAATGACATGGGTGAGTTGATTTCTAAACTAAATTAACAAAGCAAATGAACAAGACTGAAATCAAAGCATAACTGAAATTGAAAAGCTAAAGAAACAAAGTCAGCAGAGAGGCAAATCTCATGTCACCATTTGATGCAAAAACATGTAAAGAAAAACTAATCTACAATCAACCAGTTGAACACACTTGCATGAATTAAAATTGCATGAATGAAAAATCTAAACTATCAAACTTGAAAGCAATCAAATGACATAATGAAATCAAAGCAAAAATACAAAATGAAATCCACTCTACCTTACATTCTAATATGCTCCATGACATCTACTTCACATCTCCTTCCATGTTCAGAACATCAAAGCTTTATTCAAATTCTTCAAAATCACAAAGTACAACAAAGCTCTCCAAAGATTTCAAAAGCCATCAAGGAAGAACTACAAACTCCAAGCTAAATAACTAAAAGCCAAGCCAAGCTAACAAATGAAGGAGAGAGATCTCCTATTTATACAAAAAGATGAGATCCATCTCATTAATGAGAGTCCATGAATCTCTCCCTCTACCTCTAGAGTCCTAATCAAAATAGGAACTGATAAGACACATGTATTTTTAGAGTTCCAATACAATTAGGAGATGTGACACATATCCTCATGATCCCATGATTCTTTCCACTCATATTCGAATTTTGCCTTAGAGTGCCACATAAGGGTCTTCTAGAAGCCTCCTTTCAACCTACACATGTCAACAATCTCAACCCATTTGTTAGGTATAAGCATATGCACATTATTTTCTAATTTTTAACCACAAATTCACTTAAAAGACTTAGAATTAATAAATATTGGAAAAACATAAATGTGGCCCAATGATAATGAAAGTGGGATGAATGTGGTGACATAGTAGTGAAATGGAGGTGATATAATGGACATAATAGTGAAAGTGTAATGGAAATGAATGACATTTTCAAGACTCAACAATTACATTCAAATATCAACCGAAGAATCAAAAGAAAGATAAAAAATAAAAATCTCATAGCAAAGGATTCATTTATGGTCACACAAAGGAGAAGCATTGGAAATTACATCCAAAGCTCAATAAAAAAATGGAAAGAAACCTCATAGCCAAGGATTTGAGACATCAAGTGGAAAGTAGCTCGAACATGGGTGCGAATATTATCTATACATCAATACATAAGGGGTGAATCTAAGTAGCCTTCAATAGTAAGAAGAGAATGAGATGACCAAACTATTCCATATAAAGATACATTTCAAGAAAACAAAAATTGATCCTATATTTCACTTGGGATCATAGACGAATCTCATAGCAATAGATCTAGTAAAAAAACTTGGTTTTGAGGTTTATAACTATGTTAGCCCATATGCATTGGGATGAGCCAACAAGGAGGTAGGAATAAAGGTAACCAAGCAATGCAAAAGCAAATTTTATATCAATGTTGATTTTATTGATGAAGTAGAATTGGATGTAGTTCCATTTGATGTATGTGGCACTGTGTTTGGGAGCCCCTATATGTACATACGAGATGAAATTTTCAAGTAGAGAGCCAACCAATATTACCTCATCAAGGACAAAAAATCCTTCATCATCAACATGCACAAGAGAAAGTCAAATATTTCAATGGTAAGTGCTAACTATGCTAATATATTGACCAATTATAACAAGAAGTATGTTTTCTTATTCTTAAGAGAAACTTAGTTTGTAAAAGAGTCATATTTGGAGGGGTTATTAAGGAACTCAGACAACAACTAGAAGAATTTATATAGGGACACAGGGGAGTGTTCCATATCCTAAAGGGATACTATCCAAGAGGGAATTGGAGCATTAGATCCATCTCTTCCTAGATTATCCATTGGAAAAAATCGAGTTGTACGGTAAATGTTGGGTTGTGTTATATTCTTTCCACGTAGTTAACAGGGGGTCTGAAGGGCACCCGCAACCCCACTTTATGGGGTCCGGGGCAGCGCCCTGAAAATTTTTGGTTTTGGACCCTATGTTAGGTTGGGTGGACCCACCTATGGTTTTGTGCATGATTTTCGCACATGTATTTTGGACTCGATGGTTTTCAGTCCATGGTATTGGACGCGATAGTTTTCGGTCCATGGTATTGGATGCTTCGACATGTATAAATATGTATTGTAACATTGAAAGGAATATAATGAAAAATCAAGCTGGTAGTCCTGGTTTTGGGATCCCGGGGGAAAATCTTTATGTATATGTGTTTCATGTGTTTTGCTCTCGCATTATTTATTTTCTATGTTTTAGAATTCATATGCAGGTAATTTTTGTACAGGGTTAAAACCTACATTTGGTATCGGAGCAGATTTGGCTTCAAGGGGACACCTTTGTTGGTGAGGGGTTTCGCTCGGGCCTGTGGTAGACCCTGTTCAGTGGGAGATCTGCGAGATCAATTCTAGTGGTGAAAGAAGATGGCGAGCAGTGGAAAGATAAAGATCGAGAAATTTAATGGTCAGAGTTTTGAGTTGTGGAAACTCAAGATGGAGGATCTGTTGGTGGATAAAGATCAGTGGATCGCGGTAGATCCAGGTACTAAACCAACGGGAGTGTCCGATGAAGAATGGAAGAAGTTGGATCAGAAGGCAAAGAGCACAATATGATTGTGTGTCTCAGATTCAGTATTGCTGAATGTATCAGGGGAAGCTACAACAAAGGCTTTGTGGGACAAGTTAGGGACTTTGTACCAATCTAAGTCTCTGGTGAATAAACTGTTCTTGTGGAAAAAGCTGTATAACCTGAGGATGAAAGATGGAGACTCAGTGACAGAGCATCTGAACGCATTTAATATTGTGGTAAGTCAGTTAGCATCTATTGATATTAAAATTTCAGATGAACATAAGTGCATCAATTTGTTGTGTTCTCTACCAGATTCGTGGGATAGTCTGGTTATTGCAATAGGTAGCAATGCAACTGCCTTGCAGTTTGATGAAATAGTCTTAGCCTTGCTGATGGAGGAGATGAGACGGAAAAATATGGAGAGCCAAAATGGTGATGCCTTATCTGTACAAGGACGGTCCCAGAACAGAAACAAAAATAAGTCATCGAGTGGGAGATCCAAATCTAGAGGGAGATCTAAATCTCCAGGAAAACCTGTAAAGGTGGTGCGCTGGAAATGCGGAAAGGAAGGCCACTTCAAAAGGGACTGTAAATCTAAAGCTACTGACAAAGGAAAGGGATCTGACGAGGCTCCTTCTGCAGAGACAAAAACCACCTCAGATGAAGGTGGGGATGTGTACTTGGCTTCTTCAAGTACACATGTAGATCATGAGGCATGGTTGATTAACTTAGGTGCATCCTTTCACTTCACTCCCCATAGAGAGTGGTATTGTGAGTATGAGAAATATGATGGTGGTGATGTCTTCTTGGGGGATGACAGGAAGGCTAGAATCATTGGTCATGGAAAAGTAAAGTTGAAGCTGCAAGGTGGAAGGGTTAGAACACTTCCGGGTGTTCTGCATATTCCTGCATTAGCCAGAAATCTGATTTCTGTTAGTAAGTTGGATGATGCAGGTGTAAAAACAGTGTTCGAGAAGGATATGTGCAAAATGGTTCAGGAGCACTGGTATTGATGCGGGGAGTTCGAATTGGAACTCTGTACAAGCTGCAAGGTAGAACTGTTGTTGATGGGTGCAACAGTTCTGTGGTTCCTGAAAGTGGAGCAGAAAATCTAGTGGTCTCTGGAGAAAAGACCATGTTGTGGCATCAAAGGCTTGGACATATTGGAGAGAAGGGCCTTCGAATACTTCATGGTAAAGGTATGGTAGAAGGTATGAGTAATAGCTCTCTGGATTTTGATTTCTGTGAGAATTGTGTATACGGGAAGCAGAATTAGGTGAGTTTCCCCTCTGGTGGTAAGAGGGCAAAACATATATTAGAGCTGGTGCATAGTGATGTGTTTGAACCTGTGAACATTCCATCACTGGGTAATTATGTGTACTATGTATCATTTATAGATGACTTCTCAGGGAATACATGGATATATTTCCTTAAGAAGAAATCTGAAGTCTTTGATAGGTTTAAAGAATTTAAGGCTCTAGTGGAAAACTAGACAAAGAAGAAGATAAAGGTGCTGAGGACAGATAATGGTGGAGAGTTTTGTAGTAAGGAATTTGAAGAATTCTGAAAGAAGTGTGGTATAGCACGACAAAAGACTACTCCATATACACCTCAACAAAATGGAGTTGCAGAAAGAATGAACAAGACGTTGATGGAAAGGGAAAGAAGCATGCTCAGTGGTGCCGGTTTAGGACAGGAATTCTGGGCAGAGGTGGTGGATACTGCATGTTACCTGGTCAACAGGTCACCTTCATCAGCATTGGAGGACAAGACCCCACAAGAGGTATGGACTGGTAAGAAACCCTCTCTTTCACATTTGAGGGTATTTGGATGTGATGCATATGTACATGTTCCAAAGGAGAAATGAACCAAGTTGGATAGTAAATCTGAAAAGTGCATATTTATTGGGTATAAGGATGGTTTAAAGGGTTATACGCTTTGGAACCCAGTAACAAGGAAGGTTATGTACAACCAAGATGTGGTGTTCAGAGAGGTGAAATATGTTATTAAACATGAAGTCCAACTAAAGGAACCTGAGAAGATAGAGTTTGATCTAAAGGAGGAAGAATCAGACTCTACAACAGAGGAGGAATCAGAAGATGAAGAGCCACAAACTTTGGCTGTGAGAAGATCGGTTCGAGAAAGAAGGCAGCCAGAAAGGTATAGTCCATATGATTTCTATTCAAATTTTTCTTTGTCTGTTACTGATGATGATCCCAGAACTGTGAAGGAAGCAGTGGATTCAGAGGATGGAAAACTCTAGAAAGAGGCCATGGTTGATGAGATGGAATCTTTGCATAAAAATGAGGCTTGGGATCTCATGGAGTTGCCAGCTGGAAGGAAACCCATTGGCAGCAAATGGGTGTTCAAAAAGAAGACAAATGCAGAAGGAAAAATGGAGAAATACAAAGCTCGGTTGGTAGCAAAAGGTTATTCCCAGGTGTCGGGAATTGATTTTGGTGATATTTTTTCTCCCGTTGCCAAGGTAACTTCTATTAGATTACTTTTATCTGTTGTTGCTGCTTTTGATTTTGAGGTAGAAAAGATGGATGTGAAGACAACATTTCTTCATGGGGATCTGGAAGAGGAGATCTACATGAAGCAACCTGAAGGCTTTGCGGTGAAGGGTAAGAAAGAAATAGTATGTAAGTTAAAGAAGTCTCTATATGGGTTAAAACAATCACCAAGGATGTGGTATCAGAAATTTGATGCATTTATACGGGGACTTGGCTTCACTAGAAGCAAAGCAGATCACTGTGTGTATTTTAAATTAATTGGTGACCGTTTTATTTATCTGGTCTTGTATGTGGATGATATGTTGTTGGTTGGAAATGACAAAGAAGTTATCCAGGATTTGAAGACCCAATTGTCCTCCAAATTCGACATGAAAGATAATGGTGCTACAAATTATATTTTGCGCATGAAAATTAAAAGAGATCGGGAAAATAGGAAGCTCTGGTTAAACCAGAGGAAATATGTCGAGACAATATTGCAGAGGTTTAATATGCAGGATAGTAAATCAGTGAAGGTTCCTATTCCTGTAGGTGTGAGGCTATCTACTGAACAGTGTCCTAAGACACAAGAAGAGGAAGAGGACATGTCCCGTGTTCCATATGCAAGTGCAGTCATTAGCTTGATGTATGCAATGGTCTGTACTAGACCAGACATTGCACATGCAGTGGGAGTATTGAGCAGGTTTATGTCAAAACCAGGGAAGGAGCACTGGACAATTTTCAAATATTTGCGTGGCACTAGTGATTATTGTTTGTGCTTGCAAGGAAGACCAGGATTGGACAGAGTGTTGGATATTCATGGCTTTGTTGATGCAGACTGGGTTGGAGATCTGGATCAGAGAAGATCTACAAGTGGGTATGTGTTTAACCTATTTGGAGGTGTAGTCAGTTGGATGAGTAAGAAACAATCTGTAGTGGCACTGTCAACTATAGAGGCAGAATACATGGCAACCACTCATGCAAGCAAGGAAGCAGTTTGGTTGCAAAGATTGTGTTAGGGTATGGGGTTAGTACAGGAAGCTATAAGGATAGACTGTGACAACCAAAGTTCAATTTTCTTGTCAAAGAACCCCGCATATCATTCAAAGACAAAGCACATTGATGTTCAGTATCACTTTGTGAGGGATATGATAGAAGACAAAAAGGTGTTGCTGGTAAAGATGGACACTTTGAAGAATACTACAAATGCATTGACAAAATCTGTGAGCTCTGAGAAGTTATCTTGGTGTAGAGAGACAATGGACATTTCAGGGCTGGGAAAATGACTAAGCTCCCTTGTGGAAAGAAAACAACAAGTGGGAGAATGTTGGGTTGTGTTATATTCTTTCCACGTAGTTAACAGGGGGTTTGAAGGGCACCCGTAACCCCACTTTATGGGGTCCGGGGTAGTGCCTCGGAAAATTTTGGTTTTGGACCCTATGTTAGGTTGGGCGGACCCACCTATGGTTTTGTGCATGAATTTCGCACATGTTTTTGGGACGCGAATGGTTTTTGGTCCATGGTATTGGACGCGATGGTTTTCGGTCCATGGTATTGGATGCGATGGTTTTCGGTCTGTGGTATTGGATGCTTCGGCATGTATAAATATGTATTGTAACATTGAAAGGAATATAATGAAAAATCAAGCTGGTAGTCTCGGTTTTTGGATCCAGGGGAAAATGTCTATGTATATGTGTTTTATGTGTTTTGCTCTCGCATTATTTAGTTTCTGTGTTTTAGAATTCATATGCAGGTAATTTTTGTACGGGGTTGAAACCTATAGTAAATTCATAATAGAAATAAATGAGATGAAGAAGCAGTTGCAATATCTACTAGAGAAAGGTATTGTTTGACTAAATACATCACCAAGTGGGCCATCCATCGTAATTATTCCTAAGAAGCATGGGACTTGGGGAATGTGCATTGATTACATGGAATTGAACTAAATTATGTTCGAGAATAGGTGCCCCTTGCAAATGATAAATGATCCGTTGGATTAGTTATAACAAGAAAAATAATTCACCAAGATAGACTTAAAATTGAGATATCATCAAGTTCAATTCGAAGAATAAAATACCTGGAAAACCACTTCCAAAACCATACAAGGTATGTATGAATGGTTAGTCAGTCCATTTTGTATGATATTAATGAATGACACATTGATTCCTTTTCTAGTTTCATTATTATTATTTATTTATATTATATACTGTTATATAGTGACACCTTAGAGGATCACATCTCACATTTAATGTAAGTGTTAGAGATATTGACGAGGCACTAGTTATTGGAAAATCTAAAAAATTGTGAGTTTGAAGAAAAATCTTTGGTGTATTTGAGATATGTAATTGGTGGAGAGATAAAGATAGATCATACCAAGATGGAGGCCATCATGAAGTGGCCAATGCCTACTAATGTCTCTGAAGATAAGAGTTTTTTTGGGGAGATACAATACTTGAGGAAATTCATAGACTCATTTTCCTAGTAGCCACACCACTCCATGGCATAACAATGAGTAGCAAGAGTTTCTAGTGGGGGGAGGGTCAACAAAATACATTTGATGAGATGAAGAAGAAAATTAGTCAAGCATCATTCCTTGCATTATCGAACTTGCAACAACCCTTCAAAGTGGAGATGGATGTGAGTGGGTATGCTATAGGAGCAATGTTGATGCATGTATGAAGGCCTATATGCTATAATTATGAAGTGTTGCATGGGGTATTTCTCAACTACCGACGTACAACAAGGAGGTTTATACCCTATACAAGATCTCAAAAAGTGGAAACATGATATGATGGAAAAGGAGAAAAACATCCACACAAATCACTAGCCGCTACGATACCTATAAGCCCAAAGTGAGTTACAATAAACTGAGCATTACAAGTGGATGGAGTTTTTATAGTAGTTTCATTTAGTGATCAAGTACAAGAAGGGAAACACAAACAAGTTAGATGACATGCTTTCAAGGCCACCCACATTAATGATCACAACTTTGGGAACTCTGATGCACTTGGATCCATTCATGCATGATGCATACATAGAGGCATATACATAGGATGGGGACTTGAAGGAGGTGATTCATGAGTTGTATAACTAAAGTCATGGAGATAAAAAAATTGATTATGATCTCTAGAATGGGTTACTCTACAAGCTAAACAAGTTATATGTTCTTAAATGTGAGTTAATATAACTAATCAAAGAGGCTCACACCTCCAATATTGCAAGGAATTTGTGTGTAGGGAAGATAATGGAAAACATACATATGTGTACTGGCTTAGGATGTAAGATGTAGCTAAGTTCATAAGAGGATTTATGGTTTGATATACCAACAAGCCTAATAATATGAAATAGGGTCTATACCATCCGTTACATGTACCCACTCGTCCTTGGGAAAATATTTCCATGGAATGTGGGAGTTTTACCAATAGCCAAGAAGGGACATGACTACCTACTCATGGTATTTGCTAGGTAAACCCCCATTTGAAACTTATTTTGAATATTGTCCACCTTCACCTTTGGATATTGCATATTGATAACAAGGAGGAGTGAGGAAGAAGTTCATAGGGAATTATTTAAGGGTAGAAAAATTTGTTGAAAAAATTAGGAAGATCCATTTGCAAGTACAAGAGACATTGAAGAAGTCACATGTGTTGAACTTATGCTTATACTAAGATGGTGGTTGGTGTTAATTAGTATAATAATTCATTAACTTCAAAACATTAAATGCATGTAAATTAAGATCACACTACATAAAGTTTAACATGGCAACTCTTGCGGGAGAAGAAAAAAAATAAAAAATTATCTTTATAAATGACTATAGGCATCAACATACTGTTACAAAAATTGTAGGCACCAAACTACTGGATACACTAATCTCCTTAGCTAAGGACCAACTCAACAAGATATTATGAGGGAACCAACCTACTTGAAACACCAATATCTTGAGTTAAGCACCAACTTAACAAGCCTTATATAGGCACTAATCTAAGAGATTCATACATAGATTACTTCTAAATTCACCTACCTACTTCATATTTCATGCATTTCATAGCATCACCATACACTTAAATTTCATGCTTCTATGCCTCTCCTTTCTTTATACCCTAACATAGCTTCAAACCTTAGTCATATTTATCCTTCATGCCCTATCAAACCTCATAGTATCATTCCACATAATAAAATTCTACACTAGTGCAGTTCACAAAATCAAAACCCAAAAACAACGAACTTCACAACATTGTAGATCTTAGTCCTTCATATTGCACCTTTAATACTCCAAGAAAAATCCTTAGACTCCTCTTGAACACCTTAAAACACTAAGAATACTCCTCACTTCCTCTTGCACACCTTAGTTCTCTTTTGCACACTTGATCTCCTTGGGTAGATACACTTCAAATGTTCACATCTATCCCTTATTTATAGTGTTTATGTGTTAACTTATGGGGCCAACTTGTAAAAACTGGCTAAGTGAGCCTATGCTTTCTGGTTAGGCCAACTTGACAAAAGATTTCATATCTCCTCATTCCTAGGGAGTTCCATATGCCACTAGAAAGGTATTAGAATAAGATTTTCTACCATATATCCTATCACCCCATTTGAGCTATTTATGTACAATAAAAATGCCTTCAAATATAGATTATCAAAAATAGGCATCAAAAGTCCAAAAACAATATTTACAACAATCTCCACCTTGATATCTTTATTTTGGACATAAGATAGTCTCCCCTTGTCTTTGACATCAATGAAAACAATATTTCCAACAATCTCCCCCTTTGTCATTGATGGAAACCCTGAGAAAATTTCCAATAATACTGTAGTACTTGTGAAAATTCCTACACTCTAAAGGAACCCCTACTGCAGCAAATCTGAATCTACTTCACCTATTTGATTTTTAAATTACATTCATCAAGTTTCTCTTTTGAATACTGAAGAAAATTAGTTCTCCAACCCACATTAATTAAATATTTGATCTCATGAAACAAAAAACATATCAAAGAACAAGATACATAGGACACACTTATTTTTGGACACAACAGTCCCCCGGAAAAACCCAATGCGGGAAAACTGGTGCAACAACTCTGAGGGTTTTATTATTATGTAGGAGAAATATCTGAATACAAATCTAGGATGCTCATCTAGCAATCCTTTACAGAGAAAATACTGGCAGAAAATCTGAGTGAGTTTTACCTCACTTCACCCCGAAAATTTTTGGCTAATCCGACACAAGAATGGCTAACCCTGTCTATTTTTGCGCTAGATCTGCGTAAGCCCTATGTCACCTTCTATGCCATCTGCATTATCTCTCCAAAATGTTCCGATAACTCTCGACAGTTCCAATAGTTCCCGATAGTTCTAGCAGTTCCGACAGTTCCTAACAATTTTGACAATTCTGATAGTTCTGGCAGTTCTCGAAAGTTCCGGAAGTTCTCAACATTTTCGACAGTTATGGATTCTGCGTAATAGGAAAATTTTCTACGTCAGCTCTCCCGGATACTGTGCTGCCTCTGCGTCAGCTCTCCCGGTTGTTCTGGCAGTTCTCAGCAGTTCCGACAGTTCCAGTTGTTCCGACAGTTCTGGATTCTATGTGGCAGTCAGCTTTTCTGCATCAGCTCTCTCGGCTACTACATTGCCTCTGCGTCAGTTCTCCCGGCTGTTCAGGTAGTTCTCGACAGTTCTGGATTCTGCATGACAGGAAAATTTTCTGCATCAACTCTCCTGGCTACTGCGCCGCCTCTCTGTAAGCTCTCTTTGCCTCTATGTCAGTCTTCTCTGGAAAGTCCTCTCAAATTCTCTCTGCCCCTCAGCTGCAAGATCTCCCCAATCAATTTTTCTCCTGAAAACTTCGCACCTCAGAAAATCGATTTCCTCAATCTCTCTATGTGTGTTTCCAAATGAACGCCTAACCTCCATTTTATAGTTTTCCTGTTGAGTCTTCAACGACCAAGATTAAGTCTGTAATCAACAACTTAGATGAAAACATGACTTGATCCACCTTATAGATCATTTTCACCCATATTTTGATTAATACCCATTAATATTTTAATTTCCCTAAGTTTAGACTTACGGACTCCATTAAAAATATTAATTATTTTAATAAAATACAATCTGGGTGGAATTTCACCAAATTGTTTTTGGGTTCTTTAGAACTCATGTGCCTTAGCCTCTCCACCAATTTCAAGGTTAGATAAATTTCTATGCTACCAAAAAATAGCACTCCCTCTTAGCGAGGAAAGTGCTCTAGTAATAATGTCCACCTGCATGTTACTTTGTTTCTGAAGCACCTCCTTTTTGCACTGTTACTGCCACCAACACTGTGCTGCTGCTACTACTGTATTTCTGCCCACGACACTGCCATTTCCATTGCTGCATCTGTACTACAACTCCCTCTCAAACACTGCATCTGATCTACTGCTAGCACTTCCATTGCTAACATTGCATCCATACTTCAACTTAGTTGCTATGAGAAGCAATTGAAAAACATCCAAAATTAGCTGAACTTAACTGTGTTCAGCATAATACAATCAATGTTGGAATTTGACTGGTTCTGATTCTGACCCTCTGAATCTTCTGCACTGCTGCTGGCTCCTACACTGTGACAATTGCACTACTTCCAACCTTTCTTTGCGATGATCAGTCTTTGGTCCCCAACTACTGCATCTCTCCTCCAAACACTCCATTGTCATTTGACACTAAGTCCATCTCGCGCTACTGCTAAATCTTGGGCTCCTGTAGCAAGGAATTGATCCAAGAGGTGGACTCCTCAAGGATCCTACTGACATGTATTCCTCTCGACTAGAGCTCAATATATCCCCATCTCCCTCCTGGAGATGGATGGGCACTCATGGAAAACTCATCCTCGTCAATCTTTGCTGAAGAAGCCTTAGGATAATGTTTCTAATCCTTATCCTTTTTCTTCAAAGGACACTGGGATGCATAGTGGCCCATCTCACCACAATTAAAACATTTCACCTTCGAAATGTCCTTTCGCTTCAGCTTCTGCTGTCCCTTCGATGCTAGAGATGCATTCTCCTCCTCCTCCTTTGTCTTTGTGCCACTTCACTGCTTCCACTAAGGTTGACCTTCACTAGGTCCCTCATTAACTCCTCCTATTAAAGAGTGATCCACAACTCCTCCCATGAAGGTAGTTTTTCTGTGCTCAATATGCTTTGGATGAAAACTTGCCATTCATCCGAGACTCCATTCAAGACTATCCTCACTATTGCGGTTGGTTGAGGAGTGGACCTCACTCCACCAAACTGGTCTCTAGTTTCCTGAAGATGCTGAAGATAGAGGTTCACCCCTTCTCATTTCTGCATTAGATTCCGCTGCAACTTCTGATCCAAACACATGTTACGCTATTCGGAAGAGCCTTCATAAAGAGAATACAAGGCTTCCCACATCTCTCGGGCTGTATGCTTGCCCTGCAAGTGTGATACCACATGATCTCGAACTCCATCGAGAATGAGCCTCTTTTCCTTCCCCTGCTTGACATTGTAATTCTTCTTTTGATCGTTGTCAGTAGGAACAACTACACACTATTGACGTAGGCCTCAAGCTCATATTCCTCCAAAACGTATAAGATTCTGGTCTTCCATATGACATATTTGGAAGCACCTTCCAACCTATCCTGATCTCTGAGCCCATGCGATGGCATCTCACCCAACTTTTGAACTGACTCCTTTAGTCACTTCTTAGCACTGTTCAGCTGCTCAGCAAGTGAGAAATTTGAACCTTTTGGCAGAAAGTTCTTTGAGGAGAAAATTTCCCTTCTACGTGTCTTCGTTCTTTTCCAGTGGATTTATTCCCCAGCAAAAACTGCACCCTTCAATCACTGCGCTGAGGCTTTGCATCACTCCCTCTACCTTTTCAAAGTCACGAACTTGAAATCCTACCTGTTTGTCGTCTCACTCAGAGAAATATTTGCTCGGATCTGCTTCCTGGCAAGGATTGCAAAGTCCCTTCAAGGGGATTCAAATTTCTGCCGAGTGCAGCATTTGGCCTCACTTCTCAGCACTAGATCTGCTATTTTTGTTTCAAAATCAATGCTCTAATACCATGTGAAAATTCCTACACTCTGAAGGAACCCGTACTGTAGCAAATTTGAATCTACTTCACCTACTTGATTTTTAAATTACATTCATCAAGTTATTCTTCTGAATACTGAAGAAAATTAATTCTACAACCTACACTAATTAAATATTTGATCTCATGAAACAAAAAACAGAGCAAAGAACAAGATACATAGGACACACTTATTTTTGGATACAATAGTCCCTGGAAAAACCCAATGCGAGAAAACCAGTGCAACAACTTTGAGGGTTTTATTATTATGCAGAAGAAATACCTGAATACAAATATAGGATGCTCATAGATCAATCCTTTATAGAGAAAATACTAGCAGAAAATATCAGTGAGTTTTACCTCACTGAACCTGGCAGAATTCCAGCTCATCCAGCACAAGATTGGCTAACATTGACTATTTCTGCATTGGCTCTGCATCAGCCCTGCATCACCTTCTCTGCCCTCTATGTCAGCTCTCCCAGCTGTTTCGACAGTTCCGACAATTCCTGGAAGTTCCTGGTAGTTTCGGCTGTTCTAGATTCTACGTGACATGCATCTTTTCTACGTCAGCTCTCCCAGCTACTGTGCTGCCTCTGTGTCATCTCTCCCGACTGTTCCAGCAGTTCCCGATAATTCCGGTTGTTCCGACAATTTTGGATTCTGCATGAGAGGAAAGTTTTGTATGTTAGATCTCCCGACTACTACGTTGCCTCTGCGTCAGCTTTCCTGGCTGTTCCGACACTTCCCGGAAGTTTCCAGCAGTTCTTGATAGTTTTGGTAGTTCTAGATTCTTCGTGACAGGAAAATTTTCTGCGTCAGCTCTCCCGACTACTGCTCTACCTCTCTGCAATCTCTCTCCACCTCTCTATCAGTGTTCTCTAGAAATTCCTTCTCCCAGATTCTCTCTTCCCCTCAACTGCAAGATCTCCCCAATTTTCCTCTTGAGAATTTTTCACCTCAGAAAATCAATTTTATCAATCTCTGTGTGTGTGTTTCCAAATGAACCCCAAGCCTCCATTTTATATTTTTCCTGTTGAGTCTTCAACGAATGAGATTAAGTCTCTAATTAATGGATGAGACTAAAACATGACTTGATCCACCTTCTAGATCATTTTCACCCATATTTTGATTAATACCCATTAATATTTTAATTTCCCTAGGTTTAGACTCAGGGACTCCATTAAAAATATTAATTATTTCAATAAAATATAGTCTGGGTGGAATTTCACCAAACAATTTCTGGGTTCTTTAGAACTCATGTGCCTTAGCCTCTCCACCAATTTTCAAGGCTAGAGAACTTCCGATGCTACCAAAAACTATCAATACTCCCTTTGTCTTCAACTCTCCTTGTATTTGGAATTCTTCCTCTATCTGCAACTTCTCCCCCTTTGACATCAATGGGAAAGGGTTTCTCCCCCTAACTTTGTGCTTATTTTTACTAATGATACGAGAGAGATATCATTCCTTGATTTTGTATAAGATATTCAAATGTTTCTTTCGAAAGTAGTTTGGTAAAAATATCTACAACGTATTCCTTGGTGGCAATGTATTCCATCTTGACATTGTTCAACTAGATGTTCTCTTAGGAAGTGGTAATTGATGGGAATATGCCTTGTCTTTAAATGCATAAGAGGATTATTTGCAATGTTTATTGCACTTGTGTTGTCGTAGATGATTGAGATTGGTTGACCATATTCTACCTTGATATCCTTCAATGTTTTCTTCATCCATAAAACTTGTATGCAACATGTTTCTACTATAATACATTCAACTTCTTGTTGAAATTTGGTACCGGAGGACAGGTGGTTCCCTTAGGCTTTGATCTTTGGCCTAGGGAAAAGTGTCCAAAAGAATTTAATTTTTCTCCTAAAGTGACTTTATAATTTTTATAAAGTCAAATCTAATTTAAAAGACTTTAAGTGATAAAGTTACTAAAGTCTAATTTTAAAGTGACTTTTATAAAGTCAATGAAAAATTAGAAAGGAAAAGTGACTTTGGAAATAAATGACTAAGTGGGTCTTTATTAAAGTGGGGTGAATTAAAAATAGAAAGTGAGATTTAAATGAGCATTTAATCTCAGCCCTAGATCTCAGTCTATTTCAGCCATTGGATTTAGGGATCACCCAAAAGTCACTTAGGGTTGGATTAAGGGAGGAAAAGGAGGAAAAGATCATTCATTCTTTCATGAGCAGATTGAGAGAGAGAGAGAAAGAGAGCAAGGGAGATTTCTAGACAGGGAGGAGAAGGAGGCAGCAGCTTGGCACACATACCAAGGCAACATTTAAGCAAATCCGTACAACTAAATGAGAAAATTGTAAAAGACATATTTTTTGCAAAAAAATCGAGGTCCGTACAGTCCATCTTTACAGTTCGTACAGTCTGTACTGCAGCCCTACAACAGTTTTCAGTGTTTTGTTTTGCTATTTGGAAATTTCCAGTGGGCTGTGAGGCTCGGAAATCGAGATAAGTTGTAAAATTTGTTTGCTGAATTTTTTGCTGAATATTTCTCACTGTAAAAGGCATTTTCCAGAAATAAGAAAGAGCTCTCGAACTGGTTTTCCCCAAGAGTTGTAGGGGGTTTTTCCAGGGTCACCTTGACAAAAAATCTCTGTGTTTAAATGTGTTTTAATGGTTGTTTGTACCTACTGATTTTTATTTCTGCATTTTCCAGCATTCTGTAAAATTTCCAGAATTTGTGTTTTCAGCAAAAATTTATTTTTTCAGTTGTTGAATGTATGGATATGGGAAAGGGCATTTAACTATATGGGATAAATAAGGTGAAACTGAAAACCGAGGTGGGAAATGAGAAATTTTTACATGGTATCAGAGGTTGAGTGCTGAAGTGCAGTTTGGGATAGAAAGGAAGAAAATTACAGCCTGTTGATTTTTCACTCAGAAAATTCCAGCAAGCTGATTTTTCACAAACAACAGTTTTTATCTTTACTACAACAGTGCTACTTTTCAGTTTTAGGACAACAGGATGTCATTGGGATTGAGGGTGGAGGATAGGTTGGATGGGCATATAAACTACAACGTTTGGAAGGAGAGATGAAGAGTATCTTTGAGGAGGCAGAAGTCTAGGACATTATGGTGCATACCACACAGAACCCTGTTGTTGTGCCTACTGATGCCACTCAGTTGGCTGAGTATAATAAAAAGAACAACAAGGTAAGAGACTGATTCTAGACGGAGTCAAAGACCATTGCATTCCTCATGTGAGAGGAAAGAGAAATACCCATGAGATGTGGACAACATTGTCCAATCTCTACCAGAGTACCAATGAGAACTGGAAAATGGTCCTGAAGGAGAAGCTGAAGACTATTAAGATGGGTAATGATAGTGTGGCTAGATATCTCACAAAGATTACTAATGTGAGAGATGAGTTGGCAGCAATTGGAGAGGACATTCCACCCACTGAGTTGGTGCAGATTGCAGTGAATGGCCTCCCTCGTTCATGGATGAACTTTGCTGATGGGGTTTGTGCACGTGAGACCCTTTCCACATGGGAGAGCTTTTGGGATGATTGCATTCAGACAGAGATCAGGAAAGTTCAGCTTGGGGCAGCCAAGCCAGTTGAGCAGGATGAGGATGTAGCACTGTCGGCAGGAGGCAAGAAAGGCAAAGGGAAGAAGCAGGCTTCCACAAGCAATGGTGGGGGAAAAGGAAAAGGTAAAGGTAAACAAGGTGACACACAGAAGGACTATTCCAAGGTGAAGTGTTGGAATTGTCAAAAGATGGGACACTATGCAGTTGTGTGTCCGGAGAAGAAGAAGAAGAAGTGAAGAACCAGAAAATGGTAGCTTCAGCAGAGGTTGAGGAATTTGCAGTTCTTTTTGACCGAGAGTTTGGGTTCACTGTGTATGAGTCCTCTAGTGCAGGATCACCTGCCACACAGGTTCAGAGGGAGCATGTTTTTCCCTTGATTAGCGGAGCATCTTCGGGTATCTGGTATGTGGACAGTGGGGCTTCACGTCACATGACAGGAGTCCGTGAGTACTTCTCAGAGCTTTCAGAGAGTGGCACTAATATTGAGGTAGTACTTGGTGATGACAGAGTTGTCAGAGCAGTCGGGGTGGGGACATTGAAATTTCAGAGGGAGTCCAAACCTCCCTTGAAGGTGTCAGATGTTCTTTATGTGCCAGGGATGAGGAAGAACCTCATATCCTTCTCAGCTTTGGAGGACAGAGGATATGAGGTACTGTTCAGGGGAGGACAGGTGTTGATGTATCCCAGGGGCACTCCAGCTGATTCAACTAGAGTGATAGGTGTACGCCATGCAAAGGTGTACAAGTTTGCATTCCAGTCCATTGTGGCATTGAGCAGTAGTACTGACAGCAGAGCTAGTAGTTCTGAGCTGTGTGAGATTTGGCACCACAGGATGGGACATATGTATCATGGAGCCTTGAGGACATTGCGGGAGATCACTACAGGTGTTCCAGATTTCAGTACTGATCACTTTGATACTTGCAGAGGATGTGCGATGGGCAAGTTTTCCAAATCCCCTTTTCCCAACAGTGATAGCAGAGCGATTGGGATACTTGATTTGATTCATTCCGATGTGAGCGGTCGGATGTATCATGTTTCCTTGAGTGGATATGAGTATTATGTTTTATTCATTGATGATCACTCCAGGAGGACCTAGATTTATTTCTTGAAGACCAAGAGTGAGGTCTTCAAGTGGTTTCAGGAGTTTAGAGCTCTTTTAGAGACACAGACAGGTCGAAAGATCAAGTCCCTGAGGTCAGACAATGGAGGAGAGCGCACCCTTGGAGAGTTTGTTGACTATTGCGCGGAGGCAGGCATTAGGAGGGAGTTCACTGTTCCTTACAACCCCTAGCAGAACGGGGTTGCGGAGAGGAAGAACAGATCCATCGTAGGAGCTGCCAAAGCCATGTTGCATGATCAGGGGTTGCCATTGTTCTTGTGGGCAGAGGCCTATAACACAGCTGTTTATTTGTAGAACAGGAGTCCGCATCGTGCCTTGGGGCACATGTCTCCAGAGGAGGCTTTTTATGGGAAGAAGCCTGATATTGGTCATCTTTGTATCTTTGGATGCATTACATACTCCTACATACCCAAGGAGAAGAGGACCAAACTAGAGCCCATCGCAGAGAAGGGTATCATTGTGGGCTATAGTGAGACCTCTAAGGCCTTTCGTATTTACATTCCTGCACAGAGGAGAGTTGTTGTCAGACGAGATGTGAAGTTCGAGGAGGACAGGGCCTTTAGGAGATCATGGGAGTTAGAGTATCTGGATCAGCCAGACCCTCAACAGCAGTTGAGTCAGTCGCAGGGATCTACTGGGCAGGGATCAGGAGGATCTGGAGGTACATTTATGAGGATGTAAAGTCTGTCAGTGAGCAGTGGCTCACCGAGCCAGAGGGGTGGTGCTCCGTGCAACATGCAGAGCAGTTCACAAAGTAGTTCACTAGGGAGTCCACTGATGGACAGTTCACACGGTACCTTAGCTTCTACAGGTTCAGGTGCAGGTAGGAGGAAAACAAACAGAAAGTTAGGAGTTCAGGCTCTTGATGATGATGGGGAGGAGGAGTTTCATTCTCCTATGGGAGAAGTGCACTCAGGGAAGAGGAAGCCCAAGTGGCTTCAGGACACCTTGAGAGATGCCACATCTGTTGCTGAGCCTAAGAGGCCGGTCAGAGAGAGTAGACCACCTGAGAGGTTTTGTAGCTATATGGCAATGGTTACCAACATCCTTGACTCTGAGCCTTATAGCTATGAGGAGGCAGCTAGCCAGCAGGTCTGGAGAGAGGCCATGCAGGAGGAGTATTCTTCTATCATGAAGAATGATGTTTGGGAGGTGGTGCCGAGGCCTGAGGGAAAATCCGTGGTTACTTCCAGATGGATTTACAAGGTAAAGCATGCTGCAGATGGCAGCATTGAGAAATTCAAAGCGAGGTTTGTGGCTAGAGGATTCTCCCAGGTAGAGGGAGTTGATTATGAGGAGACCTTCGCTCCTGTGGCTCGATATACTTCGATTCGCTCCATTATATCGATAGCAGTAGAGATGGGTTGGAAGATCCACCAGATGGATGTGAAGAGTGCATTTTTCAATGGCTTCATACAGGAGGAGGTGTACATTGAGCAGCCATAGGCTTTGAGGTGCATGGGAAGGAGTCCCATGTGTGCAGACTGAAGAAGGCCCTTTATGGCCTGAAGCAAGCTCCCAGAGCTTGGTACACTAGGATAGATACATACTTGCAAGGGTTGGGTTTCACAAAGAGTGAGGTAGATCCGAACCTTTAATTTATTGTGATAGGTGAGGAGCCTCTCATTCTGGTGCTGTATGTGGATGACTTGGTCATTACAGGTGCAGAGAGAATCATAGAGCACTGCAAGAGAGATCTTGCGGCGGAGTTTGAGATGAAGGACATCGGCTTGATGCATTACTTTTTGGGTTTGGAGGTGTGGCAGGAGGAGGGGCATTTCTTCCTGGGGCAGGGGAAGTATATTGTGGACATCCTTGGCAGATTCCACATGGAGGATTGTAGACCCATGTCAACACCGATGATCACCAACTGGAAGAAGCTTCACGCTTCAAATTTCGAGTTTGTGGATCCCACATTGTACAGACCGCTGATTGGTTCCTTGATGTATTTGGTCAACGCTAGACCAGATATTTGTTTTGCAGTAAACACGATGAGTCAGTTTATGTGTGAGCCCAGGAAGGTTCATTGGGTGGTTGAAAAAAACATTTTGCGGTACTTGCAGGGGAAAATGGATTATGGTCTGGACTACAGGCAGGGGGATGGAGTGAGATTGGCAGGTTACACTGATTCTGATTAGGCAGGTTGTGCTTTTGATAGGAAGAGCACTTCAGGGTGCTGTTTTGGGTTGGGTTCAGCAGTAGTGTCATGGTTCAGTTGGAAGCAGCTATAAGTAGCATTGAGTTCAGCAGAAGCAGAGTATATGGCAGCTAGTCTAGCTAGTTGTGAGGCCATCTGGCTTCGCAAGATGTTGCTTGGCTTATTTGGTCAGCCGTTGATACCTTCAGTGATTTACTGTGATAATCAGAGTTGCATTAAACTCACGAAGAATCCAGTATTTCATGACAGGTCAAAGCATATCAGGATCAAATATCATTTCATCAGAGACTGTGTTCAGAAGGGTGCTGTGAAGCTTGAGTATATTCCCACTGATGAGCAGGTTGCAGATATTCTTACCAAAGCCTTACCACGGGGCAAGCATGACTATTTCAGAAACAAGATGGGTGTGGTGAGGAACACCTTCCTCAGTAAGAGGGAGTGTTGAATTTGGTACCGGAGGACAGGTGGTTCCCTTAGGCTTTGATCTTTGGCCTAGGGAAAAGTGTCCAAAAGAATTTAATTTTTCTCCTAAAGTGACTTTATAATTTTTATAAAGTCAAATCTAATTTAAAAGTGACTTTAAGTGATAAAGTTACTAAAGTCTAATTTTAAAGTGACTTTTATAAAGTCAATGAAAAATTAGAAAGGAAAAGTGTCTTTGGAAATAAATGACTAAGTGGGTCTTTATTAAAGTGGGGTGAATTAAAAAATAGAAAGTGAGATTTAAATGAGCATTTAATCTCAACCCTAGATCTCAATCTATTTCAGCCATTGGATTTAGGGATCACCCAAAAGTCACTTAGGGTTGGATTAAGGGAGAAAAAGGAGGAAAATATCATTCATTCTCATGAGCAGATTGAGAGAGAGAAAGCAAGAGAGCAAGGGAGATTTCTGGACAGGAAGGAGAAGGAGGCAACAACTTGGCACACATACCAAGGCATCATTTAAGCAAATCCGTACATCTGAATGAGCAAACAGTAAAAGGCAGATTTTTTGCACAGAAATCAAGGGTTGTACAACTGATTTTCTGCACAAAAATCGAGGTCCGTACAATCCGTACAGCCGGCCGTATAGTCCATACAGTCCGTACTGTAGCCGTATAGCAGTTTTCAGTGTTTTGTTTTGCTGTTTGGAAATTTCCAGTGGGCTGTGAGGCTCGAAAATCAAGATAAGTTGTAAAATTTGTTTGCTGAATATTTCTCACAGTAAAAGGAATTTTCCAGAAATAATAAAGAGCTCTCGAACTGGTTTTCCCCAAGAGTTGTAGGGGGTTTTTCTAGGGTCACCTTGACCAACAATCTCTGTGTTTAAATGTGTTTTAATGGCTATTTGTACCTGTTGATTTTTATTTCTGCATTTTCTAGCATTCTGTAAAATTTCCAGAATTTGTGTTTTTAGCAAAAATTTATTTTTTCAGTTGTTGAATGTATGGATATCGGAAAGGGAATTTAACTATATGGGAGAAATAAGGTGAAACTTAAAACCGGGGTGGGAAATGAGAAATTTTTACACTTCTGTTGTGGATAGAGAGATTAAAGTTTGCTTCTTACTCAACCATGATACTAGATAATTTCCTAGATATAATGACTCTCCACTTGTACTTTATTGTAATCAATACTTCCTACCCATTATACATATATATATGTTGTTATACTAAAGTCCTTACTTCTTGAATGCCACAATCCAAAGTACAATGTGGCTTTTAGATATTTGAATATTCTTTTTACTGCTTGCTCATGTGTCTCATTTGGTGCATATTGAAATCTTGCAACCAATACTACTGCTTACATGATTTATAGCCTTGATGTTTTCACATATAGTAGGCTACCAATAATTGACCTATATAGTGTTTGATTTTCTTTTGAGGATTTATCATCTTTGATCAAATCACATCTTGTGATCATGGGCCCTACTAATAGGTACACAATCTTCCATTCTAAAATTTTTCAACATCTCCTTGTTTTATTTGGTATGGTAAATGAATATATATTTATTATATTAATAAATCTACAAACATAGAAAGAATGAAAATTCTCCAAGCATGGACATCTCAAATTATTTTTGCATTTCTTCTGCAAACTTTTGGCTTATTCTATCTGTTGAAGAATCTAGGGAAAATTAGGTGTAGTGTGATTCTTCGTTACTTGATAATAATTTGTGGAGTATTTTTACTTTTTCTTGTTAGCTTAATCTTATTCTTATTCTTATTAATGCATATGTGTGTACTTCATCAATCTACTATCGAAACATAAGAACAAGAATACAAGATGTTGGCTCTCTGCCAGGGCCAAAACCTCTCTTCTCTTGAGAGGAAAACCCTTCTATAAGTTTTCTCTTATTGAAGATTATTTCTTGATCAATTCCAAACCCTAGACACTTGACTAGAAGATCCTCCAAGAAAAAGTGAATTCATTCCTTTTCTCTGCACTATGTTCCCCGACATTTTGTCTACCTCCTTCTGGCACTTTGTTCCCGACAATTTGTCCTTCTTCCGACACTTTTTTCTTCCTTCTACTGTAAGTAGATCTTCTAGGTGAGATACTTTTACTTAGTGATATCCTTCACCTAAGGATACTCATTCCTTCTAGATCATCCGATTTCTTTCTTGATGTATGGTGGTAGGCTAAGTGTGACAACATTGCAACCCTAATCTTCACATGTGTGAGATTTCTTGCTATAGTTATAGGGCTCCATCTAAATTCACTTGAGGTCATTCTCTCTTCGCTTGGATAGGAGGCCTAGAAAGCCTATTTTGAAGCCCAAACAATGATGGATAAGCAACCTTAATGTTGTTGTTGTAGTGACAATAGTCAACCCTTTTATTTCTCGCACGCATGGCTGCAGCTTACCCTAAAACAATCCTTAATACTTCAGGTATCTTTCCTCCTTCTTCGTTGCTCTAGAGGCTCCCTTAAACTTGACTTTTACACCATTTTCTTGGCTGAAATTTCTTGCTTATTTCAGATATGATATTTGCTATATTTGGAGGAGTGGACAACCTCTATATATAGAGGATTGTCCCTCCTTTAGGCCGACTTGTTGCATTGAGGTCGACTTGACTTTCTGTGCTACAATAGGTGCTTTTAATGGTGCCATTTCTTCTTTTGATGGTGTCTTTGCTAGGAGGAGACTTGACTTTTCTTGGAGGTGTATTATTTGAATCTTATACATAAATATACATAATGTAACATGCCCTTAAGGTCTTCAACATAATTCTTTTGACTCTTTTAATTTCCTATAGTGCTTTGACATGTGCTAGACCTACTTCAATGAGAAAGAAACTCATTGACATATATTATAAAAATAATATTTCTTTTAGTGAATAAATACAAATATCAAAAGTGCATTTATGAAGACTGAACCTAGTTGCATTTACTTCAACACTCCCTCTTAATTAGGGAGGTATTCATTCAACATTACAAGGTGTTTGGCTATTATCAATCTTTGAGGAATTCACATAAGAGAAACCAGATTTGGAATCCATCTGTTATAGCATCATATCAATTGACATTTTCATAGTGCAAGGCCTTGAATAACAACTCCATCTCTTCATGAGATCATGAGCTACAATGTTGGCGAGACCAATGATTTATAGACACCTTCATCATTGTCACTCAAGATACAAACCCACCCAGGTGTTCTTTGAGTATGACCTTTTAGGAATATTCTTGTCTTGGGTTCCCAACCCTCAAAGAATATTGGTCCTCTTTCCTACTCTTGTCTTGGATTCCCTACACATCCTCAAAGAATATCAGATGCCAGATGATTACCCAATCCTCCCATTCTTTCTTACCAAGTGAAGAGAAGAATGTTGTGTCTACATTTCCATTCATGGCCTTCATCTAGACTTATGACTGTTAGTCCTGGTCTAGTGCATGACCTATGAGATGGAAAAACACAAATTTCACTCCCTTGTAATAAGGGGTGATCCAAAAATCCCTCTTAATCAGGGACTTGTCAGAGCTCCCTCTTAACTAGGGACTCTTCCATTCATCAACAACTTCTTCTTCGTGGGTCCTTTAGTTGCTTTATCTCCTTCCTTTCTTTGATGTCATGAAGTCTTTGTTTGAACATCTTCTAGGTAGGGCACCATCCATTGATCACTTTCTTTCCTGGTTTGTCATGTCATTGCTTCCTTCATGGAAAGTGGATTTCTTGTCATATATAAGGTTTTCTTGTCATTTTGCTACTTCTTTGTCATCTATCCATGCTTTGGAATACATTTCTCATGGATGCTTCATCATACTTACTTGTTTACATGCTTCTACCTAGTAGCCCATCATGACTTCATCTTGATATTGCTTCAACATTGCTTTTCTTTTGTTGGATGACCTCTTCATCATGACATATTTGTAGAGTAGAATCAATTATCTGCATATTTCATATCTCCAAGGCCTTCATAGGTGTCAAGGGTCCTTCCTTCCTTTGTCAGACTTGTCCTGCCTTCTTTTGGGAGATATCTTAAAATTATTTTTGTCAGATAGTGATTCTCGGTGATCAAGGTGTTCTTCACATGCTTGATCTATTTCTTCATTTTCTTCTTCTTATATAGATAGGTCAACCATATTATGCTTCCTTTGAGAGCATTCCTTTATTGCTTGCTTCCTAGACTCGTCAAAATTTCTTCTTGCTTCTTAGTTAGCAATCTTATACTCCTTAAGTGAGCATATTATTTTGTTGACCTTCATTGCAATGTAGTACATGCCTTCAAGCATGTCCTTGGTGAAAGAGATTCTTTCATACTTGATCATGTTGTAGAACTATTCCCATGACTCAATAATATACAAATGATAACATGACTTAAACTTTGATGCATACATACCTCATCTTGATTCTCATTTGATAATCTTAGCTTCATTTGGTTGTCCTTGGTGTGGCCCTTCTTGCTTCATCTTAGATTGCGTGCATCTCATCCTTTTCTTGAATCCCATGAATGAGATTCCTAATGAGACATCTGCTTTGGTTTATGAACCTTCTTTTGAAGATTCCATCATAGGATCTTAAAGAGCCTTTCGTTGCAAACTTTTCCTTCCTTTTGATGATGGAGATCTTCTAAGATTCTTAATCATGATCAATCTTCTTTTATCATGGATGAGGTCCTATACTAGGTATGCTCCTTCTACATGAATATCTTGAGCTATGTTCATCATGCTCCTATATTCTAGAAGATATTTCTAACCATGCACTTTGTTTTTATTATAAGTGCTACTTCTTCTTGAGTATCTAGAACTCTATGTACTACATGCTTCTAGATTCTAGAAGATGTTTCTAGACATGCAATTTTATTTATTCCTACATGCTCCTATCCTACTCAAAACCTTGAAAGAATTCTTGAAGTAAATAGTTTGACTTAGTCATAGTAGAGATCTGAAGGATCTTCCTTCTTTTGCTTCTTTTCTTCTTCTTTCACCTCTTGAGTCATGTGAGCTGCTTCCTTCTTTCTTTTGTTGTTGTTGTCCTTCTTAAGCTTAGGAAAATTCATTTTGTAATGTCCATATTCTTGGAATCCAAGACATTGGATTTTGGAGATGTCTTTGTTTTTTGTTCTTTGTGGACCAAATTTTCCAAATTTCCCTTTTCTCTTCGATATGGTAGCAAATGCTTGTTCCTTTGCTCCCACATCTTCCTTTGCTTTAAGTCTGGTTTCTTTTGTCCTACGTAGAGACCACATTTCACTGAGAGTGGTTGGTTCCTTCTTGGCATATATGCTTGATGTGAAATTGCCCCAATCCTCAGGTAGAGCATTGAGTACCACAATTGTCATTTCTCTGTCAGACATGACTTCCCCAAGCTCTTGAAGTTGATCTCTCATTTTAGATATTTTCATGAAGTAGGGAGCTATTCATTCCTTTTTTATCTTCATCTTGTACAATTCATTCCTTAGAGATATTACTTCTCCGGTTGTGGATACCGAGAATAACTCTACTAGTTTATCATAAATTTATTTTGATGTCTTAAATTTGGAGACATAGGTAATGAGGGAGTCTTTGATTGATTCTATTAGAATCTTTTGAGCTCCTGTCTCATCCTTACTGTACTTAGCTAAGGCTTGAGTTTTTTCCTTAGTAGGGATAGCGATATTCCCATTGACATGTTCTAGGAGTTCATTCTCCTTGAGAAGTAGATTATTCCTCTTCTTCCATGCAATAAAGTTATTGTTACCTACCAATTTATTGCTTTCCTTGCAAAAAGACATTGAATTATATTCAGAAGGGGACATGTAATTACTTGATAGATTTTGAGATGTAGTGGGTTTGCTTTCTCCTTGAAGACTTGATGGCTTGCCTTCCTATGATCTTGAAGTTCTTCAATTTTCCTTCTTCAAGTGGATTTGCTTGATGATGAGATTTGCTTGATGACTTGTAGCTTGATGTAGGTCCTGCTTCAATCTGCTCTTCTTTATAGGTGCCCTTGAGTAAGGATCTTCTTCTTGCGATGTAGACTTCTTTGATGAATGATGGATTGTAGACCTTATTGTATTTGAAGTGATTGAGACTTATAGGCTTGATTCTTCAACCTTGTAGATGTATTTCCTTGATGAGTGTTCTTGAGTTGCCCTTTCCATGATGTGTCACCTTAGCTCTGATACCATGTTGAAGACTCTAGGGAAAATTAGGTGTAGTGTGATTCTTCATTACTTGATAGAAATTTGTGAGTCTTTTTACTTTTTCTTGTTATCTTAATCTTATTCTTCTTCTTATTAATGCATGTGTGTGTACTTCATCAAACTGCTACCAAAACATAAGAACAAGAACACAATATGTTGGCTCTTTGTTAGGGCCAAAAGCTCTCTTCTCTTGAGAGGAAAACCCTTTTGTAAGTTTTCTCTTATTGAATCTTATTTCTTGATCAATGCCAAACCCTATACCCTTGACTAGAAGAGCCTCCAAGCATAATTCAAGTCCTTCCTTTTCTTTGCACTATGTTCCCCAACATTTTGTCTACCTCCTTCCGACACTTTGTTCCCCGAAACTTCGTTCTTCCTTCTACTGTAAGTAGATCTTCTAGGTGAGATACATTTACTTTGTGATATCCTTCACCTAAGGATACTCATTCCTTCTCTAGATCATACGACTTATTTCTTGATATATGGTGGTAGGCTGAGTGTGACAACACTGCAACCCTAAACTTCACATGTGTGAGAGTTCTTGTTGTAGTTATAGGGCTCCCTCTAACTTCGCTTGAGGTCCTTCTCTCTTCGCTTGGATAGAAGGCATGGAAAGCCTAGTTTGAAGCCCAAACAATGATGGATGCACAACCTTATTGTTGCTGCTGTAGTGATCGTAGTCAACCCTTTATTTCTCGCACGCATGGCTGCAACTTACCTTAAAAAATCCTTACTACTTCGGTTATCTTTCCTCCTTCTTCGCTTCTCTAGAGGCTCCATTAAACTTGAATTTTCCACCTTTTACTTGGCTTCACTTGCTCAATTATTTCATAAATGATCTTCACTATGTTTGGAGGAGTGGAAAAATTCTATATATAGAGGACCGTCCCTCCTTTAGGCTGACTTATAGGCCGAATTGTTGCATTGAGGCCGACTTGACTTTCGTTGCTGCAATAGGTGCTTTTAATGGTGCCATTGCTTTTTTTGATGGTGTCATTTCTAGGAGGAGACTTGAAATTGCTTGGAGGTGTCTTCTTTGACTCTTATACTTAAATATACATAATGTAACATGCCCTTAAGGTCTTCAACATAATTCTTTTGACTCGTTGACTTTCCTATAGCACTTTGACATGTGCTAGACCTACTTGAATGAGAAAGGAACTCATTGACATATATTATAAAATTAATATTTATTTTCTTGAATAAATACAAATATCAAAAGTACATTTATGAAGACCAAACCTAGTTACGTTTCCTTCAACACTGTCAACATTACTTCCAAAAATAATATCATCCTTATAAACCAAAGGTTAACATGTTTTCATTTCTATTTTGATGTAAATATTTTTATCTGTAGATCCTGTTTTGAAACCTTGTTGTTGTAGGTATTTGTCATGTCCTAAATACCAAGCTATGGGAGCTTGCTTTAGTCCAGAAAGAGATTTCTTCAGTATACATACATGATATTTGTTTTCTAGAAATTGAAATTCTTTTAGTTGTTTAATATATAATTCCTTTTCTATATTTCTGTTTAGAAACGCTGACTTGACATCCATTTGATATAATTTGAAGTTCTTGAAACATGAAAATGCCAAAAACGTTATGGTTGCTTCTAATCTTGCAACCAAAGAAAATATGTCTTCAAAGTCAATACCCTCAACTTGAGCATACCCTTTAAAAACTAATATTGCTTTACTTCTTAATACTTGTCCATCTTCATTCAACTTGTTTCTAAAGATCCATTTGGTTCCACTCACATTATTGTCTTTTGGTTTGGGCACAAGTTCTTATGTCTCATTCTTATAAATTTGATTTAATTCTTCTTCTGTAGCGTTAACCTAATGCTTATCTTCACTAGTTTGTGTAAATTTCTTGGGCTCTAATTTGAATAACAAAGAAAAGTTTGCTTATTTTGGTGTACTTACCAATCATCTTCTAGTCTATATCTATATCACTTAAAACATGATTTTCTAGATGAAACTTTTGGACAAATCTGGATGGTGTCTTTGGACATTAGCATTCTATTTATTCTTGCTCTCTGTAGATTGTTTCCTATGAATCTTCATTTTTTTTTTTGGCTTATTGGCTCCCCTTCGTACTGAGAATGGAGAAGAATATAATTCTAATGAATTTGAAAACTATATTCCCCAACATGGAATTCAATATCAAACTATTGTTCCATACAATCCTTAATAAAATGATGTGGTTGAAAGAACGAACGAGGCTATTTTGAATATGGTTCACACCATGATGTTTTTCAAAAATGGAAATTTGATGTTTTGTGCAGATGCAATTCTATGTGCAGTATATGTCAGAAACATATGATCATCTCATGCACTCATAAATAAGACTCATGAAATGTGGTATGCCACATTTCTTTGATAAGGAATCTCACGATCTTTGGTTCCGCCTATTATGCCTTGATCCCTAAGGAACAAAAAAACAAGCTTGATGCAAGGAGTCAGAAATGAATCTTCTTGGGGTATTCAGATATAACCAAAGCATATTATCTTTACAATGAGGTAAATAAGAAGTTTAGTTTTTCTACAGATGTGATTTTTCTTGAATCTTCCAAGACTGGCAACATTGTTGAGCAACAACTTTATAGTTTACATAGATTTAATCATGAAAAAACTTATACTGAATTTGATAATGAGATTCCACATCTTTAAGGGGGGATCCCTATCTGGATGAATCAATGGAATACTATTCTAAAGCATCCCCCCCCCAATGAAATTATGGAATGTGGTATGCCACATTTCTTTGATAAGGAATCTCAAGATCTTTGGTTCCACTTATTATGCCTTGATCCCTAAGGAACAAAAAAAAAGCTAAATGCAAGGAGTCAGAAATGAATCTTCTTGGGGTATTCAGATACAACCAAAGCATCGAGGTAAATATATATATATATATATATATTTTTCTACAAATGTGATTTCTTGAATCTTCCAAGGCCGACAACACTGTTGAGCAACAAAATTATAATGAATTTGATAATGAGATTCCACATCTCGTGTTGAAGAATGTAACTAGTTTCGGTCACCATAATTGTATCTGAGTCAAGAAGTAATATATTTATCAAAATAAAGAAAATGAAATTTTATTATAAAAGAAAAAACATTTATTAGCATGGGTTTCATGCTTTATTATTTTATTTCTAGGTCAAAGCCTCCATTGTAGGCTTCTAGGGTTTATGTCAAGAGTCCTTGTCCATGTCATCATGTAATAGACCCTTCTTGGGCTTTGTCTATCAAGAAAGAAAAATTATTTTGATGAAAAATGAGTCATTTAGGCCTCCTCCACCAAGTCGACCTCAAGGAAGACAAGTCGACATAATTGGGAGCTAAAACACACTATATAAAGGAAACAACTCAACCTCATTTGGAACATAAGACAAGCAAGTTCGATCTGCAATAGCTAAAGAAGAAAAAGGAGAGTGAAATACCTAAGGAGAAGGAGAAAACCATAGCGAAGAAAAAATATACACTTGTCAAGCAAAAGGAAGCTGAATTTCTCTCTCTTTTGCCACATGTGCGAGTTTTTGGGTTGTTGTTGTAGGGTCCAAATTTCAGATCTGCAGTAGGGCCAAAATTCTAGAAGTTGGGGGTTGAAATGATGTGCTGTAGCTAGGTTGAAGTTGGTTGCCAAGAAGAAAGTACTGAAGTTTTCACAATCATCTTGGAAGGCTAACTTGGTGGAGTGAGGAAGGTATTTTCGTCTAGTTAAAGGTATTGGTTTGTATCAATTTGATTTGAACTATTGGAATAGTTTGACTGAGTTTTCCCCTTCATAGGGGTTTTATCCCTGGTTGAGTGCCTACTTCTAGTGTCATTGATCTTCATGCTTTTGATTTGATGATTTCTTGAGGAGAAGAAAATAAAGAAGAACATAAAGCAACCTAATAAGAATATAAGAATATCACAAGCAATTCTCAATATAATAAAACCGTCATGCCTATCTATTTCTCTAACATGGTATAAGAGCTAAGGTAAAAGAAGAGAAAAAGGTAGCTTGAAGATATATCAATAGAAGAAAGGATTCAAGACAAGATCATAAGGAGGATTAATGAAGGGAAGAATCTACATCTAGAAAATATATGGTAACTTTAATGAAGACAAAGAATAAGTTAGAAGGAGCCACCAACTATAGATCATGGAAGAAAAGGATGGAACTCATCCTTGCAAAACACAAACTATTGGAATTTGTTCAAGGAAAGGTGAAGGAACCTATAGATGATGTAGGAAAAGAAAAATATAAGGAGACAAACATCATGGCTATGAATATAATTGTAGATGGAGTAAAAGACAACCTAATCCCCTATATATCCAATATAGACATTGCAAAAGGGATGTATGAAGCTCTCTCCAAACTATTCACTATCAAGAACATTAGACAAATTGTTAGTCTGAAGAATGAACTAAGAACAATGAAATGACAAAAGATGATATTGTAGCTTCATATTTTGTGAAGATCTCCTAAATAAGAGATGAGCTCCAAGTCATTAATGAGATCATTCCAGACAAAGAAATTGTGATTGCTTCTCTACTAGGTCTACCAAAATCATGGAGCTCCTTTGCATTAGGTATTAGCAGTTGGAAAGAAACACCATCCTTTGAAGAAATGTGGAATGCATGCAGTCGAGAAGAAGCTTGCATCTCATTAGAAAATAATAAGAAATAATAATATTAGGACAACACTTCAAATGTTTATTCCACTCGCTACAAGAAGAGGGCAGGAAACAAGAAATTTAAGGGACCAAAGAAGAAAATTGACCTATCTAAAGTAAAATGTTATCACAGTCATAAGATGGAACATTATAAGAATCAATGTCCAAAAAATCCTAGGAACTAGAATTAGAAAAGAGAAAGCGAACATGAACTATTTGTTGATGAAGCTCCACCCAAGAAGAACAAGTATGCATAATATGAAGTCAAATACTTATACTATTAATTCTTTCCTTGCATATCCTTCTAGATTACAATTTCAAGTTTTGTAAAGTTTTTCCTTTTATGTTTTGATCTAATATGTCTTGTTAGAAGTTCTTGAATTTTTTTTATAAGTTGTAGTTATCCCTAGGAACGATTGGATTAAGAGGGAGCCTTCACCATTTTACCAAACGATAAGTATATTGTTCTTTTTTTCTCTTTCATTTTCGATTTCCTCCATACACCTAGATTTATTTGTATTACATACTCATAATCCTTTCTTTGTATTTTCTTTAGAAGGAAAGCTTGTAGGAATACATAAGGATTATGAAGGAAACTTCAAATAAATACTTGTATAATAAAATAAAGCTTGTTGCTAAAGAAACTCTACAAGGTTTATTAGAGAACAACACGAGTTATGTCTTAGGCTACAATATTTGTTGCAAACTTTTCTTCATACAAAAAGGTATTATCATTCTCATTCTCAATTTATTTTATATTACTAACCCTCTTATGTCTAGGGTTTTTAAAGAAAATAATGAACCCCATGTCACCGAAGAAGTGGAAGAACTTGAGAAGAAGAAATCAAAGGAGGAAGTGAAATATCTCTACTATGACTGAGATAATCTCCATCACTTAGTTCTTTTCAGTTTTTGTGAAAGATAGCTATCATGGTAGAAAGTATTGTAAGTATGATAGGGTGCATCATATTAGGATATGGAATCATATTAGAAGCATATGATTGAAGCAAGAGTTCAATATGGAAGCTTGAAAGGATAGCTAAATTACAAGTCTACATGGATGTAGCAGTCATCAGAGAAATGAAGTAGCTCTTGGTATGTTAGGATATTCCGACACATAGGAAATAGTTAAGTATAACTTGGTCTAGTGTAGAGTTAGGTAAATTGTGTTTCTTTACTATGTACATTTTGTAACTTACAATCCGACGGTCACGATATGTAGTGATCCGACGGTTCATTCTCTCCTCGGTATTACCGACACTTGATCCGTGGCTTAACACCCGATTGGTCCATGATCTCTATTTAAAGAGCATGGAGGGTCATTTGTAGGGTAACCATTCATGAGAGAAGCTTATGTAAATTTTCATTCTTTTATTAATAAATTTCCTGAAGTGGCCGCGTTGGCTCAGGCCGTGGACTGTTTCCCTCTTTGAGGGTTTTAACCACGTCAAAATACTGGTGTATTGATCTGTGATCTGTTTGTGAGCGGTGTCCTTTGGTGTTCCGTCTAAGGAACTTACCCTGTAAATTCCTACATGGTATCAGAGCTATTTGAGGGCCGCGTCCATTGGTGATCCAAATCTGAAGCCGGTAGAACTGCATCCGACTGCCGTTTCCTAGATCTACTGTTTCTGACAGCTTTCGGGCCAAGAGGACTGCCCTGTTGTGTTAGAAGCATCTGTTCCAATGAGGAACCCCTTTTGTTTCACGCGAAAAGGTTTCTGGTAGCCCTAGCTACGTCATTTTTAAGATTTGGAGGTATACAATGTTTATTTACAGTTTCTAGTTATTTTCTCTCTGTTTATTATTTCGATTTATTTAGCTCCTTTTTTATTACCATATCTATATCTTTCATTGCTGCGTATGCTCTTTGCCCCACAAATCTATGCGATCTGGGAAAATCAAAACAGAGAGGAAGGAATTTTTCTCATGCGTATGCTCTTTTCCGCCGCGCCTTAGTGTGATCCCGGAAAATCAGAAACATTGAGGAAAATATTTAGTTTCCGGGTAAAGCTAACTTCAAGCCGTGAGGTTTTTTTTTTTTGTATGTCCGTGTTGGGTTTTATGTTTTCTGTTTTGTAGGGAAAAAGAGTTTTCTCAAGTAAGCACGTAGCCCAAAGCTTCAACAACCAAAAAAAAAACCCTTCCTCTTTTCCAAAAATTACTGAACTTTTAGTTTAGCTCACTTGGTCCAAAGCTACTTTATGAGAGTAGAGGTCTTGAGTTCAAGTATTTTTTTTGTTGATCTAATTAGATTAAGTTTGGAAAGGGGGTGGATTTTTTTAAAAATATAACATTATCATTCATTTCCGCACATTCCCGCACTTCGTCGGCATCTTCATCAACTTTTCTTCAAAAAGCCATAACTTCTTCATTCGGAAGTCATTTTCAGAGCCGTTTTTTTTGAACCAGCCTAATTTTTCGAGATATTTCCATTGGAACACTTAGTTTCAGCATCTATAGCTTCAGTTTCTGTTAAAATGGAAAGTCCATGCCAAGTTATTCTTGACAGCACCAACTACTTCCAATGGTGGTCCTACATTGTGGATTTAATTAGAAGTAAAGGTCTCTATAGAATAGCCTCAGGCCAAGAAACCAAACCGAAAGATGAAGATAAGGTAGCTAAATAGGAAAATAGGCAAGATCAAGCACGTGGGTTGATAGGGATGTCTATTTCTCCCGATTTTAGATTCCATATTGCAGAACTTGATACTCCTGAGGAAGCAATGGAACAGATCACTAAAGTTTTTGGAATTAAAAATGAACTTAAAGCCTATCAACTCGAAAATGAGTTGCTTACATTGGACCCCAATAATTTTTCTTGCATTGAAGATTTTTTGTCCAAGTTCAAGACCCTTAGACTTCTCTTGGAAGGTGTTAAGGTTAAGAAAGAAGATAGTAGCGTTATCTATTCCATTCTTACTAAGTTGGGACCAGTCTATTCTGTGTTTGTTTCCACCTTCCATTCTACAAGAGAAGCCTTCATTTCTCAAGGACAAGCCTACAAGTCCCCTTCCTTTGATTCCTTTTGTGATTCTTTAATAAGAGAACAAGAAAAACTCTTACACCTTGGTCTTCTTAATCTTGGAAACTCTTCTAAGAAAGCGTTAGCCGCCTAGCAGCAACCAAATTCAAAGAATCCTAAGAAGTTGTATCCTAAAAGGAATGGTCCTAAACCAAACAAGGGTCCTAAGCAATTTCAGCCTCAAAATGAAAAATCATTTCAACAAAATGATAAGACAAATAAAAACAAAGGGAATAAGACTGATAGACATTGCAACTTTTGTAATCGAGATGGCCACTTAGAATCCAAATGCTTTAAGAAGATGGAAGCCTTGGAAGCAGCAATGAAGAAGCATAACATCCATTTGGAGCACTCTTCAACTTCAACTTCATCTTCAGGAATAACACTTTTTGCATGTGGTTGTCAAGCATCTCGGTCTGGCTATGCACTAAATGTATCTTCTTCTTCTCATTCTCATGAGTGGCTCATTGATTCTGGAGCTTCTTATCACATGGCCAAAAACAAAGCCATGTTTTCTTCTTTAAATGATTGTAACACCAAAAATATATATGTTGGTGATGATAGATCTCTTAGTGTTGTAGGGACTGGAACTGTTCATATAGACAATGATAAATTTAATGATGTGTTATGTGTTCCAACCTTATCCTGCAACCTTCTATCTGTATATCAGATAACTCATTCAGGTGAAGGTAAAATCATTGAATTTTCACCTCACGATGTTGTAATTAAGGACCTAAGAGATCCTAGACAGATTTTAGCTACTGGCATTGCTGATGATTCTACAAGGTTGTATAAGTTTCACAACTTTGGGTCATCAAATCTTCCCTCGGTATTTGTTGCTCATAATGATGAAGTGAGCAAACTTTGGCATGAGCGATTTGGTCACTTAAACTATCGCTCCCTTCAGAATCTATGTAAAGAAAATATGGTGACATGTCTTCCTATGGTATCTTGCAGAGATGGTGTTTGTTTTGGATGTGTACTCGGAAAACATCATAGGGATAGTTTTGTAAAACGTGCCTCTTGGCACGCCTAAGCTCCTTTATAGCTTGTGCATAGTGATTTATGTGGTCCACTTCCAGTTGTTTCATTCTCTGGCTACAAGTATTTCTTAACTTTCATTGATGATTTCTCCAGACGCACTAGGGTATACTTCTTAAAACTCAAGAGTGAAGTATTTAACATGTTCTTGGCCTTTAAGACCTTTGTTGAAAAACAATCTGGACATCAAATTCTTAAGCTAAGATCTGATAATGGCGGAGAATATGCTAGCAACAAATTCATCAACTTTTGCATTGAAAATGGAATTCAAATGCAACATACTTTTCCATATACTCCACAACAAAATGGTGTAGCTGAAAGGAAGAATCACACCTTAAAGGAAATGGCCAATTGTATGCTTCAATCTAAAGGACTTGGTCTTAATTTTTGGGCAGAAGCAATTAACTGTGCAAATTACATAATAAATCGCACTCCTACTAAGGTTTTAAAGAATATCACTCCAGAAGAAGCATGGAGCTCAATTAAACCAGATGTAAGTCACTTTCATGTTTTTGGAAGTGAAGCATGGGCCCATATTCCAGATGAGAAACATAAAGCTTTAGAACCTAAGAGTGAAAAATGTATTTTTGTTGGATATTCTGAAGATGTCAAAGAATATAGACTTATTCCACTTAAGTCCAAAAATGTTATCCTTAGAAGAGATGTAAAGTTTGCTGAAAATATATCGGCCTACGAGCCTAGTTCGACAGATGTGCCACCTCTCCCTATCTCTTCTACTTTTGAAAATATTTCTTCTTCAGATGATGAAAGCGAGGATGAAAATCCTCCCCCACCTTCTCAGGATCCTCCTTCAGCTCCTCAGCTTCCAAAATGGGTCCATGCTACTCGGGATGCAGCAGGTGATCTTGCCGGTGTACAAATCAGTGACATACACGTTCTCAGTTTGATAGAGCCTCTTCTTTACTGGCTCAAGCTTCAGTGAATTATGATCCTGACACCTTTGCAGAAGCTTCAGGCCATCCAGATTGGGAAGTAGCTATGAATGAAGAATATCATTCATTATTGACAAATGATACATGGGATCTTGTTCCTCTACCAAAGGGACAAAAACTTGTTAAATGCAAATGGGTTTATAGAACCAAGTATGAACCAGATGGGAAAGTTGCGAAACATAAAGTTCGTCTTGTTGCTAAGGGTTTTTCACAAGTTGAAGGCATTGACTACACTGAAACCTTCTCCCTTGTTGCCAAAATGAACTCTATCCACCTTGTTCTTTCCCTTGCTACTTCTTTCAAATGGGAAGTCCATCAGATGGATATTAAATCTGCCTTCTTGCATGGGGACTTGCATGAAGAAATCTATATGGAACAACCTATTGGCTTTATACAAACAGACTCCAGCCTTGTATGTCAGCTTAAGAAATCCCTTTATGGTCTCAAGCAAGCTCCTCGAGCTTGGTATGCCAAAATGGATAACTTTCTTTTAGAAACTGGCTTTTCTAGGTGTCATTCTGACAATACAGTCTACACCAAGAAACTGGGCAAGTCTCTTATCATTCTTGTTCTTTATGTTGATGATCTTATCCTGACTGGTAGTGATCCCAACCTTATAAACCATGTGAAGTCTAGCCTTAAAAGGAAGTTTGAAATGACAGACTTAGGACACTTACATTATTTTCTTGGTCTTCAAGTCTTACAATCCAAGGAAGGTATTTCCCTTTCCCAGTCCAAGTATGCCTGTGATATTCTATGCCATTTTAACATGGAAGACTGTAATCCAACCCCTTCTCCCTTTCAGTCTGGAGTCAAACTTTCAGTCACTTGTACTTCTCCTGAAGTTGATGCTACCTTATACCGTCAACTTGTAGGAAAACTTTTGTATCTAACCCATACTCGTCCTGACCTTTCCTTTGCTGTTGGCCTTGTTTCTCGGTTTATGCAAAACCCACATGAAAGTCATTGGAAAATAACTAAAAGAATACTTCGTTATGTTCGAGGTACATTTCAGTTTGGGATTCATTACAGTGCTGAAGCATCTCCTCTATTGGTTGGTTTCACTGATTCCGATTGGGCTGGTGACCCTGATGATCGGAAGTCTATTGCAGGTTATGTGTTCACTCTTGGTTCAGGACCTATTACATGGGCTTGCAAGAAACAAGGTGCCATTTCTCTTTCTTCAGTAGAAGTAGAGTATCGTGGTGCCATAGAAGCCAGTAAGGAAGCCTTGTGGCTTCGTCAGATCCTATCAGAGTTTGGCTTTCAGCAACAGCATTCGACTACACTTTGGTGTGATAATCAAAGTGCCATTCAACTATGCAAAGATCCAGTCCAACATCAGCGCAGCAAACACATTGAACTGCACATGCACTTCGTCAGAAATCTCATTCACGACCATGTTCTTTTTTTCCCATAGAAAAAGTCGTAACTTCTATTAGATAAAAGAAATTACATTTTGTAGATGCCGAGGCATATGCATGATGAGGCTGATCGCCTCCACTAGATAGTAGCAAAAAAAGAAGTTGTCTGCATCCCTGTACAGATGATGTTAAACAGTTTTCCTCCATGCAGGGTGTTCAGTTTTGTGTCATTTACCAAAATTAATACTGAAGTAACAAAAAGTGCTCCACGCAGGGAGACATGCTGTTTGAAAAACACAAAAAAAGAATAATCATCTGCAGTTCATCCAAATAAGTCTGATGTATTGTAGTGAGATCAAAATATTTCCACTAGTTACAACAGCCGCTGTCTTCTAGTTTTGTCTGTGTACCAAAAAGCATCATAAAAAATACAGTCTGTGTATAGTTCTGTAAAACATAGAAAAAAAGAGCGTCCTCATGACTATGTCCTCCGGAGAGAGCGCGGGTCGACAAAAGGTCTGTGATAGTGTTGATGGAAAAGTCCATCCAACTCTTCCTGTATCAGCCAGTCTTCTTCTTGCCTTTGCGCTGCCTGTTTTGATAAGAGGTCCGCCCTTGAGTTGCGCTCCCTGTAAATATGGTGACAAGAAAAATGTTCAAATAAGTCTGTGAGCCTGTGAGTCTCATCCAGAATGTGTCTCAACGAAAAAGCAGAGCATTGCGAAGTTCTATTTATCCAGTTGCAGACAAGTTTTGAGTCTCCAAATAGTTGTAGCTTTGTGCAGCCTTTCTCAAGAGAAAAATGTATAAGATGTTTGGCGGTGGTCAATTCGGCATAATTATTTGTGCCCCTTCCCAGGTGCATCTGAATATGGAAGCAGTGGCCCTCCCTGAGGTAGAGGAGGGCTCCTCCTCCGCAGCCTTCAGCTTGGGCCGAGCCATCAAAGTAGGCCCATGGGTAGGATTTGTCAATGAGCTCAGGGATAATGGTTCTGTGGGAGGGCTGTGAGAGGTCTTCCGGGAGTAATTCATAATCGGCAAGGACCTGGGATCTGATGGTAGGCCAGATGGGGTCTCTGTGGTAAAATATAGCTCGGTTCCTAGCCGTCCAGATGGCCCAGCACATGAGGAGAGGTAGGTTCCTTTCTCTACCTTTGTGTTTCTCTAGCCAAGACAACCAGGCTTCTGATGTGTTATGACCTTGCCAATTGTTGAAGGATGGAGTGGATGAGGTTATGAGGGACCATTGAGCAGAGACAATAGGGTAGGTTAGGAATAGATGATCTGTGTCTTCCTCATTGCACCTGCAAAGATGACACCAGAAGGGTCCATGGAAAGATCGTCTCATTAAGTTAGCACCAGTGGGAATTTTATTGAACAGTATGGTCCACATTAGCATACGCGTTCTGGGGGCCGCTTTGAGTTTCCATAGCACATTCCACCAGGGCTAGACGATTACAGGCTGTACAGAATGTATGAGCTTTACATATCCTTCCTTGGGGGTATAGGTTCCATTTTTTGCGAGTGCCCATACAATCTCATCTTCTCCTTCAGTTATCCTTATGTGGGCTTGAGTGAGGGCTTCAATGTACATCTCCCAGTCATGCCTCCACTGACCCGGAATGTGTAGATCGTCGGCTGTCTTCCAGGCTTGCTGGAAAGGGGTGGTGCTTGCTTGGTCTGCAATGTGGCCTATGTGGGAGACACCCATATCCTGGAGATAGGCAATTAATGGTGCAGGGAGGCGATGGGCGTTCCCACATCCGATCCAGGGATCCGATCCTAAGTGTACAACTTGTCCCTGGTGGATCCTCCATGTTAGACCTTCCCGGATGAGTGGGAGTGAATTGAGGACAACTTTCCATATATTGGAATGCCTTCCGCTCCCTCTGTGTTCCCTACGAATCCAGCTGAATATGTTTTCCGGAGCGATGTATTTTTCATATACCACTTTTGTCCAGAGGCTGTGTGTGGTGATGAGCTGCCATCCCAATTTTGCTGCCAAAGCTTTTGCAAAGAACTCTAATCTTTTAATTCCCCAACCTCCCCATTTCTTTGGTCTAGCAATAGTATCCCATTTAACCCATGCAAAGAGGTTTCCCTGTTTTTTCCCTTTCCATAAGAATCTGCAGCAGATCTTTTGTAGTCTGTCGAGGATCCCTCTTGGAATCCAGGCCAAAGACATCCAGTAAACAGGGGTTGCTTCCAGAACAGCTTTGATGAGGGTGAGTCTTCCAGCCCTGGATAGGTATCTATTATACCAGATATTTAATCGCTTTTCCACCTTTGCAATAATCCAAGTCCAGTCAGCAATCTTGTATCCTCCATGTTTTATTCTGAATCCTAGGTATTTCAGCCCTTCCTCCATCAGGTGTGGTGGGAAGGGGAAACGATGTCAGATATAAAAAACCTCATGTTGTGTGCAACCTATCTCTGTGAGGGAGGATTTGTGAATATTTATGATCATACCTGTAGCTTTCTGAAATAGATCAAAAACATACTGCATGGCTGAGGAGTCGGCCAGGCTGCCATTTAAGAAAATGAGCACATCATCTACAAACAGTAGGTGAGTGAGAGAGAAATTATCCATTATCTTTATACCAGAGATCTTGCCTCTCCTGTGTTCTGTCCCTATCAATCCACTTAGACCTTCCATGATGAGCAGGAAGAGTAGGGGAGATAAAGGGCATCCCTGTCTGAGACCTCTTTCTACAGTGAAGAAGGGTGTGGGGGAGCCATTTAGGAGGATGCTATACGACACTTCGGTAATACATCTCATTATCCTTTTGATGTACAAGTAGGGAAACCCCAGGTGTGTGAGAAGCATTCGAATGTAGAGCAGGCTTGCCCTGTCGAAGGCTTTGGAGAGATCCACTTTTAATATCATTCCCTTCAGTCTCCTGCTGTGCATTGAGTGGAGGAGTTCTTGTGCGGTGCCAATAGCTTCATGGATCTGGCGATGCTGGAGGAATGCAAACTGTTCCGGGGAGATATGAGCCGAGAGGATGGGCTTTAGCCTATTTGCGAGAATTTTGGCCATGATCTTATAAAGGCAGTTACAGAGAGAGATAGGCCTGAAGTCATTGTAAGAGGCAGGCTTGTCGGACTTAGGGATGAGGGCTATGAAAGTGGCTTTGATGGCTGAGGGGATCTTTCCTGAGTGACTGCAATGATTGATAACTCTAAGGAGGTCCTGACCCAGAAGATCAAAGAAAGCGAGGTAGAATTCGATGGTCCAACCGTCGGGTCCCGGGCTCTTCTCTTTTTGGAAACCTCACATGGTGGCTTCTAGCTCCCCTAATGAGACCTCCTTGATGAGCTCTTCAACATCCTCTTCATCCAAAAACCTGGGAAAGAGCTCAGCAACCCGCATAATCTCTAACAGGTTGGCTTCCCTCAGGGCCTCATAGATGTTCCTGAAGTGTGAGGTGGCCATTGAGGCTAGTTCTCTGGAGTTGCTCACTAGGTGTCCCCAGTCATTTTTCAGTTCCTAGATAGTATTGATCATTTTCCGTCCATTTACAAAGCGGTGGAAGAATTTTGTGTTTTCATCTCCTTCCTTTATCCAGATTGCTTTGCTTCTTAATCTCCATCTTTCCTCTCTGCCTTTGAGGATTTGGGTTCTCTGGTTGATCAGGGATCCATACCTGGCTTTCTGTTCTTGAGAGTTGAAAGTGCCATCCGACAGCAATTCAAGGTCAGCAATTGCTTGTTCTGCCTGGGAGATAATTAAGTCTTCTTGTTCCCTCTTTTTGTGAGCCCAGTCTTTGGATAGTCCCTTTAGCTCAGAGAGATTTTTTATAAAGCATTTTGCTGGATCCTCCTCCTAAGAGATAGGGTGTGTTCTCCAGTAGTCGGATATTAGCTTGATGTAGGAGGGGTCCCGGAGCCATGTGGACTTCAACTTGAAGGGAGCTTTTTGCTTCAGGAGTTTTTCCCCAATTTCAAGAAAGATAGGCCTATGGTCCGACAAGCCTCCGCTGCCAACCCATTGTCTGGATCTTGGGTGGTTGTTGTGAAAGGCCTCCTTGATGATAAAACAATCCAGTCTTCTGGCCAAGCTTTCATCACCTGTCTGATTGTTCCTCCAGCTGTGTTGGATCTTGGCCGAGGGAATGTCAATCCATTGGTGTATCTCGAGCAGCTGCTCAAAGAAATCAGAGAGTGGGTCAATCTGAGCCATATGGCCCCAGGATTCTGAGAAGCCCATGGAAAAATTTAAGTCTCCCCCAAGAATTAAATTCCCATTTTGGAGAAGGTGGGAGCTGAGGAGCTTTCTCCAAAAAAGTTCCCGATTTTGACATGGTCCATAAACATTAAGGATTCTTAGCTCTTCCTCCAGCTCCTTGGAGTATATGTCCGCTCCCAGAAAGCCCTCACCACCCCATATGTTCTTCAGATTTATCGAACGGTTCTTGAAACCAATTGCAATGCCTCCAGAGCGGCCCGAGACATCGATAGCATGGAAAGACCAGTCGTGCAGCCAAGAGCTTAGGGTGGAAGTGGCTGATTCCGCATTACAAAGGGTTTCTTGCAGGAAGATAATATCAACCGACTCGGAAAGGAGGAGTCGCTTCAGAGCCAGCTTTTTCTCGGGACTGGCCATCCCTCTACAGTTGAAGGACAAGAGCTTCATGGAGGGGAGGGGGGAAGGGTGTCCTTTGCTCTAAGAACCCTTTCAATGGTATGTTGTTTACCCTGGATCACTTCGTCCCCAGCTTGATTTTTAGCCTTATGAATATTGGAGGGTCGGCCTCTACCCTGCTTGGGCGAGAGGATGGAGGGGGCAGAATCCAAACCTATGGCGTCCGACTCTTTCTGTTTAGCAGTAGAGCGGGTGGAGTACCTCGGAGTGGAATTTACCGAGGGGGAGGGCGAGGGGAGGGGACGGGATTGGACGGAGGAAAGGGGGCAGGAGGAGAGGAAAGTCGTCGGCTGAGGGAGAGGGCAGGTCACATAGAGGTGGAGAGGTTTTGAGGGGGGAAGGGGCGGGCAGGAGCCCATCACCAGGTCAAGTGCCAAAGGGGATGATGGGCCGGGGATCCAGACAGGAGGGGGCATATGGGAAGATAGTGATAAACAAGAAGAATCAAGATGCGAAGCAGAATTAACAGGGGGAAGAGACATACTCGATGAGAAAACGACGCCCTTTGCAGCCCTTGAGCGTGTCAGAGGAGGAGAAGGTGGCCTGATCGGGATTTTGCCCTGCTTTTTTGCCAAAGGAGCAAGCGGCGCCTCCACTGTGTCTGAGGTCCTGATGTGTTCCGCCCTTGGTGCTGCCGCGGCCTGAGGAGCTTGGGGTTCTGCTGAAGTAGGATGTTCCTGCAATATGGATTCCTGTTGGGCCTTTTTGAGAAGGGGGCAATCCTTGTAGAGGTGACCCACTTGATGACATCTCCTACATCGGTAAGGAATCCCTTCATAGTCAAGCTTCTGCTTCCTCGAAAATGTTTTCCACTGTATAGTGATATGTTCCTGCAGGCCTCCTCTCGTGTCAAGGTGGACTAGAATCCTGGCATATGCCATCATCCCTGTCGCAATGTAGGATTTGTCCGATTCCATGTAGGTGCCCAGCGAGTTTCCAATTCTCTGGAAAATGTCCTCGGACCAGTACTGAAGAGGCAAGCCCGGGAGTCTAACCCATACAGGCCCAACCCCAATTTGTTCTGTTTCCGGGTCGAAGAGGGGTGTCCATCTTTTAAGAAGTACTGGAGCTTTTTCAAAGTGCCAGAAGGATGACAATACCCAGCTCGTGTGATTAGCCCTCGCGAACCTCAACGCGAACCAGCCTCGCACGAACGTTTGGATCGAGGGGATTTCCGCTAGGTATTGTCCCCACATTTCTGTTGCCCAGGTCTTCAGTTTCTCTGCTGAATAGTTCCTACCCCGGATGCGTCCCACAAGTACTCTGTCCGCTAGGTCCATCGCATCTCCCCAATGTATGTCTTCTTCGAGCCTCAGAATGATGTCCTTTGGTCTGGATTTAAAGCAGCGAAGTTTCTTCTTCGGGCGGGAGGACATACGGCTAGGGTTTGCTGATGCCGTAGGTTTAGCAGGAGCGTCGACCGGAGGAGGGGGGAGGGGGATCGAGAGGGGGGGGGGGATAGCCTTTGGGAGGGGGGGGATGGGGTGGTAGCTGCCCGATGTGGCAGGGGGCGCGGAGAGGGGGAGGGGAGCAGTGGGGGGGGGGCTTCAAGGGGAGCGTCAGATTGCGGAGGAAGGGGATGAGGAGCCTGCAGATTTGAGGGACCAGCTTCAAAGGGGGAGCAGTGTAGGCATTCCGCTAGAAACCCTAGGGAGGCCGGCGAAGGGACAGAGAAAGGAGCCCAAGTGGAGGGATCGAAAGACTGGAAAGCGGCAGGAAGAGTCGGATCCGACGACTGTGCGAGGTCTTCAAAACTAGTGGACAGGCTTTCAATGTACATAACTCCAGAAGCCAAGAACGTGGAGTGCCAGATGGAACCGTCTGCCAGCGGAGAGTCCGGGTAGTCCACCTCGTCCAGATCCATCGCCAGCTGCTTGGAACAGAATGTGTCCTCGGAACCAGGAAACCGTCGGGGACCGTCGATGATAGTCAGGAAACCGTTGTGCCGTTCAGGTGCGGGAATAGAGGGGCGACAGATAACCGTCCGAGAGGAAAATGACGGGGGGAAAGCGACCTGCAGCTATAGCAAGGGGTTAGCCACGACGACTAAAACCTCGCATCGAGCAGCAAAGAGGGGAGGGCAGATAAGGGAAAAGAGAAACAGATCGAGATGAGAGAGCACCTGCGAAGATAGGAGGAGGGTAATACCGGGAGGAGAGATAAAAGTAAAAACACCCCAGCTCAAAGCTCGAAAGGGGGGGTATGGAGGCAGGTCTGGCTGTAGGACCGATGCCGGCCTTCAGCCCCGTTACACCAAAGAAAGAAAACCCCGATCAGGCCATGTTACGGCCTTGTCGTACCAGTTCCAGCGACCATCGATTGAATCCCACCCATCGTGTTCTCACCACTCCCCCCATTCCCCCTAATGAAACCCCTCACGACCATGTTCTTGAAGTGCAATATTGTTCAATAGATGATCAAGTTGCTGACATCTTTACAAAGGCTCTCACAGAGGTGAAGTTTACTAAACTTCGATTTATTGCTGGAGTTCAGGAAGTTGTCACTAAGGGGGGATAGGCTCTAGTGCCTCCTTCCTTCTCCTATTGTGTCATATTTGTAAATCCTTCAATCCTATCCCAAGTTGTTCTTAAGGGGGGATGTTAGGATATTCCGACACATAGGAAATAGTTAAGTATAACTTGGTCTAGTGTAGAGTTAGGTAAAGTGTGTTTCTTTACTATGTACATTTTGTAACTTACAATCCGACGGTCACGATATGTAGTGATCCGACGGTTCATTCTCTCCTCGGTATTACCGACACTTGATCCGTGGCTTAACACCCGATTGGTCCATGATCTCTATTTAAAGAGCATGGAGGGTCATTTGTAGGGTAACCGTTCATGAGAGAAGCTTATGTAAATTTTCATTCTTTTATTAATAAATTGCCTGAAGTGGCCGCATTGGCTCAGGCCGTGGACTGTTTCCCTCTTTGAGGGTTTTAACCACGTCAAAATACTGGTGTATTGATCTGTGATCTGTTTGGGAGCGGTGTCCTTTGGTGTTCTGTCTGAGGAACTTACCCCGTAAATTCCTACATGGTAACCTCGTTTAAAGCATAAATAATATATATGGTTGAAATAAATTCATCTAGCATGATAGAAGATAAAAATAATTCATCATACATCACCATCTTTAGAAAGGAGCATTTGCAGGATGAGGATAATCAAGATCCTCCATTGGAATCTTCATTAGAAGGTTCACCACTACTTGGAAGAAGCAAGTGTCTCGCTGATAATTCACCTTGTGTGGGATCCATTTTTTAGAAGGATGATGGTATGGTGAAATAGGAGTGCAACATGTCAAAATGGTTGAAGAACCTTCAAGTAAGGAAAGGAAGTTTCTAAAGGAAGTCTAGATGACCAAAAGAAGAAAAGGCATATATATATTTGATAGATTAAGTCACGTCATCATATATTTGCAGATAGCATGGTTGAATTCTCTATCTCATGAGCATGATCGAAGAAGAAGGATATATTCCTTTGGAAAGATGAATGAAGGCATATATCTTGAACTAGTTCACATATTTACAAGATGAAATCAACATAATATGTCCTCATATGGAATATGAGGTGGTTGACAAAGATGGAGGAACTATGTATAGAAGTTCCTGGGGAGAAATATGTGAAGAAAGGAAGAATAAATTGTGAAATATGCAACTATAGTCACATAAGATCAGTAATCAATATTTGATCACTAGAAGAATTGGCTATGGAATCTCCATAGATAAAGTATGAATACTCTGATGAAGTCTGTAAAGAAAGGAAATAATTGACAACTAAGGTCTTGGATATGTGTATATGAATGTGCATGAAGTTGATGTTGCAAGAAAGAAGATGTCATGATGAAATTCCATCATAAAAGGTAACTTTTATTTGTTGTTCATTTTTATTTTTGAACAACATATGGTTGGGTTGAAATAGGGCTACCAAAAGAAAGTTGTAGATGTCACCTACAATTGAGAATGGATGGAAGATCCTAAAAGTAACATGACTTGGAAAAGGTAGCTAGATGGAGAAAAGCCAGATGTGGACTAGAATATCACTTTTCAATGAAGAGAAGGATGACATGACGGATATAGTGCATGAAGGAAAGTGATGGATGATAGATGCCCTACAAACAAAAACTTAGAAGATGAAGGCTCCCTAATGATGGAGACAAAATTCATGACATAAAAACAAGGAGCTCTATAAGAAGCTAAAGGTACCATGATCTCCACCACAATGCAAAGAGTTTTTGTTGGAAACAAGTCCCTAGTTAAGAGGGAGCTTAGACAAGTCCCTGGATAAGAGGGAGATTGAGTATATTCCTTTTTACAGGAATGAGTATATCTTCCCTAGTTGAGAGGGAGAGATAGACACATAATTTTTGTCTTCATATTGTGAAGAAAGAATGGAGGATTAGGTAAGCATCTTAGTTTGATTCTAATACTCTTTAAGGATGTGGTAGGGAATCCAAGATGTAAGAGTATTCAAATAGGAAATTACTTGAGGATGTGTTATTACAAGATAGGAATTTTCCTAAAAGGACATACCCCGTGAAGTCCCAGGTGGGGTATGTGCCTCAAGAGACAATGATGATGGTGTCTGTTAGTCATTGGTCTCGCCAGCATTGTGATATGATATTGTGGAGAGATAGAGTTGTTAGTAAAGGCCTTGCTATGTGACAATTATGGTTGGTATGATGGGATGATCTGGCATAAGCTAAGGAAGTGGCTTATGAGATGGCTTACCAATTTGACTCTTCTTATGAGAATTATTCAGTTTGAGAATGTCCAAGTACCTTGTATGGATTATGAATACCTCCCTAGTTAAGAGGGAGTGTTGAAATATTTAACTAGGTTTGATCTTCATAATGACATCTGTAATCATGGTTTTATGTATATATTTTAAAAGAGAAAAATAAATTTATTATTGTCATTCTCAGGGCATGGGTTTCATGCTCAAGGGAAATTTATTTTTAAGTTAATCACCCATGGTGTGCTTCTAGGGCTTTTCAATGAGTGTTCAAGTCAATTGACTCATTGTCATGTATGGAAGACCCTTTTAGGCATGTTACATATTGTAAAAAAAATTATTTGAGTCAAAAGACCCTCCAAGACCTAGTCATAGTGCTACACAAAATCACCCTTTAAGATGAGCAAGTCAACTTATCTAGAATGACAAGTTGACCTATTAGGGCACTCGTAGAAGACTATAAATAGGTGTGCTTGGCCTCATTCAAGGGCATATAAGATCAAGCAACAAGAAGTTAGATCAAGGAAAGAAGGATACCTAAAGAAGAGCGAGGAAGAGGAGGTGAAACCATCAGTAGAAAATCAAAGTTTTTGGATCTTTTTTGGGTGAAAATATCTCACACGTGCGAGGTGAATTAGGGCACTCATCTTCTCAAGAAGACCAAATTGTAGAACCACTAGGAAGTCATGTTTGGTGCCAAGAAGAATCACCTTGCAAGCCAATTTTCCAAGGAAGAAGATACTATCCAAGTGAAGGAAGGAGAAGGCTAATTTATCCATATTCTCCCACACGTGCAAAGCAAGGTCTTTTGCAGGGAGGCCGAAAGTTGCAGCCATTGATTGCAGATCTGAAGTTGAGGTAGAAGGAGGAGTTGCAGCAGTTGTGAAGTTGGTTTGACTTGGGTTGACTTCACTAGAAGAAGTTCTTTAAAGGACAAGCTTAACTTGGTCTTGGAGGGGTCTTGATCAAGGGTCATAGTTCTTCAAATTCGTCAATTGAAGTTCTATAAGAAGAGAAGAATTATTGTGGGTTTTCCTCTCAAGTGGAGAGGTTTTGACCTTGGATGATAGCCTATATATTTTGTCATCTTGTCTCATTGTTCTTTATTATTTTCATAGTTGTTTGATGATAAGAACACTAATTATAATCAAGTGGAAGAATAAGCTAATCAAATTAAGTAAAATACATCACAACCAGTTATCAAAGTTAAGATAAATCATCTAATCTAGCTGCCCTAGATTTCTCAACAAACCTTATGGTTCACAATGAAACCCTAGCCTTTAGATGCTTAGGGTATGCTAACGATGAAACCCTAATATTCTTACGGTTTATTAATAAAGTTTAGATCTCTTCCAAAAATCCTACTCTCTTGATGTTCAGGGTTTTGGTAATGTTATGGTAAAACCCTAGTCTTTTAGGGTTTGTTGTTGATGTATAGTTTTCTTGGCATTTGGTAAATTAGGGTTTATGAAAAAATCCTTGTAACAGTCAATATAAAACCCTAAGAATGGATTTCTAGGTGTATGTGCTTTGGTATAATTGAAACCCTAGCCTGGTCAAAATTTGTTGTATATTTGATTTTGGAGTTTGATGTTTGTATCTAAGGTTTATGATAAAACCCTAGTATGAGATTGATATAAGTTTATAGGAGATAATAATGGGACCCTAGAGATAAAATTCTAGTATGCAAACTTGATTGTTGATATTCATGATTCAGTTTTATTAATAAAATCTAGGGTTTGTAACAAAACCCTAGTAGATATTGATATTCTAAGGCATGGTAATAAACCATAGAAGTATAATGTTTTCAATTATTGATATGATTTAGTTTTGATGATGAAATGTAGGGTTTGTAACGAAACATAGTAAATGTTGTTGCAAGAAGTCTAATGGATGAAACTCTTGATTGATTATAAAAGCTAACTAGGTTTAGGTCTTGAATGTCTAAAATCTAATTTATTATGACATGCTAATCCTATATTGATAAAGTTGACTTAATTCTCTTGTACATATATATTTGCGTTTGGTTGTACATGTTGTTGAAATTTTACAGGTACAAAGTCTGCAAGATGATGAAAATTCTTACCTCATAATTTGATGATGATGTTGAGCATGATGGAAAGATGGAGTTGTGATAACCTCGATGACATTGAAATTTCGATAGATGATGTTTTTGCCATATGAAGGAATGACAAAGTTTTGGAAGGTCTAAATTATTCGATGAATTGTTGATACAAAAAGGAAGAGCCTATGTGACTGGAAAAATAAGACAGTTGATTGGATAAAGGAAAGTGTATATCTCCCTAGTTGAGGGGAGCTTGAAGAGAAGTGAACAACTTGATGAAAAGGCCATGAGATGTTTTAGCTGAAACAATACTGATGGTTATTCATGATTGATAAAGTTGTTTTTGGAAGAGTTGATGAGGCTGAGTTTGGTGCTACTGGAAATGTTAAAGAAGTAAAGCTTTTGACTAGATGTGTTTGATATGATGATGACCTAAGAAACATCAATTTATTTGAATATACCAAAGATTTGTGCTAAATTGTATATATATTTGAAAGTTTATTGCTAATAGCAATTGTAAATGTACAGGTTAATCTCTCCATAAAAGGGTTGAACATTTTGAAGCATGTTGGAATTGATGGACATATCTAATTTAGTTTATAGGGAGATGTGAATCTTCTTGGGGCTAAAAAAACACTTGGGAGGACATCTGGTAGGCTTGTGATGATGTCTATATCTTGAAGTAGGGAAGGTGGCATTGGTCTTGGAGCTCCTACCTTGGATACACACCTAGATCCTTGGGTTGTTGTTAGAGATAAAGCTTGATGGTACTTAGAGTGGCTAAATCTTGGAACACACCTCAGTCCAACCCGATTAGATACCTTGGTCAAGTATTTAATTTGTAGCACTACGTGCGTTGTGACTCTTCATAGAGCAGATCATTTTGAGATCTTCCATGTACCTATGTATATATGTAATTATGAATACCTCCCTAGTTAAGAGGGAGTGTTGAAGAATGTAACTAGTGTCAGTATTCATAATTGTAATTGAGTTAAGATCCAATATATTTATCAAAAGAAAAACAAAGAAATTTTATTATGAAATAAAAATTATTTATTAGCATGGGTTTCTGTTAAAATTGGCAACCATGGCAAAACTTCATGTGGGTCATCTTATTCATGGCTGATAATATTTTTATTAGATTCCTCTCGTCGAGAGGTGTAGGATTGATATAAAGATCATCTGATTCCGATAAGTATTCATGGAGATATGAATTTATTTTGATTATGGAATTATTATCAAGCCAACCTACAACTCATGTAGGCTCAGAAGCCCAACAGTTGCATCTATTCACCCACCAACGTTGTGTATAAATATAAGAGGACTTTTTCTCATTTGGACTCAATCATCTCATCACATCTCCCTCTCTCTACTACGCAGAAATGAGTCTCTTCTCTACTACGCTGAAATGGGTCTCTCTCTCACACATGTGAAGCCGGAAGCTATTGAATGTGAAGCTGTAACTGCAGAAGCAAAGATTGACTTGCGTGGACTAGAATATATCCTCATCTGATCTGTGCTGTAGCTTCATCTGAACCTCCTCTAAAAGCCGCAACTTTTGGTGGTGGAATGAAGTCAATCCGACGAACGGTTTGCAAGATATCGACTGCCCTAGTTTGAAGCCGGAAACTGCTGAAACTGAAGCTGCAACTGCAGAAGTATAGATTGACTTGCGTGGCCTAGAAGATCTCCTCATCTGAACTGCACTGTAGGTTCATCTGAACCTCCTCTGCAAGCCGAAACTTTTGGTGGTGGAATGAAGTCAATCCGACGGTCGGTTTGTGAGATATGGTCTGCCCTAGTTTGATAATGAAGCCGCTAATGCTGATGCTGCTGATCTAGGGTTTGCTACTGCTGATATGAATCAGCTTTATTCTACTATTTCTCTCTGCTGAATTATTGAAGATAAAAGAAGATTGATCAAAGGGTTTCCCCACACATTGTGGGGTTTGTCCCTGGCTAGCTGCCACATCTTGTGTCTCTTGTCTTGGCTTGTTTTCTGTCGATCGTTTAATGTTCTATCTGCACTTTACTTTATGTACATGTGATTGCTAATCGATGGAATATAATAAGAAAAAGAAGTAAACTGTTATAAGCATAGAACATACCATAACTTAACATGGTATCAGAGCTGAGGTGAAGACAAAGCCCGAGCAAGAGCAAGAGCAATCATCGAAGAGAATATTGGCAAGGCTATCCTAAAAGAACTATGGGGTCCTCAACACTCTTTCCTGCTGAAGACAAGCTCCGTGAGAAAGCTGAGTATCACGGATGGAAGATGTCTATCAATCTAACCCTTGAGAATCAAGGAGTGTTGGATCATGTGAGAGGCAATATTGTTGAGCCTCCATCAAATGCATCCGCTGCTGCCTGGAACAAATGAAAAAATGGAGAAGTCAAAACAATAGAATATCATCCGGGACTCTATTGACAAGCACTTGGTGGTCTACATCTCTGAACTGGACACCTCCAAGGAAATCTATGATAGACTGGTGAGTTTATTTAAAGTTAATGATGCAAATCAAGTTTTGTTCTTAGAAATAAGCTGAGGGAAATCAAGAAGGGTAAAGATGAAAGTATGCAAGCATACTTCTTAAGAATCACCGAGATCAAGAACGATCTCCTATCTATTGGGGAAACTATCACTGACAGAGAAATGGCACTCACAACTCTTGGAGGATTGCCATTTGAATGGTATGTGTTTAGGACTACTCTTTTGAACTATAATGTAATTCCTGGTTTCGAGGAATTAATGGCTAGATGAATTCAAGAAGAAACAAGGGAAGAAGTGCAAGAAATGCCCATGCCTAAAGGTCCTCCTGCTGGATTTTCTTCTCATGCAAAGAAAAGAAATAATTCCGGGACTAAATCAAAAGGAAAGGCTGGATCTAAGGCTAGAAGAAAATGACGATGTTACATTTGCGATAAAGCAAGTCACTATGTATGAGATCATGAGTATCATGATGAATGAGATCATGGACATAAAGGGCAACATGAGATCATGGACATATAGGATAGCATGATGATGATGCACACTAGTTTGAGCAGCATTATGATGGATAAAATCATGGACATGGGCAGCATGATGATAATCATGATTAGAGAAGCATGGTACATTATGTAGTGGTGCAACTCGAAATCCCTCTGATGGCAATCAAAGGAATGACAAATTCAACAACAAAGGTAAGAGGAGAGTTGGGAATCAAGGAAGAGGACAAGCATTCAAGAAGGCTAGAAATTCTAGGATGTATTAAATGCACCTGACCTCAAAAGGAACCTAGTGCCCATCTTGGCAATGGAAGACAGAGGCTACAAGGTAACCTTCAGCAATGGCAAGGTATGTATATGGAAAAATAATGTTAAAGATGCCTTTACTTTTGGGTTTAGTGTTGATTCATTATATCAGGTCGATGGAAGTCCACTAGGTGTCATGTCTTGTGACACAACTCTTTAGTCCAAAGTTTGGAATCGGAGATTTGCCCACCTTCATTACAAAGCTCTACTCGATGTAAGACAGATGGTAACAGGGATGCCCGAATTCGAAGTAGAGAAAGAAGGTGTATGTCCAGGATGTGCCAAAGGAAAGCTCAAAAGGGGACCATTCCCCTCAAGCCAAAGCAAGACCTCCGATATATTACAATTGGTTTACTCAGGCATACCTGAGGTTGGCATTGAAAGGGAGACTACTACACCACATACTCCTGAGCAGAATGGTGTGGTGGGAAGGAAGAACCACACAATGATGGAATCTGTCTGGGCCATGCTACATGATCAAAGACTTCCAAAGTTTCTATGGGCTGAAACTACAATCACCGCCGTATATGTACAAAATCGATGCCCTCATCAAGAATTGGGTTCCTAAACTCCTGAAGAAATGTTCACCACCGGTCAAAGGGAAGTCGTGATTAGTCATGATGTCACCTTTGACAAAGATATGGATCTCAGCAAGGTGGACAATCTGCTGACTTTGAGTAGCTCTCAAGAGGCCGACACCAGGGAACCGAAAGAAAAGGATGATGAATCAATTCCTGATGTAGAAGAACCCATGGATCCGATTGATCCTCATCCATATGAGCCTTCCTCTTCTAGGAAGAGGCCTTCATGGATTAGGGGGATACTTGATGATGCTGAAGGACATGCTGCACCCTGAGGAAACTTCCATCAAAGTAAGAAAGTTAACAGGTATCATGGATACCTGACCATCATGAGCACGATCATACAAAATGAACCTTCATCATTCTCACATGTCATCAAGCATTAACTATGGAAGGATGCTATGACCATAGAATATGAGTCTATTATGGAGAATGATGTCTGGGAAGTAGTTCCCAGACCCTGGACAAGACAATTGTTACTTAAAAATGGCTTTACAAGATAAAGCATGCAGAAAATGGAAGTATGGAAAAGTATAAGGTTCATTTTGTTGCTCATGGTTTATCCCAGAAGGGAGGTATAGACTATGATATTTGCACCTGTTGCTAGATATACGACCATCCGCTTGATCATAGCCCTTGTGGCTTCACAAGGATGGAACCTACATCAGATGGATGTTAAGACCGCGTTCTTGCATGGTTCTATCAAATAAGAGGTCTATGTGGAGCAACTTGAAGGATTTGAGATTTATGATTGAAAATCTCATGTATGCAGGTTGAAGAAGGCTCTCTATGGGCTGAAGCAAGCACCCCGAGCGTGGTATGAGAGGATCAAAAGCTACTTGATGAAGCTGGGATTCACTAGGAGTGAAGTTGATCCTAACCTTTACTTTAAGGTTGAAGATGACAAGCCTCTCATATTGGTGTTGTATGTGGATGACCTCTTTCTAACAGGTGCAAACCCTCTCATTCAAAAATGTAAGAGGGAGATGGCTTCTGAATTTGAAATGAAGGACCAAGGACTTGAAGTGTGGTAGAAGCCAAGGGAAATTTTCCTATCTCAAGGAAAATATGTGGTAAATATATTTGAAAGATTCGGTATGATGGACTGCAAGCCTGTGACTACCTCGAGGATCTTAACTTTTAGAATTTATATGGTAGTGATGTCAGACCAGACTTGGGAAATGCCTCTGAGTTTCAAAACTCATTCGCATTGATGTTCTTGGTGAACCTCCGTCCGAACATATGTTTTGTAGTTAGCATTGTGAGCTCATATTTGGTTGAGCCTCACTGGATTGATGCTAGGAATCTTCTGAGATGTCTTCAGGACACAATCTCTCATGGATTAAGATACACTGCCGGAGATGTGAGACTACTTGGATATACTGATGTTGATTGGGCAGGCAATGTGGTGGACCGTAAGAGCACTTCCGGGCACTGTTCTGATTTGGTATCCTGGATGAGCAGGAAGCAGAATTCGGTGGCTTTGAGCACCGCCGAAGCAAGATATATTGTTGTTAGCATAGCCTCGTGTGAGGCAGTTTGGTTGCGAAAGCTCTTCAGTGAGCTGTTTGGATTTACATTGGATACCATTGTGATTCTCTGTAACAACTAGAGGTGGAATTCGATTATTGAGGAATCCCGTATTCGTCAATTTCTCCAGTAGATAGACATCATCTGGGATATGGTAAGTCGATGAGCAAGGAAGCTCCATCACGTTAAGATGATGTACAGGTTGATACACCTTGTCAAAGCCCCGAGGAAAGATCTAATCTGTGATTTTCCCAAATGACTTGGAGTCGGCAAGAAACCTTTGTACAAGGGTCCTGCATGTTGCAGACATTGAGCTCTGGGAGCTCTGAGGGCTTGCGGTTCCTACTGGAGCAAGATATGACCACAGGGTGACTCACCCTCCCTTGGTGGTACACACTGGAACAAGATGATTCGCTCTCTTGTGGGACAAGATGATTCGCTCTCTTGTGGAACAGGATGATTTGCTCTCCTGTGTAGCAGGATGATTAGTTCTCCTGTGAGGCCTGGATTGATGTGTTATCCATGGCAACCTAGATTGATGTGTTCTCCATGGCGATTGTAGTAGGATTGATGTGTTCTCCTGTGAGGACAGGATTGATTAGTTCTCCTGTCGAGGCATCCTACCCATGCAGTCTGGGACTCATGGGAAGTACCTCTCATCTGATCAATGAGTAGGGAAATGAAGTTAGGGGCCATAGTAGTACCGATGGACGCATCGTTGTATCTATCGTACTCCCTACGCTAGGATGACCTCCATTGATTTGGGATCAATGATACTGGTCTGGGACCAGTGGTAGGAGTTGTACCATACTATGATGCCGACTTCGGGTCGGTTGAGACTGGTCTGGGACCAGTGGTACATACTCCGAGACTGACTCCGTGTCAGTGCAGTACTGGTTTGGGACCAGTGAGAGTGGTACATACTATGACGCTGACTTCAGGTCGGTTGAGACTGGTCTGGGACCAATGGTACACTCTATGAGACTGTGGTACTGGTCTGGGACCAGTGGTAGGAGTGGTACTTACTATGAAGCTGACTTCAGGTCGGCTGAGACTGGTATGGGACCAGTGGTACGCACTCTGAGACTGACTTTGAGTCAGTGGAGGATGATACTGGTCTAGGAATAGTGGAGTTGTACTCACTATGACGCTGACTTCGGGTTGGTTGAGACTGGTTTGGGACCAGTGGTACATACTCTGAGACTGAATTTGAGTCAGTATGATACATCCTCGATCATTTCTTCTTCTTCATAATTCAGACAAAAGCAGAGCAGAACAGAACAATGCAAGAGCAGAGAAGAACATAGCAAAACAGTATAGATCAGTGTAGGGCAGAACAAGACAAAGCAGAACAGGCATAATAGAGCAGAGCAGGGCAAGGGTTATGCTGTATAGGGTAGTGCATTTGATGGACGAATAGTAATGACCGATAGAAAGATTGCAGATGAAGTTCTCCATGGTTGAGAGGGAGTGTTAAAATTGGCAACCATGGAAAAACTTCATGTGGGTCATCTTATTCATGGCTGATAATATTTTTATTAGATTCCTCTCGTCGAGAGGTGTAGGATTGATATAAAGATCATCCGATTCCGATAAGTATTCATGGAGATATGAATTTATTTTGATTATGGAATTATTATCAAGCCGACCTACAACTCATGTAGGCTCAGAGGCCCAACAATCGCATCTATTCACCCACCAACGTTGTGTATAAATATAAGAGGACTTTTCCACATTTGGACTCACTCATCTCATCACATATCTCTCTCTCTACTAGGCAGAAATGAGTCTCTTCTCTACTGCGCTGAAATGGGTCTCTCTCTCACACATGTGAAGCCGGAAGCTGTTGAATTTGAAGCTGCAACTGCAGAAGTAAAGATTGACTTGCGTGGCCTAGAAGATCTCCTCATCTGAACTGCACTGTAGGTTCATCTGAACCTCCTATAAAAGCGCAACTTTTGGTGGTGGAATGAAGTTAATCCGATGAACGGTTTGCAAGATGTCAACTGCCCTAGTTTGAAGCCGGAAACTGCTGAAACTGACGCTGCAACTGCAGAAGTAAAGATTGACTTGCGTGACCTAGAAGATCTCCTCTCTGAACTGCGCTGTAGGTTCATCTGAACCTCCTCTGAAAGCCGAAACTTTTGGTGGTGGAATGAAGTCAATCCGACGGTCGGTTTGTGAGATATGGTCTACCCTAGTTTGATAATGAAGCCGCTAATGCTGATGCTACTTATCTAGGGTTTGCTACTGCTGATATGAATCAGATTTATTGTACTATTTCTCTCTACTGAATTATTGAAGATAAAAGAAGATTTGATCAAAGGGTTTCCCCACACATTGTGGGGTTTGTCCCTGGCTAGCCGCCACATCTTGTGTCTCTTGTCTTGGCTTGTTTTCTGTCGATCGTTTAATGTTCTATCTGCACTTTACTTTATGTACATGTGATTGCTAATCGGTGGAATATAATAAGAAAAAGAAGTAAATTGTTATAAGCATAGAACATACAATAACTTAACAGTTTCATGTTTTATTATTTTATTTCTAGGTCAAAGCCTCCATTGTAGGTTAATAGGGTTTATGACGAGAGTTCTTTTCCATGTCATCATATAATAGAGCCTTCTTGGGCTTTTTCTATGAAGAAAGAAAAAATATTTTGATGAAAAATTAGTCATTTAGGCCTCCTCCACCAAGTTTGCCTCAAGGAAGACAAGTTAGCCTAATTGGGAGCCAAAATCCAATATATATAAGCATCAAGTCGACTTCATTTGGAACATAAGACAAGAAAGTTCGATTTGTAGTAGTTGAAAAAGAAAAAGGAGAGCGAAATACCTAAGGAGAAGGAGAAAACCCTAGCAAAGAAAAATGAGACACTTTTCAAGCAAAAGGAAGCTAAATTTCTCTCTCTTCTGCCACACGTTCAAGTTTATGGGTTGTTGCTAGAGGGATAAAATTTTATATTTGCAGTAGGGCCAAAATTCTAGAAGCTAGGGGTTGAAATTTGTGTTGATAAATTAATGGCAGCTATATTAGAGTGATTTTCTCTCTACTTTGATAAATTCTTGTGATGTTCTTTACTTCAATTTACAGAATATATAGTTAGCTTATTCTTTTGTTGTTTACTATAGTGTTCTTATCATAAAACAACTACCAAAACATGAAGATCAATAGAGAAAAGATGAAACAAGATGTAGGCTGCTAGCCAGGGCCAAAACCTCTCCTATGGAGGAAAACCCACAAATAAATATTCCTTTCTTATATATATTCAAATGATGAATTTCAAGACACTTAGACCCAAGACAAAAACCCCTCCAAGACAAATTCAACCTTCTTTATAGATGAGGTTCCTTCCCACAAAGTCAACACTAGTCAAACAACTTCAAACTTCAGATTTCAACCTCTATTTCAGAATTTCAGCTTCCATCTTAGGTTTGCAACTTTTTGGTCCTCTTGTAGTAGTTGTAATTTTGCATGTGTGAGTGATAGAGGGTAAATTAGACCTTCTCTATCCTTCGGTTAAGGTGCTTCTTTCTTCTTAGAAATACAACTTCCAAAATTGACCTTCTTGACACCAAACTTTGGCTCCTGGAGATGACTGCAATTTGGTCTTGCTACAACAAAATGATGTCCTAATTTTTTCGCACGTGTGAGAGAATTTGTTATGAATATATATATATATATATATATAGTAATACAAATAATGTAACATAATAATAATAATAAATAATAATTAATTAGTAACTAGTTAATGAAAAGGTTTGTCCCTAAGGACATAATCATTAGTGAAGAGGAAACTACCTAGGGTATATAAGCAGGCCCTCACCCTCATTGCAATCATGTCACATTATTTATTTATATCATATTCAATATATAGTTACTTGTACTACAATGGATATTTACGTCTTTGAATTATTCTAAAGATTATTGTTGCGTATATGAACTTTGTTTGTTACATTGGTATCAGAGCTACGTCTGATCCAACCTTTGGCCATTAGACCATCCGTCAACAGTGTTTTCATCGTGATCAAGCGTTTCCCCATGTAGTTTTCGTTGTGACAATTTTTTTTTCATATTTATTGGCTCCTATTCCTTGTATTTTTCCTTCGTTCTTCTTTCTTGCTTTTCTTCTTGTAATTGATCTTTATTGGATGATCTCTTCAAATGAGGTCGAGTGCCTTGAATGTATAGGCTTCTAAGGAGGGCGAATAGCCCTAGATTGGCTGACTTGTCTTATGAAAGCCAAATTCTTCTCTTGTAGGTCGACTTGGTCTTGGAGGGAGACTTTTGACACTTTTGATTCACAATAAATTATTTTTACATGATACAAAATGCCCAGTAGGGCATATGGAAATGACTCTTTTGACTTCTTGACTCTATGAAAAATCCCTATAAGCACACAATGGGTGCTTGACCTAAAAACAATTTGACCTAGAGCATGAAACCCATGCTATAAAAAAAATAATAATAGATATTCTTTCACTTTTACATCAAATACAAAAATCAAGAGTACATATGACATTAATAATATCGAACCTAGTTACATATTTCAACACTCCCTCTTAACTAGGGAGGTTTTCATAGTACATGGACATTATCATACTGGAGAATTCTCATAAGAAGAGCCAAATTGGTAAGCCATTTCATAAGCTACCTTTTCAGCTTATATCAATGCATCTCATCATATCAACCAACATTGTCATATAACAACGCCTTGACTAACAACTCTATCTCCCCACTAGATTAGAGCACAATGCCGGGGAGAACATGATTTATAGAAACCTTCATCATTGCCTATCAAGGCACATACCCCATCCAGATGTTCACAAGGTATGTCCTTTTAGGACCATTCCTATATTGAATGTACGCATCCTCAAGGAATTTCCTCTTCGACTACTCTTACCTATTGGATTCCCTAACACATCCTTAAGGAGTATCATAATTCATATGCTTACCCAATCCTCCATTATTTATTCATAATGTGAAGACAATAATGATGTGTCTATATCCCCCTCTCTACTATGGAGGATCTACTCATTACTCTAAAGTAATATACCCAAGCTCCCTCTTAGCTAGGGAATTGTTTCCAACAACCATCATCCATCCTTTGGTGGAGATCATGGTACTATTAGCTGCTTATAGGTATCCTCCTTTATGCATTATCATGTCATGGATGAACTTCAAATTCATCATGGAGCCAACTTCTTCATAGGGATTCGACCATCTTTTACATCACTTTCCATCTCCTCTTCATAGTAATGAAATAGTTAATGCTAGTCATGCCATCTTCTTTTCATCGAGAAGTGACCTTCTTCGTCATCATCTAGATATACTTGATACTGCTACCTCTTTCCAAGTCATTTTCCTTCCATATTTTTCCCTCCAAGTCTATGTGTACTTATTGTAGGTGAATTTCTACAACCTTCTATCGAGAGCCCTGTTCCAACCCAACTAGATGCTTGCTTTCAAAAAATGAAAAAAGTGAACTTAAAAAATATAATTACCTCTTCATGATGGACTTTCGTCATAATATTAGTTTCTTTAACATCAACATCCTTCATATTATTCAAACCCATCTCCAAGACATTTACTATCAATGTTCTCCTTCATCATACTTATCAGGGTCTTCATACCTTCTCCATGGAGATGTCATAGCTAATCCTTCTAATTGTTATGATATGTTTATTACTCATCTCATCTCAAGTGACTATAGGTACATCTTATGAACTATTCTTTCAACTTTTTCTTATATAGCTTCCTTGGGATCTCAGTGCATAGCTCCATTTTACATAGGAACAATTGTTGCCAATGTTGAAAATAGCAACAAGAAATGATAAAAATTGAATCCAAAATATTCCAATTAAAAAAAAAGGTTCCTTGAGGATTGGGCAGTTCTGACAGTGTGTTAGAGCATTGTGTCAGAGCAGTGTTCCACTGGGTGAAGGAGATCATCCCAGAGGAACTGCGCAAGGAAATAGGAGCTTGGAGGGCAGATAGGAAGGCTTGTGAGAAGCCAAGTTTGCGTGTGAGAATCTGTGAGGGTTGTATTGAGAGCTGGCTAGCTGTGAGAGCTAAGGCTTTGTATAATCTCTATGTATTTCCACCTTGTATGATAATACCGATAGTGGGGTTTTTAGTTGAGGCTTTCCCCAAAGTATTTTCATGTGTCCATGTGTATTGATTCATTCTTCTTCTGGTTATATTGTTCAGCTTTGATTCAACTCGATCTTTAAGCTTCCGCAAATTGATAGTAGAAGTAGATTATAGTATTTTTCTTTAGTTATATTGCATTTTAAGGTTAATCTATAGTCATATTTTATACATATTCTCAAAGCGAGATCTGTAGAGAGAATTTCTACATGGTATTAGAGCTGAATTTGTAGGAAATTTACAGAATTTCTACAGCCAATCGCCTAATATTCTTCATGATTTTATATAGAGTTTATTGTCATCATGTAGAAGATTTCAAGGAATATTGTATTTATTCCTTCATGTATCATTCATAAGGAAGATTTCCTTCTTCTTCAACCATGCTCATGAGATAGAGTATTCCAAACATTCCATCTGCAACTAAGTGATGACATGAATTCATACATATATCAAAGTTAACAAATATATGCACATCTCTTCCTTCATGTGACATATAGAATTCATTCAACAACTTCACTTTCATTGCTTGAAGATGAAAAATTCTTCAACTAAATTGTCATGTTTCCCTTCTCTTGTACCATACCTTCATCCATCTAAATTGTGGATTCCACACTAGGTGGAATGTGACGCTTCTTATATTAATTAGAGGTGTATATTTTAACAAAGATTCAAATGGAGGATATTGATGATCCTTATTCTGCAAATGCTTCTTCCTAATGATGATGAGGAGTGATGATAGTATTCTCTTTCTATCTTGCTAGATGACTTTCTTTAACCATTCAAACTGCTAATTTGGCTATCTTTTCATGCTTATAATATGATGTCATATCAACACTTCTATGCTGCATATTATCATGACTTTAATGCTTCCTATCATGAATTTATAACTTCTATATACTCGAAAATGAACTAAATGTTGTGAGACCTTCAATAGTAGAGGTCTTTTACTTCTTCCTTCTTTGACTTCTTTTATTTCGGTTCATCTACTTCTTTGGTCACATGGGCTTTACTTCTTTCCTTTATTTTCTTGTTGCTCTTCTTGAGTTTAGGACAATTACTCTTGAAGTTCCCATATTCATTACATTCATATCATTGAATTTTAGACATATCAATTTTCTTTTGAAATTTCTTTCGAAGCTCAAACTTTCCAAATTTCTCTTTCCTCCTTGTGATAGCTGCATATGCTTATGTTTTCTCATTTGATACACCATTATTTTTTTGCCTTTAATCTGGTTTCTTCAACTTTACATAATTACCACAGATCACTAAATAGAGTGGCTTCCTTCTTTCCATATAAGATGTTTGATACAAATTTGCCCCATTCATCTGGTAATGCATTGAGTACAATAGTGGTCATCTCTGGATCTGGCATTGTTTCTCCTAACTCTTGTAGTTGATCTCTTATTTGAGATACCTTCATGAGATATGAAGCTACCCCTTCTTATTTTGAAACTTTCATATTGTGTAATTCAGTTCTTAATGATATTATTTCTCCTGCAGTACTTACAGAGAAAAATTCTACCAACTTGTCATATTTTTTTCAATGTCTTCAATTTTGCTACATAGGGAATGAGAGAATCTTTAATCGACTAAATGAGGATTCTTTGAGCCCTTATTTCTCCTTTCATATAATTTTATAGTGCTTGAGATTGATATTGTGGAGGTTTGGAGATTGAGCCCTTGACATATTCAATAACTTCATTTTCTATGAGGATCAAATCTATTCTGTGTTGAAGAATCTAGGGAAAGTGGAATTAATGAGATTCTTCTTAGCATGATAACTATTTGTGAGTCTTTTCTTATTAGTGCAATATTTCCTTATTATTAGAGTGTGTCTTCTTTAGTTCATCAAATAGCTATCAAAATACAAGAGACAAGAACACCAAATGTTGGCTTTCTGCCAGGGCCAAAACCTCTTACTCTTTGAGGGGAAAACCCACACAAAATTCTTCTTATAGATATTCCAATTGATGAATACCAAGAACATGACCCTTGACCTATTAGGCCACTCCAAGACCAAGACACCAATCCTCTTATTTGTCACTGGTAAGTTCATCATCATCACTGCTACTTCAACGAGGTCTTCACTACTACTGTACTATCAAGGTCATTACTGAGATCACTATTGTTGCAACACTATTGTACTGAGACTTATGACAACATATAGAAGTATGCCATGAGAGTATCACTTATATACTTATCATAATATTTATGCCAAGAACGTGACTGTGTCTTTCTTATTAATATCTTCACTGAGACTGTAATTATATTCTCCTTGCACCAAGTCATAGTGAAGACGAGAGTATATGATTATGGGATTATTGAGTTCCTTTTTATCATAGTTATGCCGAGATTGTGAGAGAGTGTATACCCTTTTCATACTCATCTGAAAACCATAGAATTATTCTCCAACCAAAACACTGTAATACTATCTTCATCCGAGATTCCTGTACCATTTGACTTGTCCAATATTTCAGAAAGGTGTCAGAAGATGTCACTGTAATTGTTACAAAGATTTCAGAGGTATGCCGAGGTTTTGTCCTCATTTGAAGTTGCAGAGGCTTGTATGAAGTTCTGTCTCTTTGTATTGACTCTAGCCACATATTTATAGTTGTTTGTCCATGTATTCAAGCTGACATGAACTAGTGAACAGTTGTATCTCCATATGTGAGCTGAATTGATATTTATATACATTTTGAGGCTAACATAACTACTTTTTTCATCTTTTTTCTTGTTTCCTTCTTGAAGAGGGTTGTGATTGTCTTGGAGGGATGATATAGACATTAGGTTGACTCATACATTACATATATGGTCAAGAATATCTCTTTAACATTTTATTTGACTCTTTGACTTTCCTATAGCACTTCAACGTGTGCTAGACCAATGTAATGAGAAATAAACTCATTTTGTAATTTACAAAAATAATATTTCTTTTCTTTTACAAGTACAAAGTTCAAAATTACATTTATGAAGACTGGACCTAGTTACATTTTCTTCAACACTCCTTCTTTATTAGGGAGGCATTCATAATGGTACTTGGTCATTCTCAATCTGAAGAATTTCTCATACGAAGAATCAGATTGGTAACCCATCTATATAGCATCATAGTAACCAACATTGTTTCTACAACAAGGCTTTGACTGACATATCTATCTGTCATTAGATCAGAGCACAATGTTAGCGAGACCAATGACTATAGACACCTTCATAATTATATCTCAAGGTACATATCCACCCGAGTGTCCACTGAGTATGACCTTCTAGGACTATTCTTATATTGGGTTCCCAACCCTCAAAGGATATCGGTCCTCTTGCCTACTCTTTTCTTGGGTGCCCTACACATCCTCAAAGAGCATCAGATGCCAGATGATTACCAATCCTCCATTCTTTCTTCCAAAGTGAAGACAAGAATGTTGTGTCTATCTCTCCCTCTCATCTGGGGAAGATATTGCCATTTCGTAAAGGATGTACCCAATCTCCCTCTTATCAGGAACTTGCCCAAGAATGGCATAAACTATGGAGTCATATTCCTCCACCATGGAATCAACCAAAACCGGCTGCTGCACTTCTTCCTTAAATGAAGATGGCTTTGTCACAACACATTCACCCATAAGAGCCATGTATCTAGTGTACCTCTCAGGTGACCTTCTCTACTTGTGATGAGAAGTGGGTGCTCCCACATTCTCCCGTGCATCATCCAACAATCTGTCAGCCTCTCTGGTGTGCTTTCTTCCCTCTCTCAAAGACTCTACATGAGTGGATTTTTTCATTCTCGGATCCTCTGCATGTGGCTGCTCCACATTAATCTGAGGCTCCTCAACCTTAGGAACCAAAATATCCTCATCCGCATGTAGATCAAGCTCCCTCTCAAGGGAAACTGGTACGACCTTCTCCTCATGAAATCTGACATCCCTACAAACCATTGTCATTCTACTAGTCGACAAGTACACCTGATAGTTGTGAGGTGTATCAGTGTACCCCACAAATATCCCCAACTCTACTATTAGCTCAAGCTTCTTCCATGCATCTTTGGTCACATGGAAATATACCAATGACCCAAAAATCCTGAAGTGACCAACATTTGGCTTCTTACCGGAATAAGCGTCCTCTGGTGTCTTCATCTCAAGTATCCGACGTGGGCTACGGTTATGAACATAAACCATTGTGTTGCATGCCTAAGACCACAAGTTTAGTGGTAGGCCTTGATCATTCAACATTTCCCTTCCTGCCCCTACTATGCTTCTGTTCTTCCTCTTGGTCACCCCATTCTCCTAAGGGTTATGGGGTGTCGTCAACTCCCGTTTAATCCCTTCCGCTGCAATTAAGTTCTTAAACTCGTTTGAGATATACTCACCACTGTTATCACTCCGTATAGCTTTAACATTCTGGCTTGACTCTTTCACCACCAACGTTTTAAACTCACAAAACTTTGTGAAGGTTTGATCCTTTTTCTGCATGAAAATATCTAACATTTTCGATGAGCATCATCAAAAAATAAACATAATACCTGTGTTTCACCCTGGATGTTGTCGAGAATGGTCCACACACATATGAACATAATTGCTCTAGAATATCCTCTGCTCGACTGTCTCTGTCGTGAAAGGAAGACTTGGTGCATTTTCCCAAAATACACCCCTTGAATGTATCAACTTGCTCAAGCGTAACTTTGGGAAGACTAGTAGAGATCTGCTGCAATATCTTCAAAGCACCATGATGAAAGTGGCCCAATCGCCCTTGACACAACTGACCAACATATTGGCTCTACACCCTTTTTGTTTTGGTGCTCAAAGCAACACACTTCTCTACCTCTATATTATAGATATTCTTCACTCGAATCCCTATCTTCTTTACTTGACTCATGGATATGTGTTGAAGAAACGCGTTTCCTTTTGAGATGATCACATCATAGCCTCTATCCTCAAGCATGGAAATGGATACCAAGTTATTCTTCAACTCGGGCACATACATAACATCCTTCAAGGGGAGTGGAGCCCCATACTCCCTCTGAAAAGTAATCGTGCCCAATCCAGTAACACTATACTTCCCGTCGTCACCCATCTCGATATGCATTTGGAGATCTTTCTCCTCCAGTTCACTAAACAACACTTTGTCACTAGTCATGTGGAATGAAGATCCACTACCTAAGTACCATACACTTCCCATCATTGATGACACCATGCATGCAATGAGGGAAAAGTCCAGTTCGAATTGAGAGGCCAAAGCCTCACCCGCCGCTCCTATTGAGGACTTCTTCTTGGACTTCTTAAGTGGATAATTTGTAGCAAAATGGCCCAGCTCATGACAATGAAAGTACTTAAATTTTGTCATGTCTTTCTTCTTACCTCCATGATAAGAATCATATTTGGAATGGGAAGCTTTCCATTTCCCGTTATTTGCCTTAATTTCTAAGGTAAAGTTCTCTTCATCATCAGTCTTTGATGCAGAGCCATCCCTAATGTTTCTCTTGATCTCCTCCTACATCAAATCCAACCACAATCGTTACCAATATGGTAGCTTCTCCTGACCATTGACATAGTCCTGATAACTATGCCAACTCTTTGGGAGTCCTAGAAGAGAAAGAATCACCATATCATCCTTGGCAACCATGATTCCAACACTTCCAAGTTCATAACAACACTGAGTGAACTTGGTCAAGTATTTTGGAATCGTCTCGCGTTTCTTCATTTCGATTTTTCGAAGTTTGTCCTTTAGTGCCAATTTCCTTTGGTCATAGTTGTTCTAATACAAGTCTGTCAATGTTTTTGACATAGCATACAGAGTTTCCTTTCCATGGAGACTCGAGACAATGTGGTCTCGAACTCCCTCAAGGATTATCCGCCTCGCCTTTGCCACACACTTCTTCCATTCGACCAAATCTTGTGCACCCGATCCTATTGGATTAGGAATTTCTTGATCAACGAATTCCTTCAAGCCATTATCCTCTAGAATAACCTCCATTCTATCCCTCCAGGCTATAAAATTTGAGCTACCTTCCAAGGAATACTCGAGTTGCAAATCGTAGAACGCCATCTGCCGATCCTGAAGTTTGTAATGCAAATTAGAATTTCACCTGTAACCTTGAACTCAAAAACTTCCAAATATCCTCTAGTATACTATTCTCAGCTCTGATACCATGCAGAAAATTTTGTAGATTCACAAGCTCATGCAATGTACTAAAGCACATGACAAGAATCTAATTCTACTTTTAATGAGCATAAGCCAATAGATCGATGAAAACAATATGAACAAGAAGAAGATAAATAAATGGCACATAACAAAAGATGTATCTGGGGAAAGCCACTACTCAAAACCCCTACTATCTATATTGCATTAAATCAAAAATATGAGTGAAGATACAAATCATGTTCTCACTAGAAAAATTCTGCACAAGTTTGCTCTACTCTATCAACTCACAAGCAAGTTCTTAGCCAACACTTAGCCAATTCTGCTCCCCTCCAAGCCCATGTTTCCTTGCGCAATTCCTATGGTTTAATAGCCCATATTAATGGGAATCGAGTTCTTCAAAAACTGCGCAATCCAATCTATGTTGCCTTCTTGATTGCATGCATGATCTATACAACTTAGTAAATCATACAATTGATAGTACATTGTCCCTGCACTCTAGTCTCAACTAGGTATTTCTCAAAATTGACATGCATGATTTTCTGATGAGGGAATCTTTAGTTAACTAGAGTGACACTTGTTGATGCACTAGTGCACCAAACTGATTGTTAACTCTCTATTAGTTCCTCAAACAATTTGGAACTAATTTAATTGAACATAACTCAGTAAACTGAGTTATCTAATTACAACTCACAATTAAACTCATCTCACACCCCTAAAACTTAGGGAGAACATATACATGACTTCATAAATACTTCCAACTCGAAATTCTTAAGCTAATTAAGACAATTAAAATTAATTAACTATTTACAAGTTGCTATGAGAATACAATTCAATTTTAATTCATAGTTTAAATTCAAGGAAAAATTTAAACTAGAATTTCTTGTTGCTATTTCTCAACACTCCCTCTCAACAAGAAAGGGATTATTAGCTACCTTGATCCTGACTCTGTGAAAATCAAATTTACATCTAGACAATGCCCTTGTCAAAATGTCAGCATCTTGCTCCTTCGTGGGAATGTACTCTAACAAAATAATCCACCTCAATACACAATCTTTGAGATGATGATATCAGATATCATTATGCTTGGACCGATCATGAAAAACTAGATTTTCAGAGAGTTTTATGCAACTCTAATTATCGTAGTAAATCATAGTTGGATCCATTTGTTGACCAAACAAACCAACAAGGATCTTCCTCATCCATATGGCCTGACATGTTGCCTGAATTGTATCCATGTACTCTGCCTCTATCGAACCGAGTGCAACTGATCTCTGTTTCCTGCTGTACCAAGAAACTGTTGCTGACCCAATACTGAAGATACCTCCTGATGTGCTCTTCTGTTCAGATGGAATCCCTACCCATTCTGCATCAGTGAAGCCTTGAAGCTTCACTCCCTCTGTCTATCTATACCATAATCCATATTGAGAAGTGCCCCTGAGGTATCTCAACCATGCTTTTCCGCCTTCCAATAAAAATTGGTAGGCCTAACTATCACTTGGCTAAGATGGTTAATTGCATAGCACATATCTAGTTCTTGTTTTCACCAAGTACATGAGTGAACCCAAAATAAACAATAGCTTCCACTAATTCCCCTAAAGTAGCATCCTCCTTCCTCTAGTTACCTGCTAGAGGAGTCTCCATGGGCTTGATGCTCTCCATGAAGAATCTCCTGAGTATCTCGTTGCCATACTTGCCTTGAGACACAAACAACTCCCCATCACCCTGCCATACCTCCATGCCAAGAAAGTAATTCATGAGCCCCATTTCCTTCATCTCAAACTCTCTTGCAAGGTCCTTCTTAAAAGACTTGATCAACTTATCATCACCTGTCAGTATGAGATCATCAACATAAAGTACAATGATCAACAATTTACCTTCCAACACTAGGTGGTACAGGTTCGTATCCGCTTCACTCTTCGTGAAGCCCAACCTAGTGAAGTAGCTATCTATCCTGGTGTACCAAGCATGAGGTGCTTGCTTCAGCACATACAACGCTCTCTTGAGCTGACACACATGTGACTCACAGTCAAAGGTCTCAAAACCTTCATGTTGCTCTATGTACACCTTTTCCTCAATCATGCCATTAAGGAAGGCTATCTTTACATCCATCTGATGTATCTTCCAACCCATATGTGCTTATAGTGCCAATATAGAACTAATCGACGAGTACCTTGCAACAGGAGCAAAGGTATCATCATAGTCAATCCCCTCTACCTGTGAAAAGCCACGGGCCACAAATATAGCCTTATGCTTCTCCACAATACCATATGCTACTTGCTTTACCTTGGAAAGCCAACAGGATCTCACCACTAACTTCTCCTCCAGTCTCGGGACCACATCCCAAACACTGTAACAAACTATGGAGTCATACTCCTCCACCATGGAATCAACCCAAACCAACTACTACACTTCTTCCTTAAAGGAAGATGGCTCTGTCACAACACATTCACCCATAAGAGCCATGTATCTAGTGTACCTCTCAGGTGGCCTCCTTTGCTTGCGCTGAGAAGTGGGTGCTCCCACATCCTCCTGTGCATCATCCAATAATTTTTCAGCCTATCTGGTGTGATTTCTTCCCTCTATGGAAGACTCTACCTGAGTGGATGTCTCCACTTCTGGATCCTCTGCATGTGGTTTTTCCACATTAATCTGAGGCTCATCAACCTTAGGAACCAAAATCTCCTCATTTTCATGTAGTTCAAGATCCCTCTCAAGTGAAACTTGCATGACCTTTTCCTCATCGAATCAGACATCCTAGTGAATCACTGTCATTCTGCTGGTTGGAAAGTACACCCGATAGTTGTGAGGTGTATCAGTGTACCCCACAAATATCCCCAAATCTATTTTTGACTCAAGCTTCTTCCATGCATCTTTGGTCACATTGAAATATACCAATGACCCAAAAATCTTGAAGTGACCAACATCTGGCCTCTTACCAGAATAAGCCTCCTCTCGTGTCTTCATCTCAAGTATCCGATGTGGGCTACAGTTCTGAACATAAACCGTTGTGTTGCATGCCTCAACCCACAAGTGTAGTGGTAGTCCCTGATCATGAAACGTCGCCCTTGCTGCCCCTACTATGCTTATGTTCTTCCTCTCGGCCACCCCATTCTGCTGAGGGTTATGGGGTACCATCAAATCCTGTTTAATCCCTTTCATTGCACCGAAGTTCTTAAACTCGTTTGAGACATACTCACCATTGTTATCACTCCGTAGATCTTTAACCTTCTTCCAAATATTTCTCCAACAATTCTTTAAACTCACAAAACTTTGTAAAGGTTTGATCCTTTTTCTGCGTGAAAATATCTAGCATTTTCGAGAAACGTCATCAATAAATATAACATAATACATGTGTTTGGTCGTGGATGTTGTTGAGAATGGTCCACACACATCTGAATGGAATCAATCTAGAATAGCCTTTGCTCGACTGTCTTTGTTGTGAAAGGAAGACTTGGTGTATTTTCCCAAAGTACACCCCTTCCATGTATAAGCTTGCTCAAGCGTATCTTTGGGAAGATCGGTAGAGATTTGCTACAATATTTTGAAAGCCCCATGATGCAAGTGGCCCAATCTCCTGTGCCACAACTTGCTAATGTCTCGTATCTCCACCATTTCTACTTTTGTGCTCAAATCATCACACTCCTCTACCTCTAGCTGATAGATATTATTCACCTGAATCCCTATCTTCTTTACTTGAACCATGGATATGTGTCGAAGGAATGCCTTTCCTTTTGAGAAGATCACATCATAACCTCTATCCTCAAGCATGACAATGGATACCAAGTTCTTCTTCAGCCCGGGTAGATACATAAAATTCTTCAAGGTGAGTGGAGCCCCATGCTCCCTCTGAAAAGTAATCGTTCCCAATCCAGTAACACTATACTTCCCATCATCACCCATCTTGATATGCATATGGAGATCTTTCTCCTCCAGGTCACTGAATAACTCTTTGTCGCCAGTCATGTGGAATGAAGCTCCACTGTCTAAGTACCATACACTTCCCAACATTGATGAAACCATGCATGCAACGAGGGAAAAGTCCAATTCGAATTGAGAAAAAAGCCTCACCAGTCGCTCCTCCTGAGGACTTCTTCTTGGACTTCTTGAGTAGACAATTTGCAGCAAAGTGGCCTAGCTCATGACAATGAAAGCACTTAAATTTCGTCATGTCTTTCTTCTTATCTCCATGATAAGAATCCAATTTGGAATGGGAAGCTTTCCCTTTCCCCTTCTTCACCTTAATCGCTAAGGCACAATTCTCTTCATCATGAGTCTTTCAGGAAGTGCCATCCCTAGTGTTTCTCCTGATCTCCTCTTGCATCAAATATGACCACAGTTGTTCCCAATCTAGCAGCTTCTCCCGACCATTGACAGAGTCCTAATAACTATGCCAACTCTTTGCGAGTCCTAAAAGTTAAAAAATCAACATATCATCCTAGGAAACCATGATTCCAACACTTCCAAGTTCATCACAACACTGAGTGAACTTGGTAAAGTATTTTGGAATTGTTTCACCTTTCTCCATTTTGATTTTTCAAAGTTTGTCCTTCAGTGCCAATTTCCTTTGGTCACTGTTGTTCTGATACAAGTCTGTCAATGTTTTGACATAGCATACATAGCTTCCTTGCAATGTAGAGTTGATACAATGTGGTCTCGAACTCCCTCAAGGATTATATACCTCGCCTTCCCCACACAATTCTTCCATTCAACCAAATTCTGTGCATTCGATGTTGCTGGCTTAGGAATTTATTGATCAACAAATTCCTTCAAGCCATTATCCTCTAGCACAACCTCCATTCTATCCCTCCAAGCTATAAAATTTGAGTAGCCTTCCAAGGCATACTTGATCCGCAAACCATAGAACTCCATCTGCTGATCCTGAAGTATGTAATGCAAATTCGAATTTCACCTGTAACCCTGAAATCAAAAACTTTGAAATATCCTCTAGTATACTGTTTTAAGCTTCGATACCATGTAGAAAATCCTATAGATTCACAATCTCATGCAATGTACTAAAGCACAGGACAATAATCTACTTCTAATTTCAACCAGCGGAAGCTAATAGATCGATGAAAACAATATGAACAAGAAGAAGATAAATCAATGGCACATAACATAAGATGTATAGGGGGAAGCCACTGCTCAAAACCCCTACTATTTGTATTGCATTAAATCAGAAACATGAGTGACGATACAAAGCTTGTTCTCACTAGAACAATTTCGCACAAGTATGCCCTACTCTCTCAGCTCACAAGCAAGTTCTTGGTCAACACTTAGCCAATTTGGCTGCCCTCCAAGCCCCTATTTCCTTGCTCAATTCCTATGGCTGAATAGCCCATATTAATGGGAATCCAATGCTTTGAAAACTGTGCAATCCAATCTAGGTTGACTTCCTGATTGCATGCATGATCTATACAACTCAGTAAATCAAACAACTGATAATACACTGTCCTTGCACTATAGTCTCAACCTAGTATTTCTCATAATCAACCTGCATGAGTTTCTGATGCGGGTATCTTCAGTTAGCTAGAGTGACACTTGTGGATGCACTAGTGCACCAACTGGCTTAACCCTCTATTAGTTCCTTAAACAATTTGGAACTAATTTAACTGAACATATCTCAGTAAACTGAGTTATCTAATTACAACTCACAATTAAACTCATCCTACACACCTAAAACTTAGGGAGAACATATACATGACTTCATAAAGACTTCCAACTCGAAATTCCTAAGATATTTAAGTTAATTAAACACAATTAACTATTTACAAGTTTCTATGAGAATATAATTCGATTTTAATTCACAGTTTAAATTTAAGGACAATTTAAACTAGAATTTCTTGTTGCTATTTCTCAACAAGGAGATGATCCTTTCTTGAAGATGACCACACCTTATTGCCTTCAATATGATTTTCCTTCTTTTGTAGTGTATATCAGGATTGCTTCTCAAGTTTCAACCTGTTCCAAGATGATGCGATCTTTGATTTTTAGGTCCTTTGAGTTAACTTGCTTTGTAGACATCTTGATGAGGGTCTTGGTGGCCTTTTTGATGATGATTGTGGAGATACAAGCTCTTGCTGTTGTAGATTGTCTCCTTGATTATGTAGACAAAAACCCTTTTCGTTGTAGACTAACCCTTCAATCTTGTGTTGGGTCCCTATAATACTAGTGATTACCCCATTACTATTGTAGTTATACCCCTTATTTATATTGTTGTGCCCCCATATTGTTATTAATGTGCCCATAGAATCCCTCTATTGTTATTTTTGTGGCTTTATATTATTATTGTTAGGTCGGCTGGATTATATTGTGACTCCTTAGACTCCTATATATAGAAAGGAGGTTTTGTCATTTGAATCATCCAAGAATTGTTCATTTATGTAATGTAAAGGAGGTTTCCCCCTCGAAGAGGCTGAATTCTAAGGCATTGATCTATCTTTTCTATCTTTTCTTGAGCTGGTTTCATAACATTTGGTATCAGAGCTTTGGATTCTAGGGTTTCGCTGCTCCAAACAGGTCATCGTGGAATTTTCGCTATAACTTTTTTTTGTGACGTTTCAGAAGTCGCAAAAAAAACCCATTTGAGAAGAAATCGCGCTAAACCTTGGGTCCAAATTTCAGAGCTTTTAGCACGATATTTTCAGAGATATGATCTGAGGAAGTTGGTCTTTTTGCAGACTCCTGAATTACACTCAAAACAGGTGACCTAGGGAAAATCGTCATAACTTTCTTTCTGAGCATCTGATTGAAATTTCGTACAAAGTTACAGAAAGAGGACAGACTGTAGTTTTCTTTTATATATTTTTTAGAGTCAAAGGTTGAAATAGTGACACGTGGCACTTCATACAATTTCGCTCTACTGAACTAGTCTATAATCAGGTCACTGCGGGAGATTGTGCATAACTCTTTCTTGGAGAATCCAATTTGGATCAGACTAGTGGCATTGGAAAGAGGACATAGAAGGCTACTACAGGTCACAATTTCAGAACTGGATGATTCGAAATTACAGAGATACATCAGATTCAATATCAGGCTTCTTCAAAGAAAAAAAGGTGTGTAGTTTTTTTTTTTTTAATTTTTGCATAAGCTTGGTTTGAAGGAATTCAAAGGGCATAGTAAAGCATTATTATTGGTAACTGATGCCCCGAGGAAAGAAAATGCAAGCACCTAGTAAGGAACCTGAAAGCTCTAGCATGACTCATGAAGAAGAGGAATAAATGCTATATGATATATCAAAATTACAAGAACAAGTGCAACAAATGTCACGCTCACAAAAGCTAACAGATGCTAAGATGAATGGCGTGGAATCTAAGATAAAGGGCATGGAAGCTAAGATGGATGATCTGAAGGCATATTTGAGGACAAATTTGAAGACAGACATGGCAGATTTGAAGACAGATTTGACAAATTTTCTACAAGAAATACTTACTAATGGTGAAAAGGTTGTAAAGGAAACTCATGATGTGAAGAAAAGAAATGTTAATCATGATTCCATAGACCCTAATGTTGGATCAAAGACCCACCATATTCCAAAAATCGATATGAGGAAGTTTGATGGCAAGGATCCCGCCACATGGATATTACAGATGGAGCAGTTCTTCGATCTCAATAATGTGCAAAACACACAAAAGGTACGTATGGCAACTTTATATTTGGAACCAAATCAGTTTGTATGGTATCAATGGCTTTGCTCTCGTAAACAATTTATCACTTGGGCAATTTTTACGGAAGAATTGATAGCACATTATGAGGATACAAAAAGCAACACTTTTTTTAGCCAATTGATAAGTCTCAAACAAAAGGGTTCAATAATGGAGCACATTGAGGAGTTCCAAAAATTGAACATAAGGGTAAAAGATATTCTAGAGGAGCATAGGATTGATGTGTTCATAGGGTCTTTAAAGGATAATATCCAACATGATGTTCGACTTTGGGAACCTGATTCATTAGAGAAGGCATTCAGGTTAGCAAGAAAAATGGAAAGCAAAATTATGGCAACCAGGAAGCATACCACTCACAACTATAAAGAAGGAAGTGCAGTTGCCCCTAGTCTTCCACAACCTATAAGGTTGACACCACAAAAATTGGAAGAAAAAAGAGCAAAAGGGCTTTGTTATAGTTGTGATAGCAAATACACTAAAGGTTATAAGTGTGCTGAGAAGAAACTATTCTACATAGATTGTGAAGAGGAAGAAGAAAAGGAGCAAGAAAGGTCAAAAGAACAGGATATGCTCTAGGAAAAAAGCCTAGATGAAGAACAAATAAATCCAACCATATCTTGTAATGCATTGGTGGGAATTACCACTCCTCAAACCATCAAGATAGAAGGACAAATCAAGAAGAAAAAGGTAATAGTGTTGATTGATTCAAGAAGCACCCACAATTTTATTCATTGTAAGGTAGCAAAAGAATTGAATTGCTTCCTATATCCAGCACCAGAGTGTCAAGTGATGATTGCAAATGGAGGAACAATAAATTGCTCTGGAAAGTGCCATAATATCAAGCTATCCATGGGAGAATATGTATTGACTAGCCCAATGCTTTCCATTCCAATGGGAGGTGCTGATGTTGTACTAGGAGTCCAATGGCTACAATCCTTGGGTACAATAGCTTTTAATTTTCAAGAACTTTTCATCAAATTTTCTATGGAAGGAAAGGAAGTTGAATTAAGGGGTATTGCAGGGAAACCAGGAAAGATAATCAGCTCTAATGGTATGACAAAGCTTCTAAAAAAGGAGCAAAGGGGTGTAATTGCACAATTATGTTTGCTAGATGTTTCCACATTAGAATCATCTATTTCTCCAGATCTCCAAAAAGTCCTGGACAATCATTCCAAGGTATTTGAGACTCCCAAAGATCTCCCACCTATGCGTGATCATGATCATGCTATTCATCTGATTCCAGGAAGTGTTCCTCCAAACATCAGGCCGTACAGATATCCCTATGTCCAAAAAAGTGAAATTGAACGTATGGTTGCAGAAATGCTAGAGGCTGGTATAATTCAACCGAGTCAAAGTTCTTTCTCTGCTCCAGTAGTATTGGTGCACAAGAAGGATGGATCATGGCGCATGTGTCCGGATTATAGGGAGCTCAACAAGCTCACTATTAAAGATAAGTTCCCCATTCCTGTCATTGATGAATTACTGGATGAATTGCATGGATCAATTTACTTCACCAAGTTGGATCTTCGTTCAGGATATCATCAAATCAGAATGAAGATTGAAGACATTCCGAAAACGACATTTAGAACTCATGAGGGTCATTATGAATTTTTGGTCATGCCTTTTGGCCTTACCAATGCACCTTCAACATTTCAAGGTTTGATGAATTCAATTTTCAAACCATTCCTTAGAAAATTTGTGTTAGTATTTTTTGATGATATACTTATCTACAACAAGTCTTGGAAGGATCATGTTGAACATGTTGACAGGGTGCTACAACTATTGGAGGAGAAACAATTATATGCCAAAAGATCCAAATGTTTTTTTGGAGTCCAGGAGGTGGAATATTTGGGTCATATTGTATATCATGAAGGAGTTAAGGTAGACCCTAGCAAAATTAAAGCCATTAAGGAATGGAAAATCCCCACATCCATAAAGCATTTGCGTGGATTTCTTGGGTTGACAGGGTATTATCGCAAGTTTGTTAAGAATTATGGGAGAATAGCAGCACCTCTAACGACATTATTGAAGAAAGATGCATTTTCATGGACTCCGGAAGCAACAAAGGCCTTTGAACATCTTAAAGAGGCAATGTGCCAAGCACTGGTCTTAGCTACACCGGACTTCACAAAAACCTTTATTGTGGAATGTGATGCTTCAGGAAATGGAATTGGTGTTGTTCTAATGCAAGATGAAAGACCCATTGCTTTTGAAAGTCGTCCAATCAAGGGAAAGTTTCTAAGAAAAGCTATTTATGAGAAGGAAATGTTGGCAATACTCCATGCACTTAAGAAATGGCGACCCTACCTAATGGGAAGACACTTCAAGGTAAAAACGGATCATGATAGCCTTAAATACTTTTTAGAACAAAGATTATCCTCTGAAGAGCAACAAAAGTGGGTCACAAAGATGTTGGGTTATGACTTTGAAATCATCTACAAAAAAGGGAAGCAAAATGTGGTGGCAGATGCACTCTCAAGAAAGGATGAGGATGTGGAAGCATTGTTGTGCGCTATTTCTATCATCCAACCAGATTGGATAAATGAAGCAAGGGAGGAATGGAAGAATGACGAAGAAGTGTGGGCACTTATTCGAAAGCTACAACAAGATTCCAGTACGTCTGATACATTTAGCTGGAAAAATGATTCGTTATGGTACAAAGATCGCTTATACCTCTGTAAGAATTCCCAGCTAAAACAAAATATTCTTATGGAATTGCACACTTCTCCCTTAGGAGGGCACTCAGGATTTTTAAAAACTTACCACAGGGTTAAGAAGGAATTTTTTTGGGATGGCCTTAAATCAGATATTCAAAAGTTTGTGGCAGATTGTTTGGTTTGCCAACAAAATAAAGTTGAAACAATTAAGACACCGGGTCTATTACAACCTTTATCCATTCCAAGCCAACGTTGGGAGGAGGTATCAATGGATTTTATCACATGTTTACCCAAGTCTGAGGGAAAGAGTGTCATCATGGTGGTAGTTGACAGACTTACCAAGTATGCACACTTTTGTGCATTATCACATCCATTTAGAGCCAATACAGTTTCTACTGCATTTATGGAAACAATTCAAAAGCTACATGGAAACCCAAAGATTATTGTAAGTGACAGAGATCCCATTTTCACTGGAAATTTTTATACAGAATTATTTTCTCGTCTTGGTACTCAGTTAGCTCATAGCTCATCTTATCATACTCAATCTGATGGGAAAACTGAGATAGTAAACAGATGTTTGGAAGGATATCTTCGTTGCTTTGTATCTGATAAACATACACAATGGGTCAAATGGTTGCCTTTGGCTGAATGGTGGTATAACACTTCCTTTCATACAACAACAAAAATGACCCCATTTATGGCACTTTATGGGTATCAACCACCATCCATCACATCATATTTAAGAGAAAATTCTAAGGTTCAGGCAGTGGAACATCACATTGAACATCAACAACAAGTCCTCCAACTCTTAAAGGATAACCTCGTGTTGGCACATAATAGAATGAAACAACAGGCAGATCAACATCGCAGTGAAAGAAGTTTTGATGTAGGTGATTGGGTATTCCTACGGCTACAACCATATAAGCAAATGTCCCTCAAGCAAGATAAGAAGGATAATAAATTATCACCAAAGTATTATGGTCCGTACAAGGTGTTGCAAAAGATTGGTACTATGGCATACAAATTGGAGTTTCCTGCAGCTTCTCGATTGCACCCAGTTTTCCATGTTTCATGCTTAAAGAAGGTTATAGGCGACAAGCTCCCAGTTCAAACAATATTGCCAGAACTTGACGAGGAAGGAAAAATTATATTGGAACCGGAAGCAGTTATAGAAACAAGAACTCGACAACGACGAAATCGATCAATTTCAGAGTACCTTATCAAGTGGAAGAACTTATCCACTAAAGATTCCACATGGGAGGATGAGAATTTTATGCAGAAATATCCAGAACTACTCAAGCGTTGAGGACAACACTTTTTTGAAGGAGAGGGGCATGTTGTGTCCCTATAATACTATTGATTACCCCATTACTATTGTAGTTATACCCCTTATTTATATTGTTGTGCCCCCATTGCCCCCATATTGTTATTAATGTGCCCATAGAATCCCTCTATTGTTATTTTTGTGGCTTTATATTATTATTGTTAGGTCGGCTGGATTATATTGTGACTCCTTAGACTCCTATATATAGAAAGGAGGTTTTGTCATTTGAATCATCCAAGAATTGTTCATTTATGTAATGTAAAGGAGGTTTCCCCCTCGAAGAGGCTGAATTCTAAGGCGTTGATCTATCTTTTCTATCTTTTCTTGAGCTGGTTTCATAACATCTTGACAAAGCCCTTCAACTTGCTTTGATTCCCTTCTTGAAAATTTATCCTTGTATGTCTCTTTTTGATGCCCTTCCTTTGACTTCAACACCTTAGCTATGATACCATGTTGAAGAATCTAGGGCAAGTGCAGTTAATGAGATTCTTCTTAGCATGATAACTATTTGTGAGGTTTTTCTTAGTAGTAAAATCTTTCCTTATTATTAGAGTGTGTCTTATTTAGTTCATCAAATATCTATCAAAATACAAGACACAAGAACACAAAATGTTGGCTTTCTGCCAGGGCCAAACCTCTCACTCTTTTAGAGGAAAACCCGCACAAAATTCTTCTTATAGAGATTCCAATTGACGAATACCAAGATGATGACCCTTGCACTATTAGACCACTCCAACACCAAGACACCAATCCTTTTCTTTCTGACTGATGAGTTCATCATCATCACTGCCGCTTCACCTAGGTCTTCACTACTGCTTTACTATCAAGGTCATTACTGAGCTCACTATTGTTGCAACACTACTGTACTGCGACTCATGACATCATCTAGAAGTATGCCGAGAGAGTATCACTTAGATCCTTATCATAATAGTTATGCCAAGAATGTGACTATCTTTCTTATTGATATCTTCACTGAGACTGTAATTATGTTCTCCTTGCACTGAGATCACAGTTATGAAGAGAGTATATCATTGTGGGATTACTGAGTTCCTTCTTATCATAGTTATGCCGAGACTGTGAGAGAGTGTATATCCCTAGCATACCCATCCGAAAACCATAGAATCCTTATCCAACTAAAACATTGTAATACTACCTTCATCCGAGATTCCTATACCATTTTACTTGTCCGAGATTTCAAAGAGGTGTTTGAAGATGTCACTGTAATTGTTACCGATATTTCAGAGGTATGTCAAGGTTCCGTCCTCATCCGAAGTTGTACATGCTTGTCTGAAGTTCTGTCTCTCTATGGTGACTCTAGCCGCATATTTATAATTGTTTGTCCATGTATTCTAGCCGACATGAACCGGTGAACTGTTGTGACTCCATATGTGAGCCAACTTGATATTTATATACATTTTGAGGCTGACATAATTGATTTCTTCATCGTTTTGATTGCTTCCTTCTTCAAGAGGATTGTGCTTGTATTGGAGGGCTAATCTAGACACTAGGTTGACTCATATACATTACATATATGGTCAAGAAGAGATCTTTAACATTTTCTTTGACTCTTTGAATTTCCTATAGCACTTCAACATGTGCTAGACCTATGTGATGAGCAAGAAACTTATTTTATAATTTACAAAAATAGTATTTATTTTCTTTTACAAGTACAAAGATCAAAATTACATTTATGAAGACCGAACCTAGGTACATTTTCTTCAACATTCTCTTCTTCCACTGTAGGTAGTTCGAAGTCCCAACAATTTTATTCCTTAACCAAAGTAGTCATTTGGTTTGTAGATTGAAACATGAAATATAAATTACTTACTTTTCAAATGAGGATTCTCCTTTAATGATTATGTCTTCCACTAGATGCCTTTCTTGATGATGATCTTCCTTCAGACATGCTTGAGATGTGTTGTTTTTCTTCAATATGAGGGAGAATACTTTCGATTGATTTGAAGATGATGAATTGCTATTCTTACTTCCTTTAGGATGATTATGTATAATGTAGAGACTTCTGAAAATAATTCAAATGTGTATATTCTTTCTTTCTTTGAATGGAGGTAGGGTCCTTGAGGTCTTCTTTTCTTCTTCCAAGAGTTTTCTTCCTTCAAGATGATAGGTTCTTTAGATATCCTTGATGCTCTTAGTTCTCCTTGATGATTCAATTTCCTTGATGCTTATGATTGACGCTTATGTATCCTTTGTTAATTGAGTGGTATTCAAGCTACCTCTTCTTGTCACTTTAGCTCTGATACCATGTTGAGAAATCAATGGAAACTAGATTATAGAGATTTATCTTTACTTTGATAACTACTTATGATATTCTTTATTTCAATTCGTAGAATTTACAGTTAGATTCTTCTTCTGTTGATTATTATAGTGTTCTTATCATCAAACAACTACCAAAACATGAAGATAAATAGAACAAAGAGGACACAAGATGTAGGTTGCTAGCTAGAGCCATAACCTCTCCTAGAGAGGAAAACCCACAAATAATTCTTCTCTTCTTATAGAATCTTCAAACGACGAATTCCAAGACACATAGACCTAAGAAAAAATCCCCTCCAAGACCAAGTCAACCTTCTTTGTAGATGAGCTTCCTTCCCACAAAGTCAACAGTAGTCAAATCGCTTCAAACTTCATATTTTAGCCTCTATTTCAGAATTTTGGCTTCTATTTCAGGTTTGCAACTTTTTAGCCCTCCTACAACAACTACAATTTCACACTTGTGAGTGATACAAGGTAAAATATACCCCCTCTCGCCTTGTTAAGGGTGCTTCTTTCTTCATAGAAATTCAACTTCCAAAATTTATCTTCTTGAAACCAAACTTGGGCTCCTTGCAATGACTGCAATTCAGTCTTGCTGCAACATAATGATGTCCTAAATTTTTCACACGTGTGAGAGATTTTGACCCAAAAATTTTCATATTTGTTGGCTTGTAGTCCTTATCTTTTTCCTTCCTCTTCTTTCTTTCCTTTTTTATTGTAATTGATCTTGCTTGGTTGATCTCTTCAAATGAGGTAGAGTTCCTTGTATATATAGGTTTCTAAGGAGGATGGATAGCCCTAGATGGGCCAACTTGTCTTCTACAGACCAACTTCTTCTCTTGTAGGCTGACTTGGTATTAGAGGGAGACTTTTGACACTTTTACTCACAATAAATTATTTTTACATGATACAAAAATACCCGAGGATAACAACAACAGAGCAGCAGTGAGGAGCAGGGAAGATAACTGACAGGCAGCCTGAGGATGCACGTGAAGTGTTTGACCAAATCTGCCCATTAAATTCGACTGTTACTAATACCAAGATAGCGGTAGACGGGTTTTCTCTAAATCCTTTATGAATTTTACTGCTGAGGAACAGACAAAGACAAAAGAATGGGTTTCAAATCCAGGGATTGGATTTGTGCAACATGACGAATTGTGCCAAGATGACATGTTTAGCCTTGCTAAACTAGCAGCTGTTGAAAACCAGTAAGAGCAAGTGGTAGTCATCCCGGAGTCTGATTTTTCATTCTCGACAACCTTGGTAAAACAAATGCTGCGAAAAATGGAATTTCTCGAAAGTAAAAACAAGCAGCTCCAATCAGAAATACACACCCTCTTTGCCAGAGTTTCAGAAGTGGAGGGGGATAATTTATCCCTTAAGAATATGTTACATGAAACTAAAGAACAAGAAATTCTCCATCCTCCAAATGGTGCACTGCATGCAGAAATCCTTGACCTTACAAGCAAGCAAGAAGAAATCCGATCCCAACCAGCCACTTTCAAACAAGAAACAAAGACACACATCAATTCTTGGGTACAGGTGGCTCGAGGGAAGGATAAAACTCCTACCCCTCTTGTAGCAGTTGAGGAGGTGATGCAAGAAAAACTTGGGGAAGAACGCAACAGACGGGCAAGAGAATTGAATCTCAAGGTGAGAGATCTCCCTTTACCCCACCCCTCATCGAATCCTATGGAAGTGGGGGCTAGGTTCCTTTGGGACACCCTTAGCCTCCCCGATATAGCTTTGGATAGAGCTTGGCTAGGCTACGACTCCACTCTCTTCCTTAGGTTTCAGACTGCATCTGACTAACTCTGCGCCCTCAGGGCTAAGCGAAAGTTGTTTTCTCTTCCCAACAGGATTTTCTTGGATGAGGACCTCACTCGAGCATAGGTTGTGGAACTTAAACAATCCAGAGAACAAGTTATGGCAACATGATAGGTAGGGAAATGGGCAGTTATCAGGAATCTCCAGGAAGTCATTCAGACTCCTTCCCACTTGGGTGGAAACCCTGAATTGGAGGTTCCAAATGACGGGCCTGCTTGGGAGGCAACAGGGTACAAACATTTCTATCCGTTGTTGGAATGGAAATGGATATTTCTAGTCATCGTCAGGACTCTTGTATGGTGTTCTCGAATCAACGAACATCCTCTTCGTGACCGAGACTCATGCGATCCCTGTTCGACCCCTCCTGGATATTGCAGGTTACCATTGGATCTTAGTTTGCAGGCAGGAGACGAGGAGCTTAGGAGGGGTCAGAGGATCAGGTGGAGTTGCTTGTTTGGCTAGTGACTCACTCCAGAATAGGGTATCTTGGTAGCCGAAGATGAGTTTTCCAGGTTTATGTGGATTCGGATTAGTGTTGGAGTCTCTCCTTCGAAGGACATATACATTGCAGTTTGTTACTTCCCCCTAGTCTCTTCACCATTTTCTATCCATAGTGGCTCAAATGGGGATCCCTTTATAGACTTGTACACTGACATCACCCGGTACTGTGCTGTTGGGGAAGTCATCCTCCTAGGTGACTTCAATGCTCGCACTAGAGATCTCCAGATCTGTTAGGCCCCTATACTACTAGTGTAACCCCTTATTGTTATTAGTACAACCCCCTTATTATATTGTTGTGCCCATGTAGTCCCGATATTGTTATTATTGTGCCCCATAGAAGCCCACTATTGTTATTATTGTGCCCTTACATTATTATTGTTATGTCGGCTCTGATTATATTATGACCCCTTAGACTCCTATATATAGAAAGGAGGTCTTGTCATTTGTATCATCCAAGAATTGTTCATTTGTGTAATGTAAAGGAGGTTGCTCCCTCGAAGAGGCTAAATTTTAAGGCGTTCATCTATATTTTCTATCTTTTTGTGAGCTGGTTTCATAACATTTGGTATCAGAGCTTTGGATTCTAGGGTTTTGCTGCTCCAAACAGGTTATCATGGCATTTTCACTATAACTTTTTTCTGCGACGTAGACGGGAAAAAAACCCATTTGAGACGAAATCACGCTGAACCTCGGGTCCGAATTTTAGAGCTTTTTGCGCAATATTTGTGGATATATGATTTGAGGAAGTTGGTCTTTTTGTAGACTCTTGAATTACATTCCAAACAGGTGACCTTGGGAAAATCGTCATAACTTTTGTTTTGAGCATCAAATTTCAATTTCTTAAGAAGTTACAGAAAGAGGACGGAATGTAGTTTCTTGTGTATATTTTTAGGCTCAAAGGTCAAAACAGTGACACGTGGCACTTCATACAAGTTCGCTCTTCTGAAAAGGTATATAATCAGGTCATCTTGGGAGATTGTGCATAACTCTTTCTTGGGGAATCTAAATTCGATCAGACTGGTGGCATTGGAAAGAGGACGCAGACGGCTATTGCAGGTCACAATTTCAGAACTTAAAGATCTGAAAGGACAGAGTTACAGTTATTTCAAGATCGAGCTCCTAAAATCAAGAAAAAGCGAGGTGAGGAAGTTTGATGGCAAGGATTCGGTAAATTGGATAGTACAGATGGAGAAATATTTTGATCTACATGGTGTACCACTATTACAAAAGGTATGTATTGCATCTTCATACTTAGAACAAGATCAATTTTTATGGTATAAAGGGCTTTGTTCTCGTAAAAAACTTGTTACGTGGTAAATTTTCACGGAGGAAATTATAGCACATTATGAGAATACAAAGAGCAACACCTTCTTTAGAGAAACACCACAACAATTGGAAGAAAAAAGAGAAAAAGGGCTTTGTTACAAAGTGGAAAGAAAAATTATGGCAACAAGGAATTCTACCCCTCACAACTATAAAGATGGAAGTGTTGTTTCTCCTAGCCTTCCACAACCTACAAGGGTTACACCACAACAATTGGAAGAAAAAAGAGAAAAAGGGATTTGTTACAATTGTGATAACAAATGCACTAAAGGTCATAAGTGTGCTGAGAAGAAATTATTTTACATAGAGTATGAAGAGGAGGAAGAAAGGATCAAGAAACATTAAAAGAAGAGGATATACACTAGGACCGAACCCTAGAGAAAGAAGAAATGAATCAGACCATATCTTGTAAAGCACTGGCAAGAATTACCACTCCTCAAACTCTCAAGATAGAAGGACATATCAAGAAGAAAAATGTGCAAAAAGTGAAAGATCACATTGAGAAAGAAGAAATGAATCAAACCATATCTTGTAATGCATTGGCCGGAATTACCACTCCTCAAACTCTCAAGATAGAAGGACATATCAAGAAGAAAAAGGTTCAAGAAGTGAAAGATCAAATCAAGAAAGAAGAAATGAATCCAACCATATCTTGTAATTCATTGATCGGAATTACCACTCCTCAAACTATCAAGATAGAAGGACATATCAAGAAGAAAAATGTTAAGAAGTGAAAGATCACATCGAGCATCAAGAAATGAATCCGACCATATCTTGTAAAGGATTAGAAGAAATTACCACTCCTCAAACTCTAAAGATAGAAGGACATATCAAGAAGAAAAAGGTTTAAGCAATGAAAGATCACATCGAGCATCAACAACAAGTTCTCCAACTTTTAAAGGATAACGCCAATTTGGTGTAGAATCGAAGGAAACAACAGGTAGATCAACATCGTAGTGAAAAATGTTTTGATGTAGGTGATTGCGTATTTTTACGGTTACATCTCAAGCAAGCTGTTTACGAGAAGGAAATGTTGGCAATACTACATGCACTTAAGAAATTGCAACCTTACCCAATGGGAAGACACTTCAAGGTAAAAATGGATAATGATAGTCTTAAATACTTTTTAGAACAAATATTATGTTTAGAAGAACAAAAAAATGGGTCACAAATATGTTGGGTTATGACTTTGACATCATCTATAGAAAAGGGAAGCAAAATTTTGTTGTAGATGCACTCTCAAGAAAGGATGAGGATGTGGAAGCATTGCTTTGTGCTATTTCTATTATCAAACCAGATTGGATAAACGAAGCAAGGGATGAATGAAAGAAAGACGAAGAAGTGTGGCCACTCATTCAAAAGTTGCAGAAGATCCCAATTCAAAAAATATTGCCAGAACTTGAAGAGGAAGGAAAAATCATATTGGAACTTGGAGAAGTCATAGAAACAAGAACCCGACAGTTACGAAATCAATCAATTTTAGTGTATCTCATCAAGTGGAAGAACTTACCTGTTGAAGATTTCACATGGGAGGACAAGAATTTTATACAGAAGCATCAAGAACTACTTAAGCGTTGAGGACAACACTTTTTGAAGGAGAGGGGCATGTTAGGCCCCTATACTACTAGTGTAACCCCTTATTGTTGTTATTACAACCCCCTTATTATATTGTTGTGCCCATGTAGTCCTGATATTGTTATTATTGTGCCCCATAGAAGCCCACTATTTTTATTATTGTGCCCTTACATTATTATTGTTATGTCGGATCTGATTATATTATGATCCCTTAGACTCCTATATATAGAAAGGAGGTCTTGTCATTTGTATCATCCAAGAATTGTTCATTTGTGTAATGTAAAGGAGGTTACCCCCTCGAAGAGGTTGAATTTTAAGGCGTTCATCTATCTTTTCTATCTTTTTGTGAGTTGGTTTCATAACAAGATCCCTCTCCATGACCGATCAGAGGATGTATTTTGTACTCAGGGGATAGATCCAAATTCAGTAGGGCTTCACCAGATGTCACATGATTCTTTAGGGCCCATTACAGTTTATGGTAAAAATTTATTGCAGTTGGGGGAATCTTAGGGGTTGTTGATTCTGATTGGTCTCCCCTGTTTACCAGACTCTCGCTTTTTCACTTTCCATCCATATGGCAGGGGTGCGAGTGTAGCTGATTATGTACTTGCTAGCCATAACTTGCTCCCTTTTATTCGCCATCTCTCAGTCTCCCCCATCCCCCTTGCTGATCATGCACTTATTTCCTTCTCTCTCCAGTTTGGCCTTCCCCTTCCACCCCATGCCTCCCTGACATTTTCTCCTCTACCCTACGCAAGATAATCCCATTGAAAACCTTGTTCTCCTTGCTTGACTCTGCTTCCACTAAATACACCTGTCTTTCAGCTTCCATTTGGGAAGCAACACTCAAATCCTTGCCCCACTTCGCTTGTTCCACTTCCATCTCCCCTAAAGTTGGATCTTTCCCCATGAAAAAATGGTACAATGATGAATGCGAGAATCTACATCGAGAACTTCGATATGCTTTCACCCACTCTCAACCCTCCTACTCTGAACTCAAAGCCTCTTATCGTCATCTTCTTCGTCACAAGAAATGACTCTTTGTCTCCCATAGAAGAACGAAACTTTCTCTCTCCTTGTCCATTCCCCTAAACAATTATGGCGTGCCATCCTTCCCCGACGATCCCCTATTCCACTTGACCTCGACCCTACATCCATGTTCTCTCACACTTCCAACCTTTATGATATTCCTGGGCATGACCAAATTCATGTTACCTCCCCACCCTCTTCTTGTTATCTATTCTCAGATAGAGATATTAGAGAGGCCATTTGGGTGATGAACAACAACAAAGAAGCTGATGAGGAAGGCTACCAAGCAGAGTTCTTTAAGCAAGATTTTCATGCTTTGGTTAGCTACTTGGTTGATCTCTTCAACCATGTAGTTCGTGAAGGTTTTCCACTGACATGGGCACACCACATCATCCATCTGATCCACAAATCAGGTTCCAACTTAAATCCCAATAACTACAGAACGATCATGGTGGGTCACATGTTCTCGAAGTTGTATCTTACTGTTCTACATAGGAAGCTCTCCAGTGAGCTTGAGCAGAGACAACTCAGAGCTAGGGGACAGGTAGGTTTTCGACCAGATCATCAGACCATTGACCAAATTTTACCATTATTGAGTAGGCACGACACCACTCTTTGAAAGTCTACTATTGTTTTGTATATTTTCGGAAAGATTTTGACTCTGTTCCGAGGGAGGCCTTGCTCCAGAGACTCAGAGATATTGGCATTTCTACAACCCTATTGACCGCTATTATGCGCCTATATGAGTCCATTCTTGGTCATCTTCACGCAGACCATGGGATGTATGATTTCATTCGAAGCACTATTGGGGTTAAACAGGGTTGTCCACTGTCCCCTACCCTATTTGGGATCTATATTGATGAGTTGGAAGCATTTCTACACGAGCATATCCAGGACACTGATGGATGCCTTCTTCACCAGGTTCTGATATCTATTCTACTCTTTTTTAACGACGTGGTTCTCCTCTCCTCATCCCCAGAAGGATTATAGAGGCAGCTGGATGCCTTCTGGATCAACAAAGGATATGGATCCTTAGCCATTCTCGAGAGATAGTGCTTTTGACATCACTTCTAAGACATATCGTCCAAGATGAGCCTCATGGACACCTTGATTCGTCCCACTGTTTTATATGGCTCAGAGATTTGGGGACCGTCTTTACTTGAGTTAGACTGGGCTTCAGCTTAGAGAGTTCAGATTCTTCTTCTCCGTCGCATCATTAGGTACAAACTGACAGTGCCACATCACATCATCCTAGCAGAGTTTGGAGCTCAGCCCTTTTGGCTTGAGACGGTCTTCAGATTGGTTTCATTGCTGCATCATGTCCAGGGCTTGGCAAATTTGATAAAGACTAGGGACCTTTACCCTTAGCATATTTCTCTTCTGAGACTATTGCCCATTCTACCTGGTCAAGCGGAGCCAGATGTTGGTTTACAGGAGTTTCAAACCTCTTAGAGTCAGTGGGAATTCAGTTGGATCGTCTCCCTCCTTTATGATATTCCTTATATGCTCCCGGTCACCTTTTACCTACTAAACAGGAGCTACACAAGATCATCAGGGAGGACATCTATAGGCAGTTCATCCAGGTCACCTGGGTCAATCCTCCAGGAGGGTTGTGCCCAAAGATGGCCTTCTATGTTGAGCACTTCTTAGAGTTGAGAGATGGGCTCATTGTTCGACCCTAGTATACATTTCACCACTAGATGCATGCTCTTCATTTTCCTCTAGGCCAGTTCTCATAGACTTCGGGTAGAGACAGACCACCAGGTGGATAGATTAGATAGACTTTGCTAGGCATGTCATTTATAAGAAGTGGAGACTGAGGTGCACTTCATCAATGGATGCCCTGTCTATTACGAGATCAGAGGAAGGTTTCATTGCTTGTTCAGAGATTCTTGGACCCTCGCCGACTTTTTCATGTACCCCGATCAGAGATGTTTGGACCTATATGTGCAGGAGGCTCTTAGGTTCCGAGTGCATATTCTTTAGCCTCCCATCAGACCAGACCCCACACAGAGGATCACGACATTTTTCGGGGTACTACCTTCAGACAAGGGCACCGAGAGATCGATTGATACCAGTACGTATCCATACTCCAGATCAGTGAGGATCAATGGAACCTTACCTTGCTACACGAGATCTCATCAACAGTTCTGTCTCAGATCTGTTCCTAGGAGACAGACTAGGTCCTCCAATATTCAGCAGCGCGTGAACCCCCCAAAGACACGATTTAGTGGACAATCTGCACTTGTCATCGACTCTTCATCGGACCAACAGACATTATTGAGTTTCTTCAGCGTTATTCATTCAGCTTCAGATGTTAGGAGAGATGGGTCTGATCCTCAGACCTATTAAGTCCTGGATCTTCTCCGCTAGAGCCAGATGTTGATTTACTTCATGCATTGTATATTTGATTTACTTCATGCATTTTATCTTTTATAGGAGACTGTTTGGTTCTCCCACTTTGTATATAAATTAGTGTACTCAACAGTCCCTTTGACCTACTTTGTGGTCATTAGTTGGACATAAATATAATTATCTTATCTTATATATTTCATATGACGATGACTATTTTGACTTCTTGAATCTATGAAAAAACCATAGAAGCACCCAATGGGTGCTTGGCCTAAAAAATTTGACCTAGAGCATGAAACCCATGTTATAAAAGTAATAATAATAAGTTTTCTCTCTTTTACATCAAATACAAATTCTAGAGTACATTTGACATTATGAAGACCGAACCTAGTTACATATTTCAATAGTTTGCACAATCATCCTGGAAGGCTGACTTGGTGGAGTGAGGAAGGTCTTTTGGCCTAGTTAAAGGTCTTGGTTTGTGTCAATTTTATTTGAATCTACTAGTGGAAGAGTTTGAATGGGTTTTCCCCTTCATAACAACGTTAGCCCTGACTGAGTGCCTACTTCTGTTGTCATTTATCTTTATGCTTTTGATTTTATGATTGTTTGATGAGAAGAAAATAAAGAAGAACATAAAGAAAGATAATAAGAATATAAGAATATCACAAGTAATTGTCAATATCAGAAAATATTTTTTCCTTTATGATTTTCTAAGATCTTGAAGGGGGAATCCCAATCTGGATCAATCTATGGAATCTTCTTCTAAAGCATTTTCTCCCCCTCATGAAGTTTTGCCCACTTCTTCATATCAGGAAGACCCTTTGAGTGATGTAATTGAGAGGATTGGAAGGATAAATCTTGATGCAAACTCATCTCAATCAACAAATCGACTTCGGCCATCTTAAAAGGGCCCCCCAAAATGGCTCACCAAAAAACTTGAAAGTGTTCATCCTTGTGAGGTCGGAAACGCAAGAAGCAGAAGTTCCACAAAAAAATGGAGGTGATGTAGATATTCTTCTTCAGTTGATGATATGGATGTTTCATATGATTGTAAATTGAATTTATCTACTAAATTTGAACCAAATTCCTTTAAATATGTTGATTCTCATTATGAAAGGAAAGAAACAATGAAGGAGTATGATGCTCTCATAAAGAATGGAATATAGAAGTTGGTGGACCCTCCATCCCGAACCAAACCAATTTGCTACAAGTAGGTGTATAAGGGCAAGTGTTACACAGTAATTTGTCACTGTCTCCCTGTCAGTCTCCCTACTGTGTCATGAATTCACATTGATCATGCTCATGCTCTCTAATCTGGCCAAATGACCCACTTTGCCAAAGTTTTTTCCATCATCGCGACTGTTATTAAAATAACTGCGCTAACTGGCGCCTCATAGTGCAACGAATGCGCTGCCAGCGCGGAAGCACACGGGTTTTCCGCGCTGGTCGAATTTCATGATCCAGCGCATCCTATGTAGTCGCGTTGACACAACTTTCTCCGTTATTCAGATGCGATGTCAGCGCTTCAGTGCAGTTATACACCCGCGCTGATCCAGTTTGGGCGAGTTTGTTCTAACAGCCAGCCTTCCAGATGACTCCAGACCTGGTTGTTGGCCTTGTAAGTATCGCCCTCCCTTCTATGGCATGTCTGTTCGTCATTTGAGCCACCTTCCTTGGAGATAAGCTCATCCTCCCACCTTTCATGGAGACTCCTTCTCCTATTTAAACCTCTACCATTACCATGAGCAGCTAGTTTGGATAGTGTGGAGTTGATAGTGCTCAGAGTGCTGCTGCTAGTAGGTAGTTAGTGTGACAAGTGTGGGATTGCTATAGCTTAAGGAAGGTTGTGGAGTGTTGCTTGTGTGAGAGAGAGTTCTTGTCTTGGGAGATCTACCTCCAAGGGTGAATGCTTAAGAGACTTGCTGGCTGGACCCTCTTGAGAAGGATTCAACGTCAGAACATTTGGTTGTACTCTTCTCTGTTATTGATTAATAATAGATGACTACTATTATGGTTCCACTCTCATTTGTCTTTGTAATGGTTAATGTGAGTTATGTCCTTTCTGACTGATGTATAATTTCTTTTATTACATTTCACGCTCGTGTTTGTCTTCCTCTTTGTGTGTGCAGGTATCTATTCATGGGGATCGTGGAGGATCGTGACCGGCCAAAGCGAAGGAGCGAGAGCAGCATCTCTTCATCAAACAATAGCGTTGGAATCCAAGTAGGTGTTCATTGCCTACCTTTTATTTGCAATTAGGAACTTGCATAGTAGCATTGACTGATTGTTGCTAGACCCGTTCTGGGCTAGTAGGGATCGCCTCTATCCGTAGAGGGGATTTACCTCTCCAACAATTTGGCGACTCCGCTGGGGAGCTAGCCTTTGTCTCTTTTTGTTCATTCTTGCTTTGAGTTTGATTGTTACTCTCTTTTTAAAGATCAGGGGTTAGTCCTCTGCTTTTAGACTTCCTGGTTCAATCTGGGAGTTGCCTTGATTGTTTAAAGAGTTATTACCTTGGTTTGGGAGCTTTTGGCTTGCTTGTGCCTGTTTTTTAGCCTCAGCGTGGTTTATATCAAAACAGTCACGCTGACATCGCATAGTTGTGTCTTTGACTTCGTGGTCATCGCGCTTGTACGCTTAACAGTCGCGACGATTCTGAAAAACGAACCAGCGCGGCTAAGCCGTGTACTTCCGTGCTGACAGCGCTTTGTTGCTACGCGTGGTTTTTGGTCAGCGCTTTGTTGCTGTGTACCACCTGCGCTGATCTTGTAGAATTGAATTTGTTTCAATTTTGCCTCCTGAGCCTGTTGGTTTGACTATCTCCTACTCTTTCCACCTTGTTTATGACTTGATTTCTATTGTTTGAACTGTGAAGCACTTGCTCACGAAGTCTTGTCGGGCGGATCTTGTTTTGTGTCCTGTGACCTGGTGTTATCATCCCGTTTTCGCTGGATTGACTTTGTTTTATCACTCGTTCACAAAGATTCGTTGCTACTTGCCTTTGCTTTTGCGAAAGCCTTCCCCTTTTGCTTTCTTGGCTTGGTTGTTTAGGTGATTGTCATCGGACCAGTCCTCGGATTGTTTCGATTACTTCTCACTACCCAGACACGGATTACAATTGCTTGGGTTCAACCGGCTCTTTTCACGCTTGTTGTGTTTTTCATTGAGTGATTTTATTTCTCTTTACTCGGTGTTGCTGTCTCTCAAAATTCATTTCAAGTGCATTTATGCCATTGGAAAAAGAAATCGAACTAATATCTTTTGCATTCAATAGTTAATGAGAAAAAGAGCATTTCATTGATTTGTGTTCTCAAAAGAAAAGTCTCGTTTCTTTGCCATTAGCTGCATTAGATTGTTTGATTGATTGAGTTCATTTTGTTTGATTGAAAAATCTTAACCCTCTCATAGTTAGAATTCATTGAACGAAATGGTATTCTTTGGCATGTAGTTTGCATCTAGGTAATTGTGAGAGATCACACAGTAGGGCCTGAAACCGAAACTTAATTCAAGATCAACCATAAAATAAACTGAATAAACCTAAAAACGCATTGGAACTTAACGCAAACATCTAGAGGTCTAGGCTAGAGACGTGTTCCGGCGTCTTTAAACATAGTCACTATTGTTTCACATTACGGTTGGGTGATTCCTCCTTCTGTGACTCGATAGTGGTCTAACACGGATTGTGCTCCCACGTACCATCGCGTATATAGGGAGACCCCACTAGGCTTTTATTCTTGATCCATAGGAAGCCGAGTCTGCCGCCTTACGAACCGTAACGCACCAAACACAACATTCGGAAGATTGACTGCAGTGCGGAAAGTCCTTGGTTCTCATACGATTGCCAAGGTGTATAAGCAGTTTTACGGATTGCTTGGTAAACCCTTTGCCTAGAGTCTCCAGAGTAGTCACTTTTGATCCTTTTCGGACTCCCTAAAAGAAAAGGTGCCAGTGAGCGTCTTGTCACTTCGTGCTCATTAAACATTCGAAGGAGACTAGAGTCATCTTTTCGTCCTTTTCTCGACTCTTGAAACATGAAAAGGTCAAGTTTAGTTCCTGTGTCTTAAAAATTTATTCGGCCACGTTAACATCACCTGTTTAGATCTTGTGTGCATTAGTTTGAGTAGGGTCCTTTATCGTTAGATTCCTTTAGGTCTTGTGTGGGGTTTGTCATCCTGGCTGACCCGTCAACTCCCGTTCCAAGTGATCAAGGCTCTCCATCTTCTGCTGCTCCTGAGGTACCAGTTGTAAGTGATACTCTTCCTGTTATCCTGAGTATCCAACCTATCAACTCACGTGCCCCGGGCGACGAAGATTACGAAGAAGATTGGAACCCTATCTGGGAGCCTGACGAGGACGATATTCCTGTTACCCCTCCTGGTGTTTCGTCTCCGATGTCTACCTCCCACATGGATGAGACATCTCCCAGCGCAAGTGAGACACCTGTGGTGTCGAATGTCGACACTCCCATCCCAGCTACTTCTCCACTCCCCCCGCGTTATCAGTCGCTAAGGGATAGAGTAGCTGCCAGGACTCCTGCTACGACTATGTGGGATCCTCATGTCATTCCCACCACAGAACCCTTTGTTTCACAACCCCATACTACACCTGTTACCTCAGTTCCCACGAATCCAACTGTTTGTGTAGCACACTCGACTCCGGTCGTTAGTGCCGTGACAACGTCTTCATCTATGAACACTGGTGCTGGTCCCTCTCACGGTCAAGTGAGTAGTGGCCAGCCGAAACTCTCGCCTAGAGTCGTCGACCCTGCACAAAGTGCTCCATCCTCTTCTGGTCCTGTCCCAGGAGGGGGGCCATATGATGCATATGGGCAAGCTGTTCAGGACCCGAATGCACAAGGTCCACTCTTTTATTACGATTCTACTGGTCAATACCTCCAATTCACTCAAACTGTGCCTCTTCAACCTTTCGTTGAAGTTTCGGTACCGTTATCCATTGCTTGGGACTCCAATACTCATTCTTTTCATGGGGGCCAAGCGATCCCTGCACAGCTTCAAGGACCACCTAATCAAGGCCAGCCACCTTATGTGCAAGCCCCCCAAGGGCAACCACTTTATGGTCAGTCTTACCCAGGACAATCTGGGGGCCCACAAGGACAACCCTATCAGGGACAACCTTCGGCCGCTGGTGGTCCATCGTTTACCTATCAGAGTCAACCTTCTGGTTATCCAGGGCAACCTGGTACCTAGCAAGGTTACCCGTCTGGACAACCAGGACAGCCTTACATCCAACAAGGCCAACCTGATCTCCAGCAGGGTTATCCCTCTGGACAAGCTGGGCAAACTTATATTCCTCAAGGTCAACCAGCAGTCCAACAGGGGTATCCTTCTGGGCAAGGGGGGCAACCCTATGTACAACAGGGCCAACCCACTGCTTAGTCTGGTCATCCTTCTGGGCAAGGGGGGCAACCCTACGTACAGCAGGGCCAACCCAATGCTCAATCTGTGCATCCTCCTGGGCAAGGGGGGAACCCTACGTACAACAGGGCCAACCCACTGCTCAGCCTGTGCATCCTTCCGGGCAAATGGGCCAGCTTTCTACACAGCAAGGCCAACCCACTGTCCGTCCTAATCATCCTTCTGGACAGGCTGGCCAACCTCAAGGTCAACCGGCCGTCCAGCCTGCTCGACCATCTGTTCCGCAAGGACAACCCTTGGTTGCTCAAGGACAACCTGGCGCCCAACAAGTACGTCCTTCTGGGCAAACATGTCTATCCCAAACCCAACCAGGCCAACCTTCTGGCCAGATGGTCCAAGCCCAACCTGTTCAAGGACATTATTTTGGGCCCCAAACTCAAATGGGTTATCAAATGAAAGGCGGGCCACGGCCCCAACCTTCTTACCAAGCGCAACCTTCTTATCAGGCTCAGTATGGAGCTCAGCAAATGTATGGCTACCATCAACCTCAGGGGCAAACCCAATTTACCCCTTATCAAAATTATCAACAGATGTAGGTCACACCTTACCAAAATTATCAGTACGCTGCACCTGCAGGTCAAGTTGCTAATCCATGGGGTGCTGGGGGGCAGACCCAGGGTCAACTATCTGCATATGGACAAAATCCGTATGGACAGAATCCCTACGGGCAAAGTCCCTATGGGCCAGGCCCCTTTGGGCCGGGCCCATCTGGACAGAGTCCATGGGGGCAACCACCGCCTGGTTGGAACCCTGGTACTGCCTCGCTTCCACAGCCACAAATGTCCTTTAACCCTCAGTTGCCTTTCTTAGCGACGTTGGAACTTCTAGATGTGTCCAAGTTAACGAATGACCCCATTCTGCATAATCCATATTGGCCACCAGTTCCAACTAAAATACCCGGTGATTGTCCAAAATTTGATGGCAAAGCTGGTGAAGATCCTCAAGCCCATGTCATGACCTATCACCTCTGGTGTTCATCGAACTCATGGCTTGATGACTCCATCCGGCTCCGCCTCTTTCAGAGTACTCTCATCAGCTCAGCCGCTAAGTGGTATATTGAGTTGAATCGCGGCACGTTTCAAGATTTCAACTCGCTGGCTATGGCTTTCCTAACTCATTTTCAGTTACCCATTCGGTATGAGACATGGACGCATCTCCTTACGTCTCTCAAACAGAACATGACTACGCATATATCTGATCATATACATGAATGGAGAAGGCGTCGTCGCTTGATCAAATTCTGGATTCCTGATCAACTCCTGACCGATTGGTTCACAACTTCCTTTGTCCCTGCGATTGCACGAGACATCGCCATGGGAGCTTGTGTAACTGAAGAGTAAGCTATCGCGCGTGCTTAGTACCTTGACTTAGTGTACTCTCAGTCGGGTACTTTATATGATTATTTTCCAGATGCCCCGAGGCCTGGACAGTCCAAGGCTCCGCCAAAACCATCTGTTGACGGAGTCATTGGCTCTGTAAACTCGTCATCAAAGAAATCGGCCACGAACCCTGGGAAGCAAAAACAGAACGCTTCTAATGGAAATGCTTCTCAGGGCCAATCTAATTCTGGGAGTACCTCCGAGGTAAACGCCGTTCAGTCCACCGCGGCGGATAAATCCTCAAAAGGGAAAAAGAAAGGGAAAGCTAAGGATAAAACCGGACAGCCCAAGCAGGATTCCCCTAAGCCTCCACCAGAGGAAGGAGCTAAATGAAAACCTAAGTATCCTTGTCTCATCTGTGATGAGGATCACTACACTAAGGACTGCCCAAGGCGGTCCGAAGTTAGTCGACTTTTGAAAGGTGCTCCTGGGCCTCCTGCTGTGCTTAAAGAGCCTTTCCCTTCCCAGCAGACTCAAATGGTGGCAGACCCATCCCAACCCTCTTCCTCATTCGATTCTCAAGTGTTCATGGCTGGAACGATTCCCATCCATGTTTCAACTTGAGCAAAAGACTATCCATCTCATGCCAGGAAAGAGCCGGAGGTCCCCTCCAGCGCTCCTCCGTCCAGTTCTGGTCCTCTACACATCGAAAGACCCAGCACTGAGACGATCCCCCGACCCCCTCCAAAAGGTGTACTCTGGAAGTCGTCTTATAACCCTAATGCTCGTGCTGCCCAACATTATAGCATTGTTGAGGACTTAGCTCAGGCTCCGTCTGCTATGTCCGCTCTAGAAGTCCTCCAGAGCTGCCCCTCCCAGAGGAAGTCCTTGCTATCAGCTATTGGTGGCATTGACCCGACAGATTCAGATTTGATTTCTTTTGATCTCGAGGGTTTTACACAGAGACTGCCTCACCAAGTCGCTTTCCTTATACAGGTCATCATCAATGGAAAAACAATTCATCGTACGGTCATTGATGAAGGTGCCTCAACTTGCATCATGTCTGTTGCTTGCTGGAAGGCTATTGGTTCTCCTACTTTGAGCCAGTCTCCTACGACGTTAGAAGCCTTCGATGGAAGAGAGTCCCATCCTTACGGTATCCTCCAACGCTTGCCCATCTCTTTGGAAGGGAAGACTGTAGAAGTGGAGGTCGAAGTTGTTGACGCCAATCTTACCTACAACCTCCTCCTCGGACGTAGCTGGAAATATGCCATGCAAGCCGTGGCTTCCTCCCTATTCCGTGTCATTCGTTTCCCTCACCAGGGGAAGATTTTCACGGTGGACCAGCTCTCCTTCTTCGCCTCTTCTTCTGAAGGTAATGTGCCATTTGTGGAGCATACCTTTAAGTCATTAGAGAGCATGGGTGCCGGACTTTTCAAAGATCCCGCTTTAATGGGAGTCTTTCCCCTCCCACCTCCGAATCTCGCCCCTATTAACATGATCTCTGTACGCTCTGATCCGTGGGTTCTTCCTCCCGCTAATCAGGAAGACTCTTGGGGTGATATGATGCCGTTGAGTCCTGCCGAGCTCAACTACGTCGAAATTGTCGCTGCATCGGCTCCCCCTGCTGAACCTGCTCTTCCGAGCAGTGTTCCCGATTCATATGTTCATTTCCCTTGGCTAGGAGATGAGGCTACTTCGGATCCATTGAAGGAAATATTTCCTTCCGATGAAGCCATCATAGAGACCATGTCTCTCGAAGAGCTCCCTTGGTCAGATCATCACCACCGCTCTTCGTTTCTCCCTCCCCATCCGGAAATGATCGCATGTCTCGAGCGGTTTGCTTCGTGTATCCCATCCCCGCCCCTTCAAACACCTATTCAGCTTTACCAAGTGTCTTCTGAGGGCAATATGGGTAACATCACGCAAACCCAACCCATCGACATCTCTGTTAAACCAGGGATTGTTGAATACATTTACATTGGAGTCACTTGTACTCTAGAGGAGGTTCAACTTTACACTGCTCTATTTCGTGAATTCCGTGATGTCTTCGCATGGTCCTATGAGGAAATGCCTGGCATCGACCCCAGTATCGTGGTGCACGAAATACCAACGTACCCAGGGGCTAAGCCTGTCCGTCAGCACTTATGCCCAGTGCACCCCCGAAAGGCTGCAGCCATCAAGGCCGAAGTCGAAAAGCTGCTCAAAGCCGGATTCATTTACCCCATTCCCCTTACGGATTGGGTGTCTAATATAGTCCCTGTGAATAAAAAGCAGGGTACTATCCGCGTCTGTGTTGACTACCGTGATATCAATCGTGCCTGTCCGAAGGATAACTTCCCTACACCCTTCATCGATCAGCTTATTGATGAGTGTGCCGGGAGCGAAATTTACTCGTTTATGGACGGCTTCTCTGGCTATAACCAGATCAACATTGCACCCGCGGATCAACATAAGACGGCTTTTATTTGTCCTTGGGGCACCTTTGCCTATAAGAAGCTCCCTTTCGGTCTCAAGAATGCCGGCGCTACATTCCAACGTGCAATGTCTTATGCCTTTCATGATATTCGTCACATTGTACAACCATACCTGGATGACCTCCCAGCTCATTCAGTCAAGCGTCAGGACCATCCCTCTCATCTTCGCGAAATTTTTCTCCGCTGTCGACACTACCGTATTAGGCTCAATCCTCATAAGTGTGTCTTCTGCGTGGAATCAGGCCGACTACTCGGGTTCATCGTCTCCCGAGAAGGCATCCGTCTGGATCCCCTCAAAGTCGAGGCCATTCTGAATCTTCCTCCCCCTGCTTCTTTGCAGCAATTGCAGAGCTTGCAGGGCAAAGCGAATTTTCTTAGACGATTCATTCCGAATTATGCCGAGGTGGCTAAGGGTTTCACACGGTTATTAAAGCGAGACACACCCTTTCGTTGGGATGCTATCGCTCAGGAGTCTTTCGAGCGACTCAAGGACCTCCTTGTCTCGGCTCCACTCTTAAGACCTCCGAACTACCACCGTGATTATACTCTCTATCTAGCTACCACTGACACCACCATCGGCATGGTTCTCATGCAGGATGATGACGACGGCAATGAGCACGTTATCTATTACCTTAGTCGCAACCTTTTGGATACGGAAACTCGCTACGCTTATGTCGAGAAGTTGGCATTGGCTACTGTCTATGCCGTCCAACGTTTCCAGCACTATATCCTGTTGCGCACCACGACCGTGATTTCTGACTGCAACCCAATGACGTACATCTTGTCGCGTCAGCTGCTGGGGGGAAAATACTCGAAATGGATCGTAATCCTCCAAGAGTTTGACTTGGAATTTACTGCTGCCAAGTCTAAGAAGTCTCTGGTCTTTGCTGAACTGCTCTGTTCTTTGCCATCTCCTTCTGCACCATCTCGTTCGGAGGAGCATATCCCGGATGAAACGTTGTTTCTCATCAGCACCCTCGACCCTTGGTATGGGGACATCATAGTATATTTGCAGACGTCTTCCTTCCGTCCCAATGTATCGAAAGACGCTCGACGGAGGATTCATCACCAATCTCAACCTTATCGCATCATTGGCGATACCCTGTACCGCTTTGGCGTTGATTCCGTTCTCCGCCGATGTTTAAATCTCGAGGAGGCTGAGCGGGTGTTGAATCACTGCCACTCCGGTGCTTGTGGAGGCCACATGTCCGGATATGCCACCGCCCAGAAAATTCTCTGTGCTGGTTATTTCTGGCCTTCTATCTTCAAGGATTGCATCCTTGTCGTCCGTGCATGCCATGAATGCCAGATCTACCACCGGAAAATGCGTGCACCTCCTGCACCACTGCACCCTGTTGTTACCGTAGGTCCATTTTCCAAATGGGGCATCGATTATACGTCTTGTAACCCTCGTTCAGTCGAGGGGCATGGGTATATCATCGTTACCGTAGATTATTTCACCAAATGGGCCGAAGCGATGCCTACATTGACTGAAGACGGTCACACAGCAGCGCAGTTTTTGTTTAATCGTGCCATTACTCGGTTTGGAGTCCCTCAGGCTATCGTCACGGATCACGGAAAACATTTCCGTAATCACATGATGACGGAACTAACGACCCAACTAGGCTTACGTCAAGATAGTTTGACGCCGTACTACCCTCAATCCAATGGCCAAGTTGATACACACAAGTCTAATTGGCATCTGATGTTGTTTCCTGCCTTGTGGGCCTACCGGACCTCTGTGAAGGACGCCACTGGTTTCACCCCTTTTCAGCTAGTTTATGGACTGGAGGCCACCCTTCCTATTGAATGTGAGATTCCTTCGTTAAAGTTAGCTGTTGAGTTGCTTCCCAACACCACTCTGGTGGAGGAGCGGCTTCTTTACTTAGAACGGCTAGACGAGACCCGTCGCTTAGCTTCTCTAGCTATTGAAGCGCAGAAGAAGAGGGTTAAGGCTCACTTCGACAATACCATTCAACCTCGTTCCTTTGTTGAGGGAGATCTAGTACTGCTCTATGATCAAGCTAAGGATAAGCTAGGGGTAGGCAAACTCGAATCTATGTGGCTAGGCCCCTATATCGTGAAGAGAGTTTTGCAGAAGGGCGCATATGAGCTGATTGACTACGAAGGAAATCCTCTCGATAAGCCCCGTAACGGGCTTTATTTGAAAAAATACTATGCATGATTTCGTGCACCTAGCTTGTACATACGTGTGTTTTTAGCAAGTGTGTTATGTGTGCATGATTTCACGTTTTGCTTTGGTGTGAAGGCGTGTTTGCCTCTTATTGTGTTTTCTGCTTCTTGTGCAGATGTCTAGTGCACCTTATGTTGGTTTCGCTGATGGCGCCTGCCGTAGCACTTGCAATTTGTCTTCTGCAGCGTGGGCGATCTATGATCCTCACGGAGAGTTGCTAGACCTTCAAGGTGTGTGCTTGGGTCGTACCACTAACAATGTTGCCGAATATAGTGTTGTAATTGAGTTACTGGCCGAAGCAGTTGATCTCGGCATTCATGCATTGGTGGTGAACCTGGACTCTCAACTTGTCGTCCATCAACTCAACGGGCGATATTCCGTCAGAGACCAACGCATTCTAAGGTTGTATCTACGTGTAAGATTGTTAGAAAGGAATTTTGATTACATCACATATCAACACATTCCGAGACGATTAAACACGTTAACTGATGCATTGGCAAACCATGTGTTAGACAGACATTTGCGTAACAGATAAACATCATACAAGAAGACATAGAAAGCATAATAAGACCATAGAATAAGCATATGTATATAAATAAATCCTTTTCCAAGCATAGTTTGCATGTGTGTTTGCATGTGTGCTTTTAAGCTTGCATAAAAATTAAAATATGTGGGTCGTGTGTTATGCAACTGATACATTAGATTACATTTGTATTAGACATCTGCATAGCATATAAAAACATCATCACATGTGAAAGATCCATCCAAAATATATATATATATATATATATATATATATATATATATATAGATATATATATATATCACGTGGCGCACCAAGGCGCTCAAAAAATAAAGTGTATATGTCTAAGATAAGGCCGGTGTCCTCAGTACATCTGAGACACATGTCTCTCAAAAAACATCAGTGGAAATAAAACCTAGATGTCTACTGTGGTGGGTTATGCTCTCTGTAGCATACAGCTGCCCGTGCCACCCGCCTCAAAAGGCGGTGCATCCTGGGTTCCACCCCTACTGTGTGGATCTGAGATGCTATGGGGACCTCCTCTATCCCCTGGTAATCTGGAACCCCCACCAGTAAGCCCTCGAGGTTATGTGTCACAGTCTCGATCGTATCAATCCCTGGAGGGGCCAGGGCCAGGGCTCCAGCGCCTTGTCCCTCTCTCCGTGCCTCCAGAGCTAGACCAAGGGGTCTCGTGGGTCCCACATCTGCACACCATAGCATTCATCAAGACATGTACATAAAAAATTAAAAAAACATTACAAAAGATAAAATTTAAACAGAGATCAAGTGGCTTACCTCCATCATCCCAATGCTCTCCCGCAGGCAGTGGCATGTCTGGATCACCGCGGAAGTCTATGCCAGCATATGGCCAGTCCTCTACAAAAACAACCTGTCGATCCAGCCACTCTCGGAAATAAACACCCCATGCCACTGGGCGGCCGCCACCTCCTCGCGGCATGACATGGCCCCATCGACTGGCCCTCGTCTCCCGGGGACCTCTGGGTGGATCCACGACCATATCCTGTAGCTGTAAGGCCGGTACCCGCTCCAGCATGAGCGGAAGTAAGAGCGACCCATAACCGAACTGCTTCGACTCACCACGTCGACAGTTGCTCAGTTGTCTCTTCATGCTGGTTGTTACTGCTGCCGCCCAGTTGAATATGGTGGGCTGTAAACACTCGAGAGCTAATAGTAGATGGGTCTTTGAGGCCTCGTGATTGGCCAAGCAGCCCGCTGCCCGGGTCACCATAAAGAGTATGGTCCGAAGGACGATGTCCTCCACTGTCGGAATTGCCACCTTCCCACTCCGCGTTTTGCGTGCCTGTGGGCACACTCGAGCCATCAGCATATCGAGGGTTTCACCACTGGGTCGTTGCCCCTCCAGAATGGGCATCTCGCCCCGGCGTGATAACCCGGTCAAAAAATAAATATCCGTGTAATCGAACTCGATATCACGGCCTCGAATCGTGAACTTTCCATCAACAGGGTTCCAGGCTCTGATCAGGAACTCGAGGAGATCGGGTTGTGCTCGCAGGCGCGGAGTAAGGAAAAATTTGAGCACCCCGCATGCCCGCATTGCATTACGGCACCCAGCATCGGCATAAGCTGCTATATCTTCGTTATCGTGAGCTCTCTCTTGCCAAACAAATGCCATTGTGTCCTGCATGACCATAAAAAACTATTAGAGCCCTGACCGTTGAAGTTTATACGTTCAAAATGATAAAAATATAATTTCACGGCGTCAGCGCGACTGTTTTTAAAATAGTCGCGCTGATAATGGTGCCCTTTGTTTTTTTCCTTGGGTCAGTGCGGAAGCACACGTGTTTTCCGCGCTGATCCAGAGGTGGTGTGTGTAAAAATCATTCGATCAGCGCGGACCCGATGAGGAAATCCGCGCTGACCGAGAGTGCATTGAAGCTCAAAACATTTCCCCAAATGGCCACTTCCCACCGTGGAAATGCTGCAAAAAGGACTCAAAATGAAGCGCAGGGCAAGGAGAACCTACCTGGAACAAGTTGTAGGATGGATGGTGTCCGCACGGGATGGAATTCGCTCCGTCAACCTCGCAGCTCCACAACGTTCTCCACGGCTCAAAATGGTAACAATGGTAAAAAATTTCTTTTACCCCCCTATTTATGGTAAAAAATTTATAATTGACTATGGTTTTTCATAAATGTGGGTTTTTGTCATGTTTTTACCATGTATTTCATGCCAATGTCGCTGTACTATGCTTTTATGCATGTTTTACTATGTTTTTTAACATGTCGAACAGGTTTACGCGTGTGGTGTTCTTGTGCAGATTCTCGTAACCGGCAGGGTCACGACGGTCCTATACACACTTGGTCCCAAAAACGTCATCTTTAAGCTCTTTTTCGACGTAAAGCAAGAAAAGATGGCCGAGCTCCCTTTCGGCTCGTTAAAAGGAACGAGAGGTGGTCGCTTTTAAAGCTCTTTTTTCGACCGTTTAAACTAAAAAGATTGCCGGGTGTTTGTCGTTTCGCACTCGTTATTGGCTCCAAAACGACGTACTTCTGACCGCTTTTTTACTTTTTCGGGTCGAAGTCACTACTTACGAAAAGTACTCCTCGATCATACTGGTCGGGCGGTTCTTTCGAGCATTGTTTTATACTTTTTCGGGCTCGAGAGACACAACTTTACGAAAAAGGACCCCCCTGGAGTTTTCTTTTCCGCTGTCTTTTCAGACTCTCTAAACAAGAAAAGACGCCGAGTTCTTCCTTTGTCAGACTCGTTAAAACTCAATGACATCGGACACCGTTGAAATGACGCTTTCCAAGCATATGCTATCCCCGTCAAGCTTGTCATCCAAAAATAATCGGGGTACCTGCCAGAAATGGTGGGGAAAATGGAACTGTAATAATGGTCGTGTCGGCAGTATGTCGCTCTTGAACATGGCACTCGTCTGCATTCGTGTCTGGGTGGGGATTTCTCATCTTGTTTTACACTAGCCTCTGTGGGTTTGGGTTACCCTATTTTGACCTCTCATCTGCTCATTGCCTTGTCACCATGACCTCTGCTCATTTGATGTCAAATACTGCCAAATCCGCTGTCGTGCCGCCATTATGTTCAAGAGAAGTTGACCTCTGCAAACTTACCACCTCCCTCTGATGTCTCACACAAAATATTTTATCCTTCTCTGTCTCGTGTCGATGATGTGGGAAACATTATGGACCACCTTCGATCAGGGTTACTTCCTGTCGACTTTAGCTCATTATCCAGGACAGTGACTTAGAGACTCCCTTCAGGTGCCTTAGAGCCTGCATGCCTCAATGGCAGGTTCTTCATGTTCGACGCAAGGTTTTCATCATTGGCCTCCGATCGAATGATTCTGTGGGTGTTCGACACCAGTTCATTGATTCACACGCTGCGGATTGTACGTATAAGTACCTTGAGGACCATTGTAATTATTGGTGGTACCTCTCGCGTCTGTTAACAGTTTTCATTATTGGCTGGTAATCAGACGATGTTCATGCGTGTTCGACTTCAGCTCATGTATTCGCATGCTTGGACTTGTACTTTGTTCGGGTCGGGATGGAGCGCAAGACCCTGGTTTTTGTCTCTTGCAAACCAGGTTGCGATTTGGTGGGTTATTATTACATGACTCATTGATGGATGGCTGCGCCCATACCTGAGTCTTTTGGGATGGCTGCGACCATACCTTTTTTTAATCATCATGGTCTCTTCAGCTGGGTGGCTGCGTCCATACCACAGACCTTTTCGTATGTCTTTTGGATGGCTGCGCCCATGCCTAGACTACATGTAATAAAGATATCAGTTGTACATATGTGTAGGTTCTTCCTGGTGGTGTTCCAGTTCAGTGAGTTTTGTAAAGCATTTCACCCCTCCCACTCTCTCGGGCTTCATGCTTTAGGGGGCATCTGTTACACAGTAATTTGTCACTGTCTCCCTGTCAGTCTCCCTACTGTGTCATGAATTCACATTGATCATGCTCATGCTCTCTAATCTGGCCAAATGACCCACTTTGCCAAAGTTTTTTCCATCATCGCGACTGTTATTAAAATAACCGCGCTGACTGGCGCCTCATAGTGCAACGAATGCGCTGCCAGCGCGGAAGCACACGGGTTTTCCGCGCTGGTCGAATTTCATGATCCAGCGCATCCTCTGTTTGTATTTAGTCGCGCTGACACAACTTTCTCCGTTATTCAGATGCGATGTCAGCGCTCCAGTGCAGTTATACACCCGCGCTGATCCAGTTTGGGCGAGTTTGTTCTAACAGCCAGCCTTCCAGATGACTCCAGACCTGGTTGTTGGCCTTGTAAGTATCGCCTTCCCTTCTATGGCATGTCTGTTCATAATTTGAGCCACCTTCCTTGGAGATAAGCTCATCCTACCACCATTCATGGAGACTCCTTCTCCTATTTAAACCTCTACCATTGCCATGAGCAGCTAGTTTGGATAGTGTGGAGTTGATAGTGCTTAGAGTGCTGCTGCTAGTAGGTAGTTGGTGTGACAAGTGTGGGATTGCTAGAGCTTAAGGAAGGTTGTGAAGTGTTGCTTGTGTGAGAGAGAGTTCTTGTCTTGGGAGATCTACCTCCAAGGGTGAATGCTTAAGAGACTTGCTGGCTGGACCCTCTTGAGAAGGATTCAACGTCAGAACTTTGGTTGTACTCTTCTCTGTTATTGATTAATAATAGATGACTACTATTATGGTTCCACTCTCATTTGTCTTTGTAATGGTTAATGTGAGTTATGTCCTTTCCGACTGATGTATAATTTCTTTTATTAGATTTCACGCTCGTGTTTGTCTTCCTCTTTGTGTGTGCAGGTATCTATTCACGGGGATCGTGGAGGATCGTGACCAGCCAAAGCGAAGGAGCGAGAGCGGCATCTCTTCATCAAACAATAGCGTTGGAATCCAAGTAGGTGTTCATTGCCTACCTTTTATTTGCAATTAGGAACTTGCATAGTAGCATTGACTGATTGTTGCTAGACCCATTCTGGGCTAGTAGGGATCGCCTCTATCCGTAGAGGGGATTTACCTCTCCAACAGCAAGTAAAGATCAAATGGCTCATTTGACAAGCACAAAGAAAGAATCATGGTAAAAGGTCTTGCACAAAAAGAAGGTGTTGATTATGATGAGACCTTTTCTCGACAACAAAATGGGCCACCATCCATACTCTCTTTGCCTTGGAAGCTCAGATTGGATAGAAAATTCATCAAATGGATGTGAACATTTCTTTCTTGAATGGATAATTAAAATAAAATGTCTTCATGTCTTAGCTAGAAGGTATTTTTGTGAAGGGACAAGAACATAAAGTATGCAAACTCATCAAATCCTTATATGAACTAAAACAAGCACCACAACCTAGTATGAAAAATTGACTGAATAACTTATGAAATTAAATTTCAAACACTTCAATCTTGATGATGCAACACTATTTGTCAAGAAAATTGGAAAAATATTTGTCTATCTTGTGGTATATGTATGTGTTTTGTTGATAATACAGAACAATGAAAACTATATTGCATACATAAAGAAAGAGTTGAAGAAAGGATTTGAGATGACAAATTTGGAACACCTTCACTATATTTGGGCATTGAATTAATAAGTAAATTGGGTATTTATTTCTCAAAATAAGTACATGATGTATTTATTTCTAAAAAGAAGTACATCAGAGAAGTGTTGAACAAGTTTGGCATAGCCGAATGCAATCCTTTGTCTACTCCAATGGAACAAAATCCGAAGTTATCATTTCAAGAAGGGAATGGATTTGAGGATGCAACTAGGTATAGACAACTTGTGGTAAGTCTTATCTATATCACCACTACCAAACCATATATTCCATTTTTTTTTGGAATAATTTCTAGATTCATGCAAAATCCTTCTAAAGGACATTGATTTTGCTACAAAAAGAGTTCTAAAGTACTTAAAAGGAACTCAAGACTTTGGACTCAAATCTTCACAAGTGGATAACTTTAGCTTGATTAGATATTTTGATTTACACTTTGACGGAGATAAGGAAAATGGAGTTTCTATTTCAGGCTATCTTATGAGTCTTAGATCAAAAGCTATCTCTTGGAGGTCACACAAATAGTCAATTCCAACAAGTTCCACGACAAAGGAAAAATATGTGGCAGTTATAGAAGCAATAAAGGAAATTATGTTACTAGGGAAAATTAATAAATACTAGCAAGAGAAACAAATGAACTCTACTCCCATTTTGATTGACAATGACTTTGCAATTAAGTTGGCCAAGAATCCCAAATTCCATGATGTAACCAAACATATTGTTGATTTTTGAAGAAACTTATAATAATACTGATAATTTACTTTGATGATTTAATTCTTTTACACATTCTTATCTATGATTTCATCATTAAGAAAATTACACAGAAGATATCAATGATATAACACTTAAGCCAATGGGATCATAAAGAGACAACCAAACAAAAGAACACAAGAAGTTACCATAGGAAAAGCGTCAAGGGGAAAAACCCAACAACCTTTTCAATAGAGAATTTTTTAGTTCAATAGAGATACATCTAAGTCAACAACTAGGTCAAACCTGGTCCATCCTCCAAGTCAAGTCAATCTTCCCATTGAAGTCTCTGATTAGATTTGCATCAAACTCTGCCTTCTACCTTCTATGGAAAGGGCCTTTCCACAAAGATTAGGTCGCTTCACAAGGTTCTGCCCAACAAAGATTCAACCTTTATCACAAAGACATAATTGGTCCTTTCATAGATATTCATTTCTTTAGAAATTATGCCTTCTAGCCTCATAATATCACACTTTGATGCCTCAAAAATAACACTTCACTGCCTCATAATAGGTCCCTTGCTGACCTCAAAGAAGGCTTTCTACACTACCTTAGAAGATTTCCTTTTGCTGGCCTTAGACCTCTTTCTTGCTGACCTCGGAGATGACCGAGTTACTTGCTTGGAGAGGGTCAAATGATGCCTTTATATAGGTTTTCTTGAGGCTGAATAGGTGCGACTTTATTGGACCTGACCTGAATTTTTCAAGGGGCCAATTTGACTGGGAGGAGGCATACTTTTTCCTTTTGGAGCCAAAATTCAAATTTTATCTTTTTATAGCTAACATGAAAGACATGTATAATATAAAATTTCTTTTAACTCAAAATACATCAATGGCGAAACACGTTATGAAGACTGATCATAGTTACAAAATTCAACACTCCCTCTCAACTAGGGAGGTGTTCATAATGACTATCCATATGTTCTCATGCTGAGAAAATTTCTCTATGAAAAGGTTATAATAAATCATTAATATCAACATCATCCAATTACCATAATCTGGTCAACAACTATGACACATGGTAATACTACTAATTTCCATGATGATACATGGAAGATGATGATGATAATCTGGTCAACAACTAATCAGTGTCATAATAATCATCCAGTTATTTCCATATACTGGTCGGTACTTGACCCATGGAATATCATCAACATCTACTAGTCACCATAATCTGGTCTCACTAACACATGAAGAAAGTTTCCAATTAAATGATTGAGTTCAATGATCCAAATATTTGAAGATTTTTTTTGAGAGATGCATAAAATTTGGGATTTCCCTTAATCCCAAGAAATCAATAATTGCTTTAAAGGAAGCAAAATTTCTAGGTCATATTATTTCAAAGGAAGGAGTCACAGTAGATCCTAAAAGAATCTCATATATTCAATTAATCAGTTTGCCAAGGACGAAGAAATAAATTCAAACATTTTTAGGTAAAATCAATTTCTTGAGAATATTTATACCTAACTATGCAAATGGGGTAGCAAGCTATGTGGGCTTGATTGTGGGGAAAACTCCACAATTAAGCGCGCTTCATCCAGAGGCAATCTGGGATGGGTGGCCTCTAGGGAAGTCCTGGTTACCTGGTGCAAGCCCCGGAAGTGACAATTGACGTTATGTGGTTTATTTCACTAGTTTCAATCCCACTTCTTCACCCCTGTGAGCATCACCCAATGCAATGAGTACTAAGTGGACTATTCAAAATTCATGAGAAATTAGTCAGTTACGACTACCTCTCATGGAAATGGTCATAGATGAATGACTTAATTAAAGAAGTTGAATCCCAAAAAATGATGTCTAAGAATCATACGGTTAAGTGGAATGCACAAACTAGATCTTCCTTTTCTCAGATCAAAAAGGCACTTTCAAAAGTACCAATACTAGCTAGCCTAGGATATTCAAAGCCTTTCAATATTTTATCTTTTGCATCGGAAAGTACAATAGCATGAGTTTTATTACATAAGAATGAACATAATTATGAACAACCAATCACTTTCTTCAACAAAGTTGAGGGATGTGGAACTAAAGTATAATATAATTGAAAAACAGGCTTATGCTTTACTCCAAGCCTTAAAAGATTTTAGAATCTATGTGCTGCATTCTCCAATAATAGATTTTGTACCAACAATGCAGTAAAGACAATACTCACCTATCCTGATACAGATGGGAAAAGGGGAAGATGGATAACCAAAATATTGGAGTTTGATTTGGATATTAGACCAGCAAAGCTGATAAAAGGACAAGGATTGGCTAAGCTGCGAGCAAAATAAAATTGTAAAGTTCTGGATAAAATTCAGTTATGCAAATTTCAGGAGTTCTAGAGGAGAAGAATCCACGAGAACCTTCTCTTGTTCAAGAGGAGAAGAATACACAAGAACCTTCTCCTAGTTCAGTGCCATCTTTGTTCCCTTTGCATATTGATGACAAGTTTTTATTATCAAACTGGTATAAAGATCTTGTACATTTTCTAAGATATTTTGAATCTCCTCTTGAGTTCATAAAAAATCAATGCAGGTCCCTTAATATTAGAGCAATGAAATATTGTATACTTAATGCAAATATGTATTGGAAGGATCCATTAAATATTCTTTTACTATGTTTAACTGAAAGTGAAACAGATGGTGTAATTGAGCAGTTTCATGAAGGAGTATGTGGAGGCCACTATGATTGGAAAGCAACTGCACACAATATATTGAGGGCTATATTTTACTGGCCTAAACTGTTTTCCCAAGTTGGTTCGAAAGTACGAAGTTTTATTCCTTGCCAAATATTTGTAGGTAAACAAAATTGGTTGCTCTTCCTCTTATTCCAGTGTTAGTAGAAGCTCATTTCTTACAATGGGGTCTAGATTTTATTGGTGAAATAATTCCTTCTTCTAGAAATCAACACAGATGAATCCTAACAACAACATATTATTTCACAAAATGGGTAGAGGTTATCCCCGTAAGAAATGCAACTGATTCTATTGTCATGAAATTGATTGAAGATAACATTTTTTCCAAGTTTGGTTGTCTAAGACAAATAGTTACAAATAATGCCCAAGCTTTTAGTTCCATCAAAATAATTGAGTTTTGTCAAAAGTACCAAATTTATTTACATCACTCTACACCATACTATCCAGAAGGGAATGGAATTGCATATTATCAAACAAAAGCTTGATTAAAGTTATTAAGAAGGAGTTAGCAGATCTTAAAAGAAATTGGGACAACCACTTGAAATATGCAGTCTGGGAAAACAGAGTTTCACCCAAGAAATCTACTGATAAATCTCCTTACCAACTTATTTATGGTACTGAATCCATTTTCCCTACCCAATTGGCATTTTTGGTCATGAATATCTTGTAGGATGCTTATGATGAAACTGATGATTTCTCAAAGAGAATTAATCAGATAATTGAACTCAATCAGGAAAGAGAAGAAGTTCAACACAAACTCCTAAGATATCAAGATAAGATGAAGTGTCTATTTGATAGGAAAGTTAGAGAGAGAGATTTGAGACAGGGAGACCTAGTTCTAAGATGGGATGCAAGAAGAGAAGAAAAATTAAAGCATGGAAAGTTTGATGACCTTTGGCTAGGAATTTTTAAAATTGCAGAAATCAAAGGGATAACACATTCATTCTTCAGAATTTGAAAGGAAAATATTTCTCATTTCTAGTCAATGAGCAATATTTGAAACTTTATATTTAGTATTGAGCAAGTATTTTTCATTATCATTGTAAATGATTGGTGTGATTTATATTTTCAAAGAAAATGTGATTTTATATAACAATGACTTCATAGCCCGAGGAGAAGGCACATGGATCTCCATGTTCTCTACATCCCACAGGGGGAAGTAGTCCCCAAATAGACTCGATGTTGTAATTATTTTTTACCCATACACTTTATTTTTAAATTGTATATTTTTCAAAACAAAAACAAAAATACTTAATTTATTTTCACTTTGTAATAAAGTTGGGCATATTTTTATAAATGTCTCTTTAGTTAAAAAAATTCAGAGCTAATAATTTTTTTTTAGATGATTATTTTAATACAACTACTAGAAGCTATTTATCGTGCAAGTTCCAACAACATTCAATGCCTTCATTGCAATCTATGGTCAAGAATCCATTGCGAGACAACCCCACACTCCCGATGTTTAACGAAGGGGGGAGGGGAACCTGTTTCATAAAAACCTCTCATCAATAGGTGTCAGGAGGCCAGTCATTGCAGGACCCCCCCTCAAAAATACCATATAACACCACACCCGCCCCACCCTCGAAACCACTTTCTTCTTAATTTATCCCTCCACCACCACTTTATCCATTTCGCCAAATGATCTCAAAATTAACCCCCACCATTTCCTCCGAAAATTTTAGTGATTTAAATGTTAAATCATTAATTTGCTCCTGCCATCGTTTAAACAGTTGTTTTTTGATACGCCAAACATTAATTTCACCAACAACTATCCAAAAACATTTTCAAAACCTAATCACCCTCTATTATTCATATAATTTTCCTTCATTTCACTAGTGTTTAGAGAGGTTCTCAATGACAAAACATTTCCGAATCTTGCAATTGACCACGTTGATCAGCCAATAGATGACTAAGTATTCTTAGTTCCTTGTTTCCTATTAATTCGAAATGGCTATTCAGAAGGGAAAAACTAAGATTTCTGTTGAAAACTCTATGCTTCCCCCTGTCCCTAATCTAGATGAATTCCCTCTAGTAGATATTGATTTCAAAATCATAGAAACCAAATGTGAATTTGACTTATATGAGTTGCATAATTAGGAATTTCAGAAATTTGAAGATGTTAGTGATGAATTCAACTTTTGGGAATCCATGTTACCTCAATTTGTTTTCCCCCAAACTCATCATTTCCTTGAATTTGTTTCTCGGTGTGAAAATAATTATCTACCCATCCAAAGAGAAATACTAGCAAAAAATGGTCAGTTCTTGTTCTCCATAACCCCAGTATCTATTTGTCAGGCTCTACAGATTAATCCTCCAAGTTCCCTTCACACATTTTTAGTAGATTCACTGATGGAAATGTACTAGAAACTTACCTTTCAGCTGCGAGCTAGTATATTTGAGTGTTTTATGCCATAAGGTTATGAATTACCTCGTCATAATCTACCATATCCTTTAGAAACCTTTCCAGAAATGTCCAAACAAGTGATTTCTATGGTTTGTTGTCTTTTAGGCTACCGGATTGATGAATGGGTTAATGAATTCATCTTAGGTTTTCTGTTAGTCTTTTCATCTAGTAAAAATCCCTCTATTCTAAATTTCAACTTTGGCTGGATTATTTAAGATATTATTCATGAACAGTTCTTGAAATTTAGTGCAGAAAGATCATTTAAACATCAATATGTATGGGTGTATTTATTTTTATATCATCAGTCTGAAATATTCTAAATTCCACTCCAAATGCTTGACTCACAGGGAAGGCCATAGTGTGTCATTCATTAGACTTCACTTGTCAGAAGGAATTCAAAGGATTACTCTTTTAGTGATTTTAGATCAATTTTTGTATTTGTCATTGTGTCTCCTTAGCAGTGATGCAGTCCCAAGGATATCAATAGAAATTAAAGAATTATGCATCTGAGTGAACAATCAAAGGTGGGAGCTTGGTACTTATATCATAATTTCATAGAGATTAGAGTTTAAGTTTGTGAGTTACCACCATAAAAACTACCAATTTTTGTTCCCATGAGGATTTTGGCTCTTGAATTCGTAAGAAAAAACATGAATATGGATGAAATTCATTTTGTATCCAGAAAATAAAAGGCTCAATTCAAGCTAAAAGCTCAAATTGTTCCATTCATAGAGTTGGGCCACCAAATTAACATACACTTTCACTCCATTTTCACCTTTATCCTCATTTTGTCACCTCATTTCATCACATTATCATTATATTTCCATTACCATATGGGTTCATATTTTCATTTTCCAAAGTTATTTATTTTATGTATTTAAAGTGAATTTATGATTAAAAGTTAGAAAAATAACATGTATTTGCTTATACCTAAAGGTGGAATGAGTTTGGTGACATGTGTAGGTGATTTGGAAGGTTCCAAGACACTCTTATGTGGCATCCAAGACTCAAATTCGAATTCTCTTGAAGATTTGAAGGAGATTTGGGATAGGGGTCAAGCATATCTCATGGAGAAAAATCATGGATAAAGGAATATGTGTCTCATATTGGTTGTAACCATATGAAGGATTTGTGGATCTAGGAGGGATTAGTGGATCTCCATTAATGAGTTAGTTGCTTATGTTTTTGTATAAATAGGAGTACCTCCTCCATTCCAAAGGGAGGACTCTTGGAGCATGTATCCTAAATTATGATGGATCAGAACAAAGTTTTCTTTCTTTAGTTTTAGATATAAATTGTCTTAATGTAGTATATGAATTTATGGAATAGTTTGTCAGTTTTTTCTTAAGAGAATTGAGCTCACTCTAAAAATATCAAAGAAACATTTTATTTCATTATAGATTTTATTTTCATTTAATTACTTAGATGTTTGAATATTTTTCATTATTAATGAATGAATTTTAGTTTAAATCTTATCAACATATGAAAGGACAAACAAGGGTCTAAGTTAGGCTCTCTTCCATTTGATATGAGTGATCATTGAAATTCATTCTCTTTTTCTAGTTTCAAGTGATTTTCTGAATTTCCAGTTTCCCAACAATGGCATTAAGGATGAATGAATTTGTAATGAAGAACAGCAAGGACCTCCTTAGTTATGAACCTCTTCTATTATTTGTTTATGCATCTTAAGCTATTGTCCATTAGTGGTTTTTGATTTCTGTACATGAAGTAGTATTTTAGAAGAAGGACAAATCTGGTTCTCCTAAGTTAGGAGCCACTTCTCCTACTTATTACATAATGAATTAGAAATTACTTAGTTGAATTTTATATTTGTAATATGCACTTCTAATTAGTTTATAATTGCATTCCATTCAGTTTCCATAACTTATCTTCTAGAGCTGATTATAGTTTCATCTGAGGTCCCATATATTTTGGTTTGCTTCTAATTTTTATGAAACCCCCAGGTTGATAATTAAATAATAGGGATTTAACACACAATTAAATCACCCAACACATAGTTAATACCATAGAAGCTAATAAGAAGGTGAAAAATAAATTAAATCCAATAAAGTTTAGATTAAGTTTCAACTGGACTTATGACCCCTTAGGAGTAATTTCATCCATTAGAGTTGAGCAAAAATATGCTCCTTATACTCACATCTCAAAAGAAAAACTAAACAATTTGTTTAAATTAGTACCTCTGCATCTTAAAATTATTGTCTTTTGTCATCTCTCAAATATATAAGTGTTAGCTATAGAAATAATTTTATACGCCTCTACTTATTTGATAATTATATACATACTTAGGAAGGGTATTTAATTATCATATATCTTCTTTTTCATCCATCATAAACATTTAAAGATTGCATGTTGTTAGTACTAGAATCAACACTTTGAGACATGTTTGAAACCTATGAGTTATATAATTAAATAATAAGGATTTAACAGACTAGTCGAGTTCACCATCATCTTAGTCAGTCTCTTTGACTCGTGGTGTAACCCTTAGGACACACTCCCTCAAAGTAATATGGTCCTCAAATCCAAAGGCCTCTTCACTAGGCCAATATGCTGAGATACTAACTCAACCCTCCTTGGGAGTATTAGCAAGAACTCACTGAACCCTCTTGTGGAGGACTCTGGGCCTCGATATTGAAAGACGTCACTCAACCCTACCTACGATGCAATATGGGTCTAGACCTCACTCAACCCTATCTGAGGAGTAATCTAGGTCATGATGCTGAGAGACCAGACTGAACCCTATCTGGGGAGTAATATGGGTCTCTTCATTGAGAGGCACCCATTCAACCCTATCTGGGGAGCTCTTTGGGCCTCTCAAACCATTCCTCATCTTGGTCAAAATATTTGACTCGGGAAGAATGCCCTTCATCAATATTGTTATCACATCAACACTCCTCAATGAGAGGGGCAATCTCCACAACTCCATCCTTGTCCCTAAAGTATCATAATATCAGTTGTCTACTCATCGGTGTAGATATACTCGATATTTATTGTTCTCTTCCTATACCATGTACTGGTAATAGATCTCTAGGTGCCTCAACCTGTCATCAAGTTGTCATCTGCACTTGATCAACAATCTTGCAAGCTAGAGCCACATTGCTTCTCAACTTACCAACAAAGCTGCAATATACTTGACCACTGACTGCAACAAATGTACGCTTCATGCTCATGAAAAAGATAATAATTTAACCCCAAACAAAATAAATATACAAATTCTCTCTGTCTTCAGCACTCCTTTCCCAATATGAATTCCTACATTTGTACTTATCTGTTTGAGACATCTTTCAAACTATAATTGATTGTGCCATGACCAACTATACCATGTTGGTATATGTTGAGTTATTGATCTACTTCCTTCACTTGATCCATCATCTTGGTTACATCGGTTACCCTAACTGGGTATTCTTTCTAGAACAAATCTTGCCATGGAAAACTTTTTTTCTCCGTCTGCCACTAATACTATCAACTATCTAGTCAAGATCTTTCATCTTGAATTCTGAGGTCAACTCCCTGTGAAGCTAAAAAAATGTTGGAGAAACCTTGACTTCTCCCTCGAGAAAATCTTCTGGTCAATGTAATTTCCTCTGACATATGAGTTCTTTTGACAAGATGTCCCTTGATAGTCTTCTCCCTCTTACTGAGGTAATCCCTTACTTTGAACTTCTCTCAAGTTGTCGTCTATTTCATGCTTTAGTCTCCATTGACTTCTTTCTAGCGCAGATCAAGGTATAAATCAATCATGTTGATCTTTTTTCTCCCTCTAAGTCCATATCTCATATAGTACAATATCTCTCATCAAATCAATATTTATGGGGAGTCCTTCTTGTTATTACTTTTCATTGTTCTTCCATTTTCTACTAAAGCCTTAGTATCCTTCATGATGTACCTACAATCTTCATTTAGAGGCCATGGAATAACAATTATAACCAAGCAAAGAATTCAAAGACAAGATATTAAACAACAATAATGATAATTAGTTGAGGTATACAATATTTATCTTTGAGGAGAATGTCAACTCCCCCTTGACCTTTGGATTTCCTATATTCATATTCAATCAACTTTATCCACATCATCATCATGATGTCATTCCTCCCTTACACGATCTAGGGTTTCTACTTTCAACAGAAATGACCAATCCTATGGTTTTGTTCACCAACCCTAGAGTTTTATTATTCAACCCTTTTTTATTGTTAGGGTTTACAAACCCTAGATGTTTCAATGTCCAAAAACCCTAGAATATTTAAGAATTCCTTCATGGTCATCAATCAGTCAATGATCATTCTTGACTTTACAAATATAAGAGCTTGGCAACAATAACAACATTTTATCTTAGTCTTTTGGAATGGACTTCATCGTTTTGGGCCAAACATCTTATCTTAGCACCCAAATGCAAGTAATGTATATGCCATCAATACTTTGAAACCATATTCAATCAACATATCTTTATGTCCTTTACATGTGGTAGAAGAGACAATGTAGTATAATTTCTGCAAAATATCATGATATTATCTTCCATTCTAGTTTAACACTCCTTTTAACTCTCTCTAGCTCAGAAAGGATACCAAAAGTCTCATAGCATATTTTCATTGTCCCTTTCAAATTTCATTTCAATTTGGATCTATGGCTTTTCGGTCCTCATCAATGTAATGTGCTCACATGGTAACAAGGTTATTTAGATTTAGGTAATATAACATATATATGAGGGTCATAAAAGTACATTCCATATCAATACTTTCTTGAGTACCTTGTTTCTAATTACAATGCAATATCTTCAAGGAAGGACAAAATTATTAACTCACACTTCGATTTTTCAGTGTTGGTCTTAACTTGCTTTGAATGGAAATTTTGATATGTGATTCCTTCATAAGACACATCACAAAAAATCTAACATTCCATACTTTTCATCATATGATTTGTAAGCGAACGATTTAATATCATTGACCCAGTATTCTTAATCATACCTTTAATATACTAAGATCATCTTTGATTCAATGAACTAGAAAATACTAGATTGAAAAGAACCTTTTGAAAATAGACTTACAGTTAGGCTTGTACTTGGTTATTGTTCATATAACTCTTTGGGATATAAGAACAAGGATAATACATAATTCAAGTGTCAAGCTTTAGTACATATGCCTTTCTTTCCAAATCTCATATTTGTCTTTTATCATTACTGTAAGATGCTTCCAAAATCACTAGAACCAATTCCTTATGTGACCCGAATTCATGAAGCACTTGGTCATTAAGCCACTAAGGTCATGATCCTTGGCCAACTTACAACTATATTTAGGAATTTCAGGCTTTTGATATTTCTTGACCTTCACAAGATTTGTGCTCTAGACTTTTTCTGGTGGGACTTTGATCAAAATCATTTCAGGATTAATTTGCGGTGAAGTTACTCGACCTTTATAAATAGTCCTAAGATCCTTGGATTTTGAATTGAGACCAATCTTGAGCACAATTGAAGAATGGATCATGGTATCTTATAATTTCCTTAAACACGATGTTAATAACATAAAAAACAAGAATATATCCAATGTTTATTCAACATCAAAATCCTATTGACAAGTTCAAGATTTGTAGTAATAGATATTCCACACTCGCTGATGTAACTCTTGGATTAAGATTCGATCCAATAAGAAAGCAATTTGACCTAAAATAAAGAGTTTCTATAGAGACTCAATTATGTGCTTTGATGGATAAATTCATACGTCTAACCTTGGATCTCGTCCTCCTTCCAAGCCTTCATCTAAAAACCTTTTGACTTTATATTGACCTATTCAGTAATTGTTTGAGATCTTGGATTTATTAGTACTTTCCTTTTAACTTAGCTTCTCAAGAACCTCAACCCTGAGGTTTCTATTACTGCTCAAACTAGCAGGGGTCCTAATGGAGGATCCTTGAAGGTCAACTACTAGGCTAAGGGCAACAAATGGAGCAATATCCCATTGTCACCTTAGCTAAGGCTCCCTTATCTTTATGAACTTTCACCAATGGGAGGAGGCCTGTTATGATGAGGATCACTAAATGGATAAACCAATGACAGGGTGAGGGGTGATCCTAGAAGCCTATTCACTAGAGAGGCTCAAATATGTGGCTTGCTTGTTTTGGAGGCAAGGTTTAAATCTCTCAAGGAAGGGTTTAAGGGGAATTTCAAGGTTTAGTTTTAAGGTATGTATCTAATAATTGAGGTTCCTAGGCCTTGGAATTCTTTTGAAAGCTTGGATTCCCAGGGTTATTTGAAGAAATAACCTTAATAGTGCATGGGACCACACGGGACCAAGTGGACTTGAGGTTTGGTCAATGGGATAGGATTTAGAAACCAATGATATAATTGACCTAATTACAAATGGGAAAGGGATCAAGGAATGAATTTTCAATGAAAGACAATGCAAGGATCCTAATGAGGTTTCTAGCCTAAGGGAAACCAAGGGAAATAATTGGTCTTCGAGCTAGGGCTTGCAATATCTCAATATTCCATTGTTGGAATATCATGAAATTTGGAGGGATTCTTGAGGAAACACTAGCGCATTTGTGGACCAAAAATCTAAGTATTTGGATGGCTAGATCAAGAGATAATTGATGCCCTAGGTGACCTAGAGGACTAGACCTAGAGAAGAGGAAAGGGGAGAAGGAAAATAGGTTTAAGATCATCATATTTGGGTGGACTAGTGCCAAATCCTTTGGGGATATTGGAGTCAAGTAGAATTATGACTATGGACCTTTGACTTTTCTAGGTCAAGGAGGCCTCAAAGACAACTTCGTTTGACACTGGGGTAGCGACAAAAGTAGCTTCAAAGACTTTATACTTTGTTTTGCACGGTAAATGGATTTTCAAGATGAATTTCAATAATGAAACATGCCTAGGAACATTCATTCATTATACATGGCCCATACATGAAGCATCACTATCCATAAACAAAATTTCCATGACTTCACATAAGAGATGCAACAAATAATCCCTAGTATAGTGAAATCCAAGAAACAATGTATGTGACAAAATTAGAAAGAAAGAATAGCATTTAAAATGTACTTACATGTATAAAAATCTATCCAAACATCCAAAAAATTTCCATCAAGAAGCTCCAAGACATATGAAAATTATCCAAACATCAAAATTCATTCCATGCTCCAAAAGTTCGTCCTCCAAGAAGGATAGTGAAAATCGCTAAAGATATACTAGTTCCAAATCCAAGTGATGATGAGAAATGAAATCTCATCATTTGTATTTGTATACTCCTAAAGAATTCGATTTAGATATTTGGGCCTACATTAGCCCCTAAAATTAAGATGTTGTGCAAATAACTAACTTTTGGTGACAAGCCCACCAACTAGCTCATAAACAAAATAAAAAAAACTCTGAAGAGGTTGAATGATCAATAATACATGTCGTTGGGCCTTTGAAGAATCCTGATGAAGTCCATAAGTGCCATAATGATGAATAAGACTCACAAAAGTAATGAACAAGGGGTTGGCCCCTTGTCCTCTACATAATAAACTTGTGGTGCTCACAATGGGTGTGAGGGCACACAAGTGACCTCATGGGTCTCCAATTAAGACAAAGATGCATGTAGACAATCTATAAGGGCTCATATGATGGTGTAAGTGATGCCACATTAGCATACAAGTCATGGGCAATCTGCCAAGTGCATGGTACAACTGTGGGGCCGATTGGGCAACAGTGAACCAAATGCATTTTCTTCGTCCAATAGGTGAATATTGAGCAATATCTAAACATCTCTGGGATCCATGGAGTGTTGTCTACTGCTGTGGAGGCCCATGGCTCTCAACACACACCCTACATGTGTGAATGTAGCCTTAAGGAGGGTTAGGATCCCATATAGGGAGACAAAACCCGAAATGGAGGCCATATGTAACCCTGCATAAGATCCAATGCATCCCCTAGCCTTCCAGTACAAAAAGTCATCAAAGGAAATCGAGTAAAAGAACTTACAAACCATGGAAAATAGGTAGGCACTTCATAATGGCATGCCCTTCCATAGTGGACTTTGGCATGTGCTAATGTCTTCAAGCTCCAAATGGGGGTTAACAAAGTATCCGATTAGGTGGTTTCTACCTCTAAAGGGGATAATATGTTGAGGGTACATCATTTAAAGGGTGGTGGCATGTGATAAAGAGATGAATGCAGTAGGGGATGAAAAGGGGCATCCTTGGGCCACATGTTGGGGTACAAGGGTAGCTAATAAAATGGAAGCCCACACTTGGGTATATAATGTATAGGAGGGAGAAATCGTGGTACATGAGGTACCCTGACCTTGATTTTTCCACCCTTATTTATATTCCTTTTTCCTTTTATGTTTTTTCTTTAATTGACTACTTGGGGCTCAAGGGATAAGAGCATGATGTGTGATATATAACACTGGATACCCCCTTTAAATTATGGCAGTTCATTTCCCACTAGGGGTTTGGACAATCATGGGTTCCTAAATGATAAAGGAGGCTCATCAAGGGCTTGTAGGAACTAGGGTGATGGCCATGATGATGGAGTAGAGTGCATGTATTGGATTTTTCCAACGTGCTAAATGTACTTGTCCCGACCATCTTTTGCATCTTGTGGTACATTTTCCTGTTGGATGTGGCCAATTATGCTTTTACTTTTCTTTTCATCTGCATCAACCTTTGGGGCATCATTCTAGGCCTAACCCAAGGTGTGGGCAAGGGGAAGGGGAAGGTTAACCCTATGTGGATCTAATGGAGGAATGTGGACCCAAGTGAGAGAAATGATAAATGGGGTTATGATGAGTGGAAGGGGAGTAATGATCTGGATGAGGAAGTGGGACTACGTAACCAAAATCTAGGTTTCCATGTAGTACCATCCCTAAATCCCAAAGGTCAGTAAAAGAGATCTCACGGGACTAGGGTCCAAGGTTAACGTCCAAAATAGGTCTAGGGGACAAGAGCACAGACCTAGCCCGCTATTTCTGTTGAATCCCCCCATTAATCCATGCCCAGAAGTATCCATGATAATCAAACTACAACACTCAATTACCATATGACAAGGCATACCTTTAGGTTCGGGAGGTCCACCTTCAAACATATGGTCATGAAAGATGGGTGAGGGACTACACGGTTGGCTCAAGTAGCGGAGAAATGGAAAAATGAGCTAGTTAGTGGCTTCAAGGGGTTGTTGGATAGCGGTTGAGGACCATCTTGGAGATAGTTTTTCTTCTAGGGATATCACCCACAAAATGGTGGGTAACATCTGGCTCCAACTGGGACGTGATATCACGAAAAAGTGGACAAAGCTACTCGAACGAGAGGTCAAGAGAACTCCAAAAATCTCTTGGTTACTGTAGACCTCTTATCTACACATATAATAGATGAAAAACATGGGGCAGCGTGCTCTCGCGGTGTCTCATGATCGCACATGCTTGGGTTAGACCCTTAAAATCAACTCAAAAGTAATCTTTCAAATGTAGTTTCTAAAGTCTAGACGCAACTAATCTAGCATGAGAAAGATCATATGACATTAGCTCTAATGAAAAATGAGCATGCAAAGCATCCTACTCTAACATGCATACGAAGAAGCTAATATTAACTGTAATCGTAAAGTCAGTGCAACCAACATATCATCAAATAAATATAAATATCATTGCCTACATGATTACTCCTGCGGAAAATCCCAAAGCGAATGAAAACCCAAACATATGGAGCATATTGTGGGCGAGAGGTGGGAAAATATGGTTTCCATGTGAGTTAAGAGGAATGCCAAAGATAAGGAACACGAGTCAATCTAGAAATGTAGAGCCTTACCTCTAAGCACACAATGGTGGAATGAGTGATTATCATTAAGAATATCTTATCACAATCATTGCTCATAATATTTTTCTTTGAAGATTTCACAAGGTTGTGATGAGAGCGGAATGAAGGGTGAGGGAAAGAAGTGCAACAAATAGGTTTCTCATTGTGATGGTCACATCGGAGACGGGAGGTCATGAAGTTATCAAAACCTTGAGGGTGTGTCCAAGGAGGTAAAGTATAATCAATGAGGGGCTCTTCCTCGAAACTATACTCAAAAGGGGGAAGGGATCATGATCACTTGAGACCATATGACAATGGGTGAGGGAATAAATCGATGAAGACTCAAGATGATGAAAAATCGAAAAGGGAAAAGGGGAAGGTGAAGTTTCAACGGGATCCTAAAAATCCAACTCTATAGGCTCAAGTGATTTGAATATACTACTGGAATCATAAGGAAGGTAGGAAGGAACCTTATTGCTTTCCTCATTACAAGAATCAAAGGTTGGGTTCTCCTTAAAAGGAGAATCGATTATTTACAATTGTCTTTCTTCACGCAAGGGAAAATAATAATTCTCCTTCCCAGAGGTATCAATGGATATGTCATCGCAAGTAACGCCTGGGAGAAAGGGAAAATTATTCTCAGCCTCATCCTCTTTGTTGGTATCATAAATGGGATCACAATCAAATTGAGGCCCAAAAATTTCCCATTTCTCCTTTTCAATGCGAAAATAATCTCCAATGCCATCTTTCAAGAAGCTCATGGGATCACCTTCCTCTAGGTTTTCAAAAGGAGAGTCATCAGGAGCGATATCCTTAAGAAAGGTAAGGTCAACCTCAACTTTACTTTTCATAGCCTCATCATCCTCAATACACATGTTCTCAAATTAATCACGTTCATCATGTGGACCCAACAATGACTTTTATTATTTCTCATCAGACAGATCCTCAAGGGTATCTTCATCTTGGTTGGTTGGACGTCTCTTCTTTCCTCTTCTCTTGAAGACCAACTGCTAAGGTATTTGTTACATGATTTTGGTGATATGCTTTTAGGAGGAGAGCATTAGTGGGGTTTTATTTATGATCAAATTTCATCTTATGAAGCTTCACCTCTTCTTCATGCAAACGAAAGAGTACTTCATAAAAATTACATTCCCTTACTAACCCCTTGCATGACCTACTATATTCATTCATTCTTTCTTGCGTGATTTGGAGGCTTATAGGATCCAACTCTTCATCATTAGGGGAGATGTTCGTCTCCTCATCGACATTATCTTTCAATTCTATAACTGAAATTTTCTCATCATCCTCACTCACACTTGATATTTCAATGTCATCCAACTGATTACCCATTGTGGTAATTTGAAGTTGACTATAACATTTATCATTGATTAGGTCAGTCAGAATATTCAAATCATAGGTTAGGCAAGCAAGGCAAAAGAGGTGATTAGGATACCCCTCATATAAATCCCTCATTATGTCGAGTTGCACTTGTTGTGAAATATAAAACTCGAGCATGAGTTCCACATCCATACCTTCCAATACATTTTGATAAGAATTTTCATATTTATTCCCATTCTTTTGCAGTTCTTAAATTTCTTGGTCAGTGATTTTTTCAAATGTAGAACCAAGATTAATCTCTCTTTTACTATGTTCCATTTTCGATGATCTTGCATATTAGGATTGAAATGGAGTCGCCAAAGTGAATTAAAGTGCCCTGATAGATGCTTGCTTCACCCTAAAAGCATTAACTTTAAAGCTTAAAGATGGACTAGGGCTTCGTTCTTCCAACAGAGTCGCCAATAATGATATGTCAATATGTCATATGGGGAACAAAACACACGTTTCGTGTCCCTGACAACGGCGCCAAAATGTTACCGCTCAAACTAGTAGTAATCCTAAAGGGGGATCCTTGAATGTCAACTATTAGGCTGAGGGCAAAAAATGGAGGAATAGCCCACTGTCACCTTGGCTAAGGCTCCCTGCTCTTTATGAACTTTCACTGATGGGAGGAGACCAGTTATGATGAGGATCACTAAATGGTTAGACCAATGATAGTCTGAGGGCTGATCCTAGAAGAGTATTCACTAGAGAGGCTCAAATATGTGGCTTGCTTTCTTTGGAAGCAAGGTTAAAGATCTCAAGGATGGAGTAGCTAAAAGATCAAAATTATCTGATGAAGGCAGTACATCATTAATTTATGGTTTTCAATTACAGTTCGGTGATACAGTTTGCACGCCATCCTCTCCCAATGTAGATGAAGATACTCAAAGCTCTGTCCCAATGATTAAAAAAATGTTTTCTCAACTTGAGGATAGAAACAAGAATATTAGAGAGAACATGGAAACCCAGTTGGAGGCTCAATCATCTTCAGATTATCAAAAAATATTGTTATATGACATGGATCTAGAAAGGAATCAACTCATGATTTCCTTTTCTCATCCTTCCGCATTGTTTGTTTCCTCTTAATCAGGTTTCAAAAAATTTAATTTAACAGTAGATGCCAAGAATATCCCTTTACCTGATAAAACTAATCTCCATAGGTAGTCTGGAGAATTAATTTATAATGATTGGAGTAAAACCTTTTCAGTTGCCAGCAAAGCAGAAGACATGTTGGAGAAGGTTATTGGTCAGTTGAAATTGGAATAGGAAAAGTCAAGGGCATTGACGACTCAAAATGAGGAGTTGAAAAAGTTGGTTGTTAAAATTGGGGTCAACCCTGAAGATAAGAGTGCAGTTCAGAAATTGTTGCAGGGCAAGGAGGTAGAGATCCAGATTCTCAAGAAGAAATTGAAATTACCTTATGTAGAACATCCAATGGCTACAGAGGTAGCACAAGTTGAAAAAGAGAAAGAAGTGTTGACTAATGAATTATTATAGAGAAATGAAGAAGTGGCTAAGTTAAAAGAAATGAATGCTGCCTTGCAGTAGAAAATTGACTCACATGTTTGTACAATTCTGGTGCAAGAAGATTCCAAAGACTCGGTTGCAAAAATAACTCAGGTCATGACTAAGTTGAAAATTGCTGAAAATGAAATGAAGAATGAGAATGATTTTGATAATGCAAGGAAGGTCATCAAAGCCACTGAACATGAATTATTCATGGTAATAGAGACTGTTGAATAATACAGAAATGACTACCAATTTGCCTACCACGAAATCAAAGAGTTCAAGGAAAAGGTAAAAGGGAACATTTCCCTCATTCAAGCAAGGGGAATATTGTGGAATGATATTATAAATACAATGAAAAATATTTGGGGATTCTTTCTTAGTGTTGAAGAAGAAAAGATTATTGTCAAAGATTTGGAGGGTATAATCATGGCTGGTAAACAAAAAGTACAAGAAAGAGTTCAATTTTCTAAGAAGATGATTGATATTCTAAATTCTAAGTCTGTACAGGAGTTAAGGGATGTTGGAATTGAAGACATGACTGAATATGTGATGGAAATCAATACAGCAACAATGAGGAATTTATATAGAAACATGGTTGAGAAGAAGCTCAAAGAAGTAAAGGGGCCTGTAATGAATTTTAATGTTTCTTTTGATAAAAGAACCAGGGCGGGTTTACCATCATGTTAGGATCAGCAAGGGAACTTGCTACCTTGGATACTTATCTGAAATTTCTTGTAGAATCCAAAAGCAAGATTGGTTCTACACATGAAAAAATAGAAGTGCTTAAAGGGGCTACTATCGTTAATTATTTATGCAAATACTTTTAGCTTCTTTCGATGATGGGGACATTGTTTGTTGAGAAGCCAATGTACAGAAAAATCACTGAATTCAGGATGGCCCATGTCAAGTTCATGAACAATTCAAATGCAAAATTGGATATCTGGAGAAAGTGCAGAGAATGGATGGCACCCCAAGCAGCAGGACCTTCTTTTGTTCCTGAGTCACAAATCACCCAGTGACAAAGATGTTTTCAGCGACAAAATTTTATAATGTTTTAGCACAAATATTTCATATTAATGTAATTTTTATTTCCTAAATGTAATATTTGAATAAGAGGACAGTTGGTCCTAAAGTAGTTTAGAGGGTTGACAGTTTTATAACTGTCCTTTTGAAATTTTGTATAAAAAATACTTTCTAAGGCATTTGAAGGGTTTCAGAATTTTGGACCTCAAAGGAAAATACAAGATTCTACTTTCACTTTTCATGTGTTTATTAATAAAATTTTCACAATGATTCCAAAATTTGTTGGGTATCATAAGTTTTTCATGTTTCATCTTGTGTTTATTCTTCTTCTTATAAAAGAGTAATGAAGTTGTTGGGCTTTGATTTTACAGTGCTATGAGTTTGAGTTTCTGTGAATTAAAGTTAAAAACCCTTAATGATGTGCTCCTCTTTTCTAAATTTCATTGCATGCTAATCATATTTCCTCTAAAGTTGAAGATAAAATATTTTGTGTAAGGCATCTTGTTATCTAAGACTTTCCAACATCACTTATTTCTACTCTTTCTTCATTTGTATTCAACATCAGATGACCATTTTGGAAACATTAATTCACATATGGAAAGTTAAAGGGTTTTAATCAAATTTTTGGGGTTTTATGGAATGATGGGACAATCGGTTAATCCTTTTACAATTATGAATAAATGTCTTGGGCACTGATCTCCTTTCAGCCAGAGATTGTCTCCCAAGGTACAACAGATCCAATGCGTCCCCTAGCCTTATAGTACAACAAGTCATCAAAGGAAATTGAGTAAAAGAGCTTACAAACCATGTAAAATAGGTGGGAACTCCATAATGGCATGCCCTTCCATAGTGGGCTTTGACATGTGCTAATTTCTTCAAGCTCAAATTGGGGGTTAACCAAGTATCCTATTAGGTGGTTTCTACCTCTAAAGGGGATAGTATGCCCAAGGTACATCCTTTAAAGGGTGGTGGCATGTGATACAGAGATGAGTGGAGTAGGGAATGGAAAAGGGCAGTATTGGGCCACATGTTGGGGTACAAGGGTAGCTAATAAAAGGGAAGCCCACACTTGGGTATATGATGTATAGGAGGGAGAAATCATGGTACATGAGGTGTCCCAAAACTTTTTTTCCACCCTTCTTTATATGACTTTTTCCTTTTAGGAATTTTCTTTAATTGACTACTTGGGGCTCAAGGGATAAGAGCATGATGTGTGAGATATAGTAGTGGATATCCTCTTTAAGGTAGGGTGGTTCATTGCTCACTAGGGGTTGGGACAATCATGGGTTCCTAAATGATAAAGGAGGTTCATATAGGGCCTATAGGAACCAGGGTGATGGCCATGATGATAGGGTAGAGCTCATGTATTGGCTTTTTCCCACGTGCTAAATGTGTTTGTCTTGTCCATATTTTTAATTTTGTGGTACATTTTCCTATTGAATGTGGCCAATTATGCTTTTACTTTTCTTTTCAGTTGCATCAACCTCTGGGGCATCATTTAAGGCCTGACCCAAGGTGTAGGCAAGGGGAAGGGGAAGGCTAACCCTATGTGGATGCAGTGGAGGAATGTGGACCTAGGTGGGAGAAATGATGAATGGGGTTATGATGAGTGGAAAGGGAGTAATATATGTGGATTAGGGAGGGGGACCACGCAACCAAAATCAGGGTGTCCCATGTAGTACCATCCCTAAAGCCCAAAAGTCAATAAAGGAGATCCCACGGGACTAGGGTCCAAGGTTAACATCCAAAAGAGGTCTAGGGGACAAGAGCACAGACCCAACCCACTCTTTCCGTCGAATCCCCCCATTAATCCATGCCCAGAAGTATCCATGATATGAAAACTACAACACTCAATTATGAAATGACAAGGCATACCTTTAGGTTCGGGAAGCCCACCCTCAAACATAAAATCATGACAGATGGGTGAGGGACCACATGGCTAGCTCAAGTGGCAGAAAAATGACATAAAGAGCTAGTTGGTCGCTGCAAGGGGCTGCTGGCTATCGGTTAAGGAACATCTTGGAAAAAAAAAGTTCTCCTAGGGATATCACCCACAAAATGGTGGGTAACAATTTCCTCTTTAGGTCTTTTGATGTTGATTCTATCATTTTTTGACTTTTTTATTACTTCGTCCTTCTTAGGTTTGAGGATTTCGGTCCTAAGGCACTGATGGAATTCGATCTTGATTTTCTACTAGTAGATGACTTCATTCTTGATAGGGTTTTGATCCTTATTCCTTTGAATCTAGAGGCTCGATCAAAGATTGTTAAAATTGGAAACCAGGGTCAAATTCTAGCTTCGGAAAAGTCATTTGATGGAGACGTTGATTGCATTAAATTCCTCTTTTCAAGAGGACCAAAATTGATATAAATATCATCTCATTTGGACAAGCATAAGTGTGATTTTGAATTTATGCCCACACATGTGCAAATCAGGGTTGCCCATGTAATACCATCCCTAAAGCCCAAAGGTCAATAAAAAAGATCCCACGGGAATAGGGTCCAAGGTTAACATCCAAAATAGGTCTAGGGGACAAGAGAACAAACAAATCCCACTCTTTCTATTGAATCCCCCCATTAATTCATGCTCAAAAGTATCCATGATAAGCAAACTACAACACTTAATTACCAAATGATAAGGCATACCTTTAGGTTTGGGAGGCACACCTTCAAACATACTATCATGAAATATGGGTGAGGGACCACATGGCTAGCTAAGGTGGCGGAGAAATGGCACAACGACCTAGTTGGTGGATGTAAGGGGTAGATAGCTGCCAAATGAGGACCATCTTGGAGAAATTTTTCCTCCTCGGGATATCACCCACAAAATGGTGGGTAAAATCTGGCTCCAATTGGGACATGATCTCATGGAAAAGTGAACAAATCTACTCGAACAGGAGGTTAGGAGAACTACAAAAATCTCTTGGTTACCGTAGACCTGTTACATGCACATATAATAGATGAAAAACACAAGCCAACATGCTTTCGTGGTGTCTCATGATCACACATGCTTGGATTAGACCCATAAAATCGACTCATAGAAGTAATCTTTAAAATGTAGTTTTTAAGTCCAGATGTAGCTAATCTATCATGAGAAATATAATATGACATTAGTTCTAATGAAAAATGAGCATGCAATGCATTCTACCCTAAAATGCATACGATGAAGCTAATATTAACTGTAATCATAAAGTGAGTGCAACCAACATATCATCAAATCAATAAAAATATGCCTTCCTACATGATTACTCATGCAGCAAATCCCAAAGTGAATGCAAACCCAAACACGTGGAGGGTACTACGGGTGGGAGGTGGGAAAATATGGTTTCCATGTGAGGTAAGAGGAATCCTTAAGAATGAATGATTATCCTTAAGAACCTCTTATCACAATCATTGCTCGTAATATTGTGCTTTGAAGATGTCACAAGGTTGTGATGAGAGGGGAACGAAGGGTGAGGGAATGAAGGAGTGAAAGAAATGAGTTTCTCAATGTGATGATCACATTGGAGAGGGTAGGTCATGGAGTGATCAAAACCCTGAGGGTGTGTCCAAGGAGGTAAAGTACATTCAATGAGGGTCTCTTCCTCGACAGTATACTCGGAAGGGGGAAAGGGCTCATGGCCACTTGAGATAATATGACAAGGGGTGAGGGAATCACTCAATAAAGACTCAAGATGATGAACAATCGAAAAGAGAAAAGGGGAAGGTGAAGTTTCAACGAGATCATGAAAATCCAAGTCTAGAGGCTCAAGTGATTTGAATATACTCCCATAATCATAAGGAAGGTAGGCAAGAAACTTATTGCTCTTCTCATTATAAGAATCAAAGGTTGGGGTTCTCCTTAAAGGAGAATCAATTATTTCCAAATATATTTCTTCATGTAAGGGAAAATAATAATTCTCATTTCCAAGGTTATCGATGGATATGTCATCGCAAGTAAGTTTGGGAGAAAGGGAAAACTATTCTCATCCTCATCCTATTTTTTGGTATCATAAATGGGAGCAAATTCAAATTGAGGCCCAAAAATTTCCTATTTCTCATTTTCAATGCGAAAATAATCTCCAATTTCATCTTTCAAGGAGCTCGAGGGATCACCTTACTCAAGGTTTTCAAAAGAAGAGTCATCAGGAGTAATACCCTTAAGAAAGGTAAGTTAAACCTCAACTTTACTTTCCATAGCCTCATCATCATCAGTACACGTGTTCTCAAACTCATCTCGTTCATCATGTGAACCCAACAAGGACTCATCTTCTTTGTCCTCAGACAGATCCCCAAGGGTATCTTCATCTTGGTTGGTTGAAAAGCAAGACATCTCTTATTTCTTCTTCTCTTGAAGAACAAATGCTAAGGTATTTGTTACATGCTTTTGGTAATATGCTTCTAGGAGGAGAGAATTAGTGGGGTTGTATTCCTATTCACATTTCATATTATGAAGCTTCACCTCTTCATTGTGCAAATGAAAGAATACTTCATTAGAATTGCATTCCCTTACTAATCCCCTGCATGACCTACTATATTCATCCATTCTTTCTGTTGGGTCCCTATAATACTAGTGATTACCCCATTACTATTGTAGTTATACCCCTTATTTATATTGTTGTGCCCCTATTACCCCCATATTTTTATTTCTGTGCCCCATAGAATCCCTCTATTGTTATTTTTGTGGCTTTATATTATTATTGTTAGGTCGGCTGGATTATATTGTGACTCCTTAGACTCCTATATATAGAAAGGAGGTTTTGTCATTTGTATCATCCAAGAATTGTTCATTTATGTAATGTAAAGGAGGTTGCCCCCTCTAAGAGGCTGAATTCTAAGGCGTTGATCTATCTTTTCTATCTTTTCTTGAGCTGGTTTCATAACATTTGGTATCAGAGCTTTGGAATTCTAGGGTTTCACTGCTCCAAACAGGTCATCGTGGCATTTTCACCATAACTTTTTTTTCTGTGACGTTTCAGAAGTCACCAAAAAAACCCATTTGAGAAGAATTGGTGCTGAACCTTGGGTCCAAATTTCAGAAATTTTTGCGCGATATTTTCGGAGATATGATCTGAGGAAGTTGACCTTTTTGCAGACTCCTGAATTACATTCAAAACAGGTGATCTGGGGAAAATCGTCATAACTCTCTCTCTGAGGATTGGATTGAAATTTCGTAAAAAGGTACAGAAAGAGGACGGACTGTAGTTTCTTGTGTGTGTTTCAGATTCAAAGGTTGAAACAGTGACTCGTGGTACGTCATACAAGTTCGCTCTACTGAACCAGTCTAAAAGCAAGTCACTGTGGGAGATTTCACATAACTCTTCCTTGGAGAATCCAATTTGGCTCAGACTTGTGGCATTGGAAAGAGAACGCAGAAGGCTACTACAGGTAGCAATTTCAGAACTGGATGATCCGAAATTACAGAGATACATCAGATTCAATATCAGGCTTCTATAAAGTGAAAAAAAGTGTGTAGTTTTTTTTTTTTAATTTTTGTGTAAGCTTGGTTTAACGGAATTCAAAGGGCATAGTAAAGCATTATTATCGGTAACTGATGCCCCGAGGAAATAAAATGCAAACACCTAGTAAGGAACCTGAAAGCTCTAGCATGACTCATGAAGAAGAGGAAGAAATGCTACATGATATATCAAAATTACAAGAACAAGTGCAACAAATGTCACGCTCACAAAAGCTAACAGAAGCTAAGATAAGTGGCGTGGAATCTAAGATAAATGGCGTGGAATCTAAGATAAAGGGAATGGAAGCTAAGATGGATGATTCGAAGACAGACTTGAAGAGAGACATGGCAGATTTGAAGATAGATATGAAGACAGACATGGAAGAATTGAAGAAGTTGCTACAAGAAAGGGTCACTAATGGTGAAAAGGTAGTAAAGGAAACTCATGATGAAAACAAAAGAAATTTTAATCATGATACCATAGATGCTAATGTTGGATCGAAGAATCACCATATTCCAAAAATCGATATGAGGAAGTTTGATGGCAAGGATCCCTCTACATGGATATTACAGATGGAGCAATTCTTCGATCTCAATAATGTGCAAAACACACAAAAGGTACGTATGGCAACTGTATATTTGGAACCAAATCAGTTTGTATGGTATCAATGGCTTTGCTCTCGTAAACAATTTATCACTTGGGCAATTTTTACGGAAGAATTGATAGCACATTATGAAGATACAAAAAGCAACACTTTTTTTAGCCAATTGATAAGTCTCAAACAAAAGGGTTCAGTAATGGAGCACATTGAGGAGTTCCAAAAATTGAACATAAGGGTAAAAGATATTCCAGAGGAGCATAGGATTGATGTGTTCATAGGGTCTTTAAAGGATAATATCCAACATGATGTTCGCCTTTGGGAACCTGATTCATTAGAGAAGGCATTCAGGTTAGCAAGAAAAATGGAAAGCAAAATTATGGCAACCAGGAAGCATACCACTCACAACTATAAAGACGGAAGTGTTGTTGCCCCTAGTCTTCCACAACCTATAAGGTTGACACCACAACAATTGGAAGAAAAAAGAGCAAAAGGGCTTTGTTACAGTTGTGATAGCAAATACACTAAAGGTCATAAGTGTGCTGAGAAGAAATTATTCTACATAGATTGTGAAGAGGAAGAAGAAAAGGAGCAAGAAAGGTCAAAAGAAGAAGATATACTCCAGGAACAAAGCCTAGATGAAGAACAAATAAATCCGACCATATCTTGTAATGCATTGGCGGGAATTACCACTCCTCAAACCATCAAGATAGAAGGACAAATCAAGAAGAAAAAGGTAATAGTGTTGATTGATTCAGGAAGCACCCACAATTTTATTCATTGTAGGGTAGCAAAAGAATTGAATTGCTTCCTATATCCAGCACCAGAGTGTCAAGTGATGATTGCAAATGGAGGAACAATAAATTGCTCTGGAAAGTGCCATAATATCAAGCTATCCATGGGAGAATATGTATTGACTAGCCCAATGCTTTCCATTCCAATGGGAGGTGCGGATGTTGTACTAGGAGTCCAATGGCTACAATCCTTGGGTACAATAGCTTTTAATTTTCAAGAACTTTTCATCAAATTTTCTGCGGAAGGAAAGGAAGTTGAATTAAGGGGTATTGCAGGGAAACCAGGAAAGATAATCAGCTCTAATGGTATGACAAAGCTTCTAAAAAAGGAGCAAAGAGGTGTAATTGCACAATTATGTTCGCTAGATGTTTCCACATTGGAATCATCTATTTCTCCAGATCTCCAAAAAGTCTTGGACAATCAT